>JBBMOI010000002.1:15570000-15672500 GCA_038088405.1 Porites divaricata
AGGTACATACTGTTGTACATATTTGGAATAGTATCACAGGATACCCATCCATTATGGAAATGAAGTCAATCTGGGACATCCATATTTGGAATCTATCAACATATGATACCCAAGCGATCAAAACGCAAGAAATTTTCTAGTGAAACTTCTTGCGAATTTCCAAAGAAATCGTGTTCAAATATCAATTATTTATGAATGTAATTTTATAAAGTGAAAATATGCCAAAAATGTGCTTACTTTGAGAGTGGCTCACTCTCCGAAAAGCTGCTCGGAATCGAAAAAAGGAGCTCAAAACGTACAAGTGGCTTAAAAGTTACCGAGTAGAATCTGTCTAGGCCTAGATTTAAATTTAGCTGAAACTTCGTTTTTCTTTCGGTTGTGTTTTACACTTCGCGTCAGTAGGCATCCATAACCCCAATTCCACACCCCGATTCCCTGCCCCACCCTACCTCCACACGCACACAAGCCGTGAGACACAGTCCCTCGTTAGCTTGAATGCCAGGAGATTTAACAGTAAGGCCATTCAACTACTCAGTCCCAAAAGGATAAATTTTCTTATCACCTTACCAGATTTTCTGTTATTACGCAATGAAATTGCATTGAAAGAATACTGTGCTGTGGAATGTTAGAAGAGAGTAGGTGGACATGCTTAAAATCTCAGTAATTAGTTACAAGAGCACGATTTTATGCGTTCATCGATCAGTTTTCTTCGTTTTTCTTCGTTTTCCAGATCAGCATATCGAACGCAACATTGACACGCCCAACAAAGTTTTATACGGGGAGTCACTGCCCCAGGAATGAACCCATTACCAATTTATACACCATTTTTGACTGAAAAGGTGTCCTCTTAGTGTACTTTCCATTAAAAAATGGTCCCCCTTAAAAAAGTCGCTTTTCTTTGCATCCCGCTTTGAATGCACTGTCCCTCTCTTTTTCCTATTTTTAAACTGTATGAATAGATGACAAAAAAAACCAAGATGTTTTCTCTGCATATATTGTTTTTTAATCCTTCCTTTTGTGTCCTTTTCTAAACCTTTCATATATACTTTTAATATTAAAATCCGCTATCCTTCAACATATTCAATTTTTTAAGCAAGGACCAGCTTACAAAAAGAAGGACCGGATCCTAATAAAGGATCTAATCAGCAATAAGTCAAAATATAAGACAAAAACACAAGGCTGATTTTTACAGTCGGGGATATAAAATCTTTTAACCAATATTTCGGAAGGCACGGCCTTCCTTCTTCAGGGTCTTACATACAATGAGACGTTACATTAAGTTATATGTAAGACCCTGAAGAAGGAAGGCCGTGCCTTCCGAAATATTGGTTAAAAGATTATAATATTCCCGACCGTAAAATCAGCCTTGCTTTTTTTGTCTTATACCCTCCATACCTGAAACCTAAGCTACCCCTTTCGGGCGGAGCCAGTTGCCGTATACGCTATTATCATAGAGAGTTACCCGGGCGCTCAGCTGGAGAAAACTTTGCTTCTCCTCGAGAAACTGATATTTTCTCTTGTGTAAGTCCGGGCGCTGAAAGGTGCTTATCTACGCATCCTTGAACTGGACAAAAAAAGAGCTGGCGTTCGAGTGCTTTACGTTGGGCACACCCCCGGGGGCTAAGGGGGCACTGACCGATAACGCCGATCACTGGCTGTGCTTAAGTCTTTCAAATAAAGCCCAGTTTTGGAAGTTAGGAAGTATTGATCATCGAAATGATAAATTATGTTTGCCAATATTTCTGTCTGCAACACAAACCTTCAACGGGGGATAAGAAGAAAAAAAAAATGAACACAGATGCAGTTCATCACGTTGATTTATACCACGGGGTTCTAATGCCATTTTATTTTTGTTTTCTTTCTTTCTTTTTTCTGTCACTCTTCCTGCCGTAAGGACCAGTTTACTGTTTCAATTTTAAAATTTGGTCAGTACTAAAGATGTTACTGATCGAGGTCTACTAAAGATCCCGCTTACCCTCAATAGTGTGTCATCAGTGGTCTTGCCTTCACAAATGTCCGTGGTACTGAGTTGCCTGGAGTAGGAATTTCGTCTCGCAGTCTTCAGTAGTTAATATTAAGTATTCCGCCAGGTTGTCTTCGATGTTTGTACGAATTACATAGGAAATTTATACCTCCTTCCCTCCAAACCAGGATGGGAAAATGGTGCATTTTGGCTTTTGCGCGGTTCATCCATGATTTGGGGCGGGGGGTGGGGAGGGGGGGGGGCCGGTTTACTGCTTCATTTTTCATGATTCTGTCCAAGATTGTAGCTCAATGGGGTGTTCCTATAATCTGATGATCTTTTGGCCTAAAATAAGCATGCTGGGATCAGCAGAGCAGACCAGATATCCCAAAATAATAGATAATGCATGTGCCATATTTTTTTGTTTCTCAAATTCAAAGTTTCGTAACTAGTTCGTCGTACTTTGTTTTATCCTTTTGTTTACTTCTTCATCGCCTTGCCGTAAGGATCAGTTTGCCGTTTTATATTTCTCGACAAGTTTAATTGTACTGATCCAGGTCTACAACTGGGAGATCCGGCACCCCCTCATTAGTTTGTTGCTGTGGTTTTGCTGACATTTTAAATATTTCAACCAGCCAAGTGAAATATCTTTTTTACTTTTAGATTTCAGTTTTAGGAAGGATTTAGTGCATTTTGCAGCACAAATCTTACTTCTTTTCCGACACAGTGCTGCTGACACACCCCTCCCCCCCCCCCCCCCCCACCCGCCGCTCTGGAGCATCACCCTGGCCTACCCTTGGACAATAGTGAGTAACGCATTCGCCTTCCCTAACTGATCAGTGATGTGAGGAGACCGCAATAGCCGGTTATATATTTCCAAACATCTTCATTTCCCAAGAGATAAGTATTATATTTTTCAGTCTTTTTAAATCTTTATGTAAGCCAACGTCGGTAAATCTGTTCTTTTATGTGCATGAATCCAATTGGTAGTAAGTTTTGAACCTGATGTGATCCTAAGGCTGTCAAACATTAACCGCCGGTTAAAATTAGGCTTTCGACTGCCAACGGGCGCATTGTAAGTGAAATAATTAGGCAAAAGGAGTGCAGATAAGTCGAGTCTAATCAATATTGCTCAAGAGCATAGAGCTTTTGGAGGAATCTGGCCAATAGAGCATTTTTATTGATTTAACCGCCTTCGAATGTCGTGACAAAATGGCGTGTTTTGACCTCAAGGGTCGCTTTTGTTTGGCGTTCAAATGTTTTCGCTGCAGGATTGCCCAAGAATTTTATTGCATTTATTTGAGGAAGACACCTTGCTCTATTTATTGGTAGTAAAGTTATGGCTCAAAGCCGTATACCAAGTAGTGATTTTTGTGACTGAAATTTGCCAATTTTATGTCTGTCAAAAATCGGTAAAATAAGTAAAATTATTAAAAATCCGAAAAATACTAGATTTGCTGTCGAATAGGAAAATTTCACATCGAAACTTTTGGTTAAGTTGTGTTCTTTCTATTAAGATTTTCAGAGGCAGAGGTTTTTACTTCTTTAATTTTTAAACGATTTTTAAGTAATATATGGTCTTGAGCCCGTGAAAATTGATCTGAGAGCCTCCGAACCGACTCGGTCGCCGTACGCGTAAAATAAAAATCCAATCGAACTAAAAGTTATTTTTCTAGAAATAGTTTACCTAGACCTATATTCCGACAAAGTTTGGGGATTTTCGATTTTTTCATTTTGCACACCCCTAGGCGATATTTACGGACGGCCACTCTTAATGTACGTTGCATTTTGTACATGGACCAGATGACTACTTTTACCTTGAACACAAGTATAATTATAGCAGTTATCGCAAGACACATCTTTCCAAGTGTAGCCCTTATTGGCACCCAGAGTGTGAACACAGTCTTCGTTTTTCCAGTCGTTTGGGTGTTGCGGAGCCCAGAACCGAAAACTGGTTATTTCCTTGTTTGTCCAGACAAATGATCTCTCAACCCTTCGGTAATTAAGTCCAATCCATGATCGTTCTCCATTATGACGGTGCTGAATGTAGACATTTTCTTCTTGGTTGTGCACTGTTACCAGATGTGAGTTCATTGCTGAACAGTTGGACACAGCAGTCACCCAAGGTGCGCATACAGAGCTCGTTAAATAGCAGTATCCATTGAAGTAATTCCATCCAGATGGACAGATGTCTGCGCGTATACAAAGTAGGAATTAGTGAACTGCATAATCATATTGCTTAAAATGTATAGCTTTTAGGTGCAGTAATGTACTTTAAACAATTTTGTTATTTCCAGACACAATGAAGGCGATACATAAGACAAAAACAATTCTACTGCAAGCATTATAAAGCCCTCCATTATCGTGACACATTAATATGTATTTACCCTGCTAGCAGAGGCTTTTCCCTTGTGTTTCTCAGCGTTGTACTGCCATTCTCTTCGCGGTTTTGGCTGCTCGCGTTTTGTTTTGGTTGTTTCTGTGCCGAGGAAAAGACCTCTGCAGACAGCCGTTTGGGATTCCTGTTGAGCACGCGCGAGATGAAAATGCGGTTACCATGGAATTTCTGGGTCACGTGTCGGTAATACGATGCTGCCGCCGGAGTTTGCTCATGTATTCATGAGTCAATTTTCCCACGGGAAAGACTCGCACTCGCCATGTTGATATAGCGGGCTCACTTTTGCATAGCAAACTAGTACAAAAAAGATGCGCGAGTCGATAAAACCGGTTCCACAACCGGTTTAGTCATGTGGTTACCTCCTAGATCTTGGAGGTATCTAATACGCATGCTCAACAGGAATCCCAAACGGCTGTCTGCAGAGGTCTTTTCCTCGGCACAGAAACAACCAAAACAAAACGCGAGCAGCCAAAACCGCGAAGAGAATGACAGTACAACGCTGAGAAACACAAGGGAAAAGCCTCTGCTAGGAGGGTAATATGTATTTGGAAAAAGAGATTAACGTTGTTTCATTCATCATCACCCGAATGCAATTTTTTTACTTCCTTCAGTGTTTGCGCATTCCTTTTGTGTATTGCTTGTATTTCTTTTTTGTTATTCATAGAGTTGGTAAGTACATGTACTGAAGTTTATTAGTTTTGTAGCAGTTGAGCTCTTACCTGACAAAACTGTGTACGTTACTGATACTGGGTCATATTTTCCTTCATACAATTCTTTGACACAAGCACGAAAGCCTGTCTTGTTGATGTACTGCAAGAAAGGGAGGTTTATCAGCTCATTCAGTAGTTCACACAGAAGGCTGACGGCGTTTTTTCTCCCTTGCTAGTAGAAAAAAACTATAGAACAGTTCAGGTAGGTCTTGACTAGAACCCTTTCCATATTTCTCAGTTTGATGCATGTTAAGAAGTGATCAACTCTGTTCAACAAGTTTGCATGACAGGGCTTCAAGGGAAGAGCAAAGAGGACAATTTGGTGCGCGTTATTACATGTCAACAAATTTTAGGAACCTTTCATGCGATAATTGCTATAACTGCTGTCAAACTTCAAATGTTTGGCGGCGAAACATGTCGCGTTCACGGGAAAATAGACCGTGCGGGTCAAGGGAACAGCAGATAAAAATAACCTTCATCGCACGCGTGCGAACTTTCAATAGATTTCAAATGATCATCATGGGGCACAGGGATTCGCTCTCTTAGCTCATTCTCTCTTGCTTTCCGTCATGCGCTGACAGCGTTTTTTCTCCCTTGCTAGTAGAAAAAAACTATAGAACAGTTCAGGTAGGTCTTGACTGGAACCCTTTCCATATTTCTCAGTTAGACGCATGTTCATGAAGAAGTAATCAACCCTGTTCAACAAGTTTGCATGACAGAATTTCAAAGGGAAGAGGAAAGAGGACAATTTGGTGCGCGTTATTACGTGTCAACAACTTTTAGAAACCTTTCCAGGCGCGGACCCAGGATTTTGAAATGGGGGACGAATTTTTGTAATAATGTAATAGAACCAAAGCCTGGTTGAGGTGTTTGTGGGCTCAAAATGAATAATTGATTGGTAGAATCGGTCATCGCTTATGCACATTCTCCGCCTCAATCAGAGAAATCAAATATTATTTCAATATTTGAGGGATAAGAAAAAAAAAAAAGGAGGCTCAGAAAAAGGGGCGTGAAAATTCACCCATTTCACCTCCCCTGGATCCGCGCCTGCTTTCATGCAATAATTGCTATAACTGCTGTCAAACTTCAAATGTTTGGCGGCGAAATATGTCGCGTTCACGGGAAAGTAGACCGCGCGGGTCAAGGGAACAGCAGATAAAAATAACCTTCATCGCACGCGTGCGAACTTTCAATAGATTTCAAATGATCATCATGGGGTACAGGGATTCGCTCTCTTAGCTCATTCTCTCTTGCTTTCCGTCATTGCTTTTAGTTGACAACATTTGTTTGCCGGAAAAACAAAACAGCGGCTTACCTTCTGCTATACAGCTACACAGCTTCTTTTAAATACAGTTTTAACAACTGTCCATAATTCCTGGTTATTTTACTAGGGTTATGCCTGATCATTAGTTAAACGGATAATATCTAACTTTTGTGCTGTTTTTCGCACGTTTGGTATTCCATAAGCTGTTATGCCCAATAGGACGCTTAGATCACCATGATTTGTAATGAACAACAGGATTTAATTTGTAATATCAACCGGATTTGTAATAAAAATCAACCTAATATGTAATTAAACAACTAACCGGATTTGTAACTAGCTTTCAGCCAGATTTGTAATAACATACTTAACCAGATTTGCAATAACCTATTAGCAGGATTTGTAATAACGCTGCGAAAAGTGAGCGGTACTTTGACGTGCGTTTCCAATAAAACATGAATACCCTTACTTACCTCTAAGGATGGGTTTGGAAATTTCCAAAGGGAGCGGGGGGAGGTCAGTAAGGGGCTGAAATAAGATTCTTGGTAAGTTTTTGACTGCCCCACTTTCTAACTCAAGGTCTAACGAGAATAACGAAAACGCTTTCTAGTCTGTTTTTATAAGCAAAAGTTACACATTCTGAGTATAGCGACACCCATATATAGCGGCACCCATATATAGTAATTCGATGTTCGGCAGATTACCAAAGTTAAAACTCGTTACCATGATTACGAATTATACAAAATAAATGCAAAATCTGGTATATTAAACACTAGCCAAAGTGGTACTTGAACTGAAACAAAAGAAAACAGGGCATAACCACTTTTTCAAGCCACTGCTAGTTAGTTAACAGAGTCAACTTGGCATAAAACTTTAACCGAGAGGCCTTACTTTACCCGTAGTAAACAAACGTCAATAGTTTAAAAACCTAACTGGGACTGCAGTGTCATTGCTTCCACTTAATGCGTCGGATGTAAAACCATCAGCGGAATCCTCTAAAAAACAATTCGACTCACGCCTGAATCCACTTCGTGCTACTTATTATGTCTTTTAGCTCCATTACAACACTGCTACCCATATTATACTTTCGTATTAAGCTCCTGACGCTGTTCTGTCCGGGACAAATATTTCCATTGAGGTGTAATCGTGGAAGTGAACTGGTATGGCATAACAATACAAAATTTCTTCTTCAAAATATCTGTTCTTCAGGAAAATTTTTGCCGGCTGGGAGATTTTGAAAAATACCATGTCCCTATAAGGAAAATGTTCTTTGGAAATAGACTATGAAGGGTGTCTGAGAAGATTTGATGTCGAGAGTACCTTCTATGTGGTATTTGTCACAAGTCAGAAACCTTTTTCTCCCCCCTCCCCCCCCCCCCCCCCCCCACTTAAGGGCTGAATTTTGCCCAATTACCACCCCCAAACTGACCAGTAATGTTTGGACATTCGTCTGCTGGCAAAAGTCCCAGTTAGTCAGGTTGTAGGTGCATCTTACTGGCTGGGTACTCTTCCATATCTCCAGAAATGCTTAAAACGGCTTTAGAAAGCTTTATTCATGCTTTGTTGTTGTTTTTAGGTCTTTTCCTCACAATTTGCAGATGTATTGGAATGAGAAATGAAATTTACCAAGCACTTGCTTCTAGCGACGAGGAATGGCTATGTTGTGATTGTGCTTTACCTCAATTTACTGACTCATTTTTCTCGGAAACGTCGGAGGGCAACGTGTCGGTGGACTCTGAGGTATCGCCAACTTCACCAAATACTGCTGCTAAGAGAGTTGTGGCTTCGAACACTCTACGCTGCCTTCTCATTAATGCCAGAAGTTTAAGAAATAAAGTCCTTGATCTGCAGGCTTTACTCATAGAGAAACATATACCTATTGTTGCAATAACTGAAACATGGTTGGATGCTGGTTTTATGGACTTTGAACTGGGTATGAAAGACTACTCTATACACCGTAAGGACAAGCAAAATCGAAGGGGTGGCGGTGTCCTCTTAGCTGTTCACAGAAATTTGATTGCTATAAGGAGATCCGATTTGGAAATTGATGATGCTGAAATTGTAATGGTTGAAATCTGCTAGAAATCCAAAGATTTCTGGGTATGAAAGACTACTCTATACACCGTAAGGACAGGCAAAATCGAAGGGGTGGCGGTGTCCTCTTAGCTGTTCACAGAAATTTAATTGCTATAAGGAGATCCGATTTGGAAATTGATGATGCTGAAATTGTAATGGTTGAAATCTGCCAGAAATCCAAAGACAGTGTGTTATTTGGAGTCTGTTATAGACCTCCAAATGCTAAAATGGAATACTCAGAATTGATGCCACTAGATTCTCTACCTGCTACTTAGTTGGGGATTTCAACTTTCCATGTATTGACTGGCATACTATATCTCCTACTTCGACAGACGCCCTCACTCTGGATTTTTGTTCTATGCTTAACGACCACTTTCTGGTGCAGTGTAATCAAATCCCAACAAGAATCTCTAATGGAACAGCAAACATTCTGGACTTGATATTGAGAATCCCTCAATCAATTAGTAATATTGAGGTTCTTCCTGATCATTTTGACTCTGACCATTTACCTGTGGCATTCAACATCAGGTTGCAATCAGGGCGTCCCCATAACTCAGCTCCTAGACGGGTCTATAACTACAAAAAAGCTAATTTTACTGAGTTGATTGAATTATTGACGTACGTCCCATGGAACTGTGCATTCCTTGAAGATGATGTGGATTGCTGCGCAGATAACGTTAAATATCTCCTGCTAACTGCTGCAGATATGTGTATTCCACATTTCACAGTGAAAAGAAAGACAAACCCTCCCTGGATCAATAAGGATGTTTTACGTCTGATTAAAAAGAAGAAAAAGTTGTGGCGCCAACTGAAAGCTCAACCATCTGAATCACTTATTAAAAAGTTTAAGGACTTAAGGAGCAAAACCAAGAAGAAGATAAGATCAGAGTACCATAAATACTTATGGCACCTTTCTGGCGTTCTTAAGGAAAATCCAAAAAGATTTTGGTCTTACCATTCTATAAAGTCCAAATCTAAAAGACTCCCTGACATCAGTACTTATAATGGAATTATAGCAACCAAACCACAGGAACAAGCTAATTTGTATAACATTCATTTCCATTCTGTCTTCTGTAAAGACAGTGTAAGTGTACCTTCTATTTTGGTGCATACCATCCAAAATGATCAATGTGCTAGTCATCATACAGACTCTGTGTCTTGTAATACACATGAAGTTCAAAAGATATTACAAACGCTTGATATAAGCAAGTCAGCGGGGGTAGACAAAATTCCAGCCCGTTTGTTGAAGGAGACAGCTCATACATCTGCAGTTCCTTTAAGTGTGCTTTATGATTTGTCCTTCAAGAAGAGTCAAGTTCCTAAATTATGGGAACATGTCAATGTTATTCCCATTCATAAGGATGGTGACCGTGAGCCAGTTGAGCATTACAGAGGCATTTCACTATTAACCATCACGGGAAAGTGTCAAGAAATATTAGTGTATAATGGAATCTATGGACAGGTTATTGAATTTATTCATGGTTCTCATCATGGATTTCTGAGAGGTAAATCCTGTACAACACAGCTTCTCTTGGCACATCATGACTGGTCCAAGGCTCTTGATAACAGTGGGCAAGTTGATGTGGTGTTCGTGGCAGTCTTTTGGAATGATGTAGAGACTATCTCACTGACCGTCAGCAGAGAGTTGTTGTAAAAGGGGAAGCATCTGATTGGTTAACAATCACCTCCGGTATGCCGCAAGGCTCACTGCTGGATCCTTTATTTTTTATTATTTATATTAATGATTTGCTAGGAGCTATCAGTAAAGACAGTTCACTTGCTTTATACGCTGATGATAGCAAGTTATATAGGATTGTTAATTCTCAAGATGATATGTCATCTTTTCAGGATGACCTGGATAAAATTTCTGATTGGTGTAAGGATAATAAAATGAGAATCAATACAAACAAGTGTAAGCTAATGAGAATCACTAGGAAAGGGTGCCCTCTGGTTGGGGATTACCATATAAATGATCAAAGTTTTGAAAACGTTCATATTTATAAGGACTTAGGTTTGCTTACCACCTTTAATCTACCATGGAACTTACATATAGATGCTATAACTGCCAGGGCCAATAGGGTCCTTGGCTTGGTGAAAAGAACATGTATGGATTTTAAAGATGTTACTACATTACGAACGTTATATTGTAGTATTGTTAGACCATTGCTAGAGTGTTCTTGTGAGACTTGGAATCCCCACACTCAACGCAACAAGAATTGAGTCAATACAGAGGAGGGCAACTAAGTTTATCCTGAAGTCTAATGAGGATTATGATTTTAGACTAAAACAATTGGACTTACGAAGTTTATATGATAGGAGATTTATTAGGGATGTGACATTTTTATTTAATTTAATGAAGGGGCATTACAATATAGATTTTTCTGATAAGTTACTATTCTGTAGAGAACGCAACGTAGATTATAACCTGAGAAAAAATGACTCTCTCTACCTTGCGAATATGTATAGTAGAACTAACAGTTTTAAATACAGTTATTTTATTCGCATTATAAATGAATGGAACAGTCTACCTGATGATGTAAAAGAATCTGAAAATATTTCTTGCTTTAAGCATAAACTTATAACATTTCTTAAAAATACTTAAACATACCTAATTTAGTTTAGTTGGTTTGGTTTAGTTAGTTAGTTAGTTATACTTAATTTAGTTTAGTTAGTTTATTTTCACTGGGGAACACCCCTTGTATGGTGCCTGAGGTGCTATTGGGTGTTCCCCTCTCCTCTGTTTTTATCATTACTATTTCATTGTTATGTAACTATTTATTTGGAGAAAACGGTAATAAATTTAAATTTCCCGCTGGGTGCCCCTGACAATACGACGGAATATCGAACACACGTTGGGTAATCGAGTAAACGCCCTAACAAAAGATCCTCTGCTAAATCCAGACAGTGAATGTTCGATAATCATCAGGTAGAAGGTTAAATGGGTTCGAATCATCCTCAGCCCAATTCACTTCTTCAGCCCTACCATCACCAAACCTTTGTCCTTGGTCTTCATTCACACTCTCTCCTACTTCTTTATCTTCTCTGTACTCAATAAATCTAATACGTTTATAATAAACCTCTATATGTAGCGAGTGAATTCCTTTTTGGGTTTGAATGTCAGAGGTCATAAGTGTAGGCAGATTGGTAGAATATCTTAAACCCCACACCCTTTCCCCCTATAAACTCCTCTCAAATTGGCCTTTTCGGTCCCTAACGTTTTGGAATATCCAAACCCTTCCATAAGTAGGAGAAAAACGAGTATCTTAAAGACATACACATCAAGACAGTATAAAAATTAGTGACTCACCTTTCGCAGCGTTATTACAAACCCTGTTGATAGGTTATTACAAATCCGGTTAAGTATGTTATTACAAATCTGGTGGAAAGTTAGTTACGAATCCGGTTAGTTATTTTATTACATATTAGGCTGATTTTTATTACAAATCCTGTTGTTATTACATATCACGTTGATTTTCAATACAAATCCGGTGGATATTACAAATCCTGTTCTTTATTACATAAAATCAGGGTGATACAATGCTATCTGTATTGTAAAATAGAGAGAAAGTGTTACTTACAGTCATTCGTATCTCATCAGAAGGTTTTTAAACATCCACACAACAAATGTAAGTGTGATTGCAAGTGGTATGTTACAGAAATTCATAAAATATATGAACAAATAAGTAAATGAAAAACATACCTCTACCCACTCAGCTATGCTGTTATGGATTGGACTTTGACTTCCATTTTTGGTGGAATGATTGGCAGAAACAAAGACAAGTGGGGTTGAGTTTTTAACTTTAGTAAAAGTACCGTCCTGCGAAAAGAAATTACATAATTGTAAATTTTCATTCTCTCATTTAAAAAGCTGCACTCTAACGGGAACTGAAACCCAGAACACTAACCAAAGGACTGGAACACTGACCTTGCAGAAGGCATTATAATGACTCTGCGCGGGAGGTTTATCATTCAAAAAGTAAATCGAATTGTGTTCTGAGAATGGAGGCTCGTCAAGATATGAAAACGCTAACCAATTCTGAAATAAAGTAAATAAATAACAATAAAAAGAATGAATTCTTTTTCAGTCTCACGTCCTAACTACTAAAAGACTGACTCAACGTCCAAATAAATGGTAATCTATCAAGAAGGTTTATATAAAACCGCCACCGACATTTTAGGTTACAAGAAAGCAATAACATGGTTGGGTTGAAAAAGCCGGATGAAAATTTGCAGAGAAAAGACTAAGAGAGGAAACAAATGGAACGAAATATATTTTAAAGCAAAAAATCGTGCATCGCTGGACCAACTGCTTGAAGCGTAAAAAAAACGCAAAGAAGAGATGAAGGAAGATACAAGTCTACTGAACTTAGTTTCAAACAAAAAAAGCTGTTCATTCCACGAGATAAGCGTTACTTACAACAACAACGTTTTGATGTGATCCAGCGAAGTTTTGCAATTCTCTCAAGCAAACTTTGCAGGATGATTGTGTGATGTCTTCAATCCATACGCTTGCTGCGTCACGTTTTAATCCTCGATTGTAATGCTTGGCAGTCACAAATACCGACGGTATCACAGAGAATTTTCCCTGGAAAATAAATCCGAGTTAGGCAACTCCTAACTTTTAGAAGGCCACGAACAGGAATCAATTTCGTATTTCTGCACATTTCCTGTAACATAATCGCCAAAAAGGAACTCATGACATTTGTGATATGCTGGAAATTGGTAATTAAAAAGAATAATTTGTACTACCATGACAATTTTCGACTATTGGTCATAAGTGTACGGCTGCACCAAAACGACAAATCATTACTGAGTGACCTCGGTGGAAGTGAGGCGTTTCAAAAGATATGATCTTGAAAAGAATGGAAAAGACAAGAAAACCCAACAACGGCCACTCACTGTAGGAAACATGACAGTCGCACAAGTCGTATCAGTCCACCACTGTGACATGCACACTTCACCAGCCACGCCACCCACTGGAGCTCCTTGGTACGCCATCCAATCAACTGTCACGTTAGCATACGACTGTCGCTCGTTATATCCTGCAGCCATCACACAGGCAGTGAATCCGTTGTTATTCACATTTTCAGCCCACGATACTGCCACGTCATGGACATACGATTTCTCACTGGTATCAATATGATTGACAGTGATCTGCACTTGGATGGGTTTGTCAGGGTAAAACACAAACGGTTTGAAATGAATGGCATGACAGTGAGAGTAGCCCAAGGATGGAATATGTGGCATGGGACGACGACCACGCTGAAAAGGAAATCCTAGAAAACACAATTCAATATGAACTATAGATTAGTATGAAAAGCATGTGGAGCAAAGGGCATTTTCCCACAACTTAAAAATGTTAACAAAGTAGCAAATGAGTGGTTCTTATAAAGAGGGTTGTTACTCTCTACTATAAAAGTCCTGGGGAAAGTTTACGGCGGACAATGTGTCGCTTCTCACTGCATTAGGTCAATAGCATGGCAAACAGTGGAGAGATTAGAACTTGCAACTTAAGCAGAGCTACACGGTCTCAACTGGTCAAGACTATTAGGGCTAAAGGAAAGAAAAGTGAACATCAACTGTAACTACTACTTCTCGCAGAGAAAAGCTTCAGTTCCAGTTATGATTAAAAAAATATAACTCTAGGAAAGGTCAGGAAGGCTGCGTCCGAGGAAATGCAAACGACTACTATACTTCTACTACTAATCTCAGAGAAAGGAGTCAGTTTTTAATTTGCTTCAGTGATACACAAATATTTTCGTTGGGGTTAACTGAAAATGCTTAAAACATAAGTGTATCCGCCACGTTTTCTGACCAGTGTTCTTGTTAGCACTGCTTCTGTCAAACGTTTTAGCAAAATTACGTAAAATTCTCTACTTCCATAGAGTCGCGCATCTTTCACCGTTTTCCCTCCAGATCACATGGGTAAGTAAATAGTTCATTCGAAAAATTCGCTGAGGGATTAATACTGAAATCTAATAAAACAAAAATCACTTTTTAACAGATTCAAAAACAACTGTACTAACCTTCACAGCTGCCAGGATGTTGCACGGTAAAGTTTAGTCGAAGGAGACAAACTTCTCTTTCAAACAAACGTCTGTTGTCGTATGTTGTGCCATTTGATGAGCAAATGGGTTCTTTGTAAGATGGGCAACTATCCACACAAACACAGCGAGCATCATGGGGTCCAAACGCCTTACAGAAGCTGTGATAAGAACACGTGACGTCTATGCAAGGATCCAAGTCTGAAGATAAATTAAGCAAATAACAACAGATTAGATTTAAAGTGCCCATACCTTAAAAATTATTATTTTGGAATTGAAAATGCACACTGCTACGAGAACGTTAGTCTGTTACACCGCCGTTTTTAGTGTCGTCACGCACCGCGGCGTTGCTGTGTAGCAGACTACGAGAAAGTGCGCAAAAAATATTGCTTTCAGCATAATGTTATTAAACAAAATTTTTTTGACACATTCAAATTTACCGCCATTTTGGGACACCATTAGAGTAAGTCTTCACTCGGATGCGTCTCGGAAACAAAGGGACTCTGACGTAGATTAAGAAACTATAACATAAATTAAGGAACACGTGACTTCAGATACAAGAAAACAAGTGTGGATTCTACAAAACGTTCGTCCAATTTACAAGCTGAAACAGCTTTAAAATGCCAATGGGGTGCATTGCAGTTAGATGCAACAACACTGGCGACCCTAAGAAAAGGATAAGAATGCATATGATCCCGTTTTTCAGTTCCTGAATTTTTGTCTTATGACATCACATATCAGCCTGTTACTTAAGTTCGTGATCACGAGAACCAGTGTGCCAAAGAACTTTAGACTTTAAAAGTTTCTAAAAAAATTCTCATTTTCTTGAATACTCAAAATTATTGCGACGAAGTTATTGTAGGAACGTGTTCTTTCAGTCAACCAAATCTACAGTCCCAAAAAATAAAAACAACAAAAATAGCATTAATTAGAGAAAAGAAGCTCTTCATAAAAAAACCTTTAAAGAATGATGTCATAAATTGTATTTGATACACTGCAACATACAGCCTTCACCAAGGTTTTGATATATTGTTTACGTACCTCCAATCACCAGGTAATCCAGTTGTACGATGTCCTTATGATTGGCGTTATTGCTGTATCTTCTCATACACACCTCGGTTTCGTTTGTAAAGATATGCTAGACATAATCATCAGAATAATCAGATTATCCATTATTAATTATTGTCTGGTATTTTCTTACCTTAACTTCTGTGCCACTACGAAGATCGTTTAGAAAGCGAAACCGTGGCAAGCACAGGTTGGTTGGAAAAATTAGGAAAAAAACAAAAAAAAAAAGTAAAATTTTTAGGACTCCTTAAACAACATGAAAAATTAGATAAGAGACAATAGCAAAAGAAAGTTCAAAGGGAAGAGATAAGAAGGCAGCCAAAGAACGCAATGGACTAAGAAAAATGGCTCCAAGTTTCATGTATGTTACCTGAACCCACGCAGTAACTGCGTTACAAGTTCCGGAAGCAGAGAAACGCGAGTTGTTGTTATGGTAACTGAGTCTTGGTGAAACCATTACTACCGGAGGGGCATAGAAAGCATCAGTGAACTTTATTATCTAAAAAAAAAACAAGAAAACAATCAGCGTTGTTACGTTTTTCTACACATATGCGGTATATGATATATGGTGTTTAAATAGTTCACAATAACAACATTAGAGCTCCATGAACTTATGAAAGATTTTCTATTTATGAATATAAGTGACTGAGAAACCAAAACAGTATAGTTGATTAGTTACTTTACCTGAAAGAGAGCGCTGTTTTGTTGCTTGTTTAGTGATGAGTTATTCTTTGTTGTTACAAGGCCATGGATCAAGGTAGAATTCAGCGTCATCAGTTTAACAAATGCTATCCAGTCCTGAAGGACAATCGAAAAAGTATTAACAATGTTATCAATATATTCTTTCTCAAATCAAGGTCGTGTTCTAAGAGAAGGGAGCCCATAGCTCTGAACCTGTGTAATCACAGGGTACCCAACATAGGATCTCTATGAAAAAAGCTACGTTTTCCTAGTAGGCAAAAAGCAAAGGTAGAGCGCCAGGGACAACTGGGTTCTGCTAGAGCACAGCCCCAGTGTTATAAGTTGCAGCAAGACAGGAACCGCTTGGTTAATTATCATCTTGTCGTTTGTCTACTTTCAAACATGTCACTAACAGGTAACGAAAGGAATTCACTTACCACCTTGATGTTTTTATGCAGCCCATCAAAAATCTTAGTTTCCCTGAGGCAAACCTTAAAACTGTCCCTGCGTACATCCTCTACCCACAATGCCAAGGCGTCCTGAGGTCTCTTGAGAATTTGATAACGAGCTGTTACATAGATGCTCGGAGGAATTGAGAAACGCTGAAAAAGTAAATTAAAGAGAAGGAAATAAATAATCAGGAACATTTCTTTTTCAAACGAACAAGGATATGATATAAAACGAGGAAAGTGTGATAGAAAAAATCATTCTAAACTTGAAAAAGCAAATTTAATAGAACTTTTGCAGATGAAAAACTAATAAGAGCTTTACAAATTAAACACAGAATTTGCAAATAAAACGATAATCATGAACTTGGCAACGTAGAAACAAAAGGAATCGAAATATAGACTTTTTCACTAAAGTTTCTAAAGCAAAAATTAGCAAAAAATATGAAGATTGGTAAACCTTTTTAAAGATGTATAAATGTAAAAATAAAATTGAAATGAAAGAAAAGTGGAGGACAGATTGCAACATAACTTTGAAGGAAAAAAATAGAGGTTGCAATCTATGTAAGATCTTGGTAAACGAATAAAGAATCGTATTTTATAATGCAGCAATGTTATATGGCATGACTTAAAGATATAAGGAAGAAGTCAAATGGCAAGTCTGCGGGTCCTAAGCCACTTAGTCAAGCAAAGCTAAAAAAATAACGTAGTGAAATCTTATGTCTAGGTTTGAGCAAACAGAAATACCTAAATCGGTAAGAACTATTAAATCTAAATGAACGAAAACGCAAGGGGAAACAGAGAGATAACCTTCTCAAAGGCGATCCTTTTACACTTTACTCCAGTGGTCCAAGAATCCAACGAGACGGTGCCTAGTTGAGCGCCAACAGGAACAGACTGCAGCGCCATCCAGCTCACTTTCGTAGTCCCACTAGAACCATCTCCTTACTCCAAAACACAAACTGTAAATTCTTTATTATCCACAGATTCTACCCAAATAGCCGCGCCATCTCCACCACTAGAACTCTTTGTTGCGTGGCTTTTGGAAACGAAAACTTTCACATCCTGCCCGCCATTGAAAGGCTTCTCAAAGGAAACCTTTTCACACGCAAACAGACCAGGAGTAGTAATTGTGAAATTGCATATTCCAGTTTTGATACTCAGCGCTGGGAAATACAAAAAAGTAAAAATAATAAAAATAAGTTGTAAAAAGGAAATACAGAGCTGAATGTTCTCTTTTATACCTTCAACGTCTTGGTAGGTAAGTGCAGCTATGAAGAAGAAAGCCAGCAACAACTGCACACGGACTTCTTGCTTGGTAAACATCTTGCTTCAAATGAAGAAAAATCCACTCTGTTGAACATTATACCTCTTAGCAATACGTGGCAATTTTGTCCAACTTGTTTTTACTCGTTTAAGAGATCTCATTTGCTTTGTTTGTGGGGGTAGGGGGTAAAGATCTTTGAGATAGTTGATTGTAAGATTTATGCGGAAACTCAGAAGGGTAGGCACGTAGGTCCATTCACCGCACTGTCACCACTACCGTGATCGATGGCGATGTATTGAAAAACGCTGGGGAAGACGTTCCTCTGTCTTCTGTTTCCTGTAGGTCCTAAGATAAAAATAATTTTAGGACTTCAAATTTTAATTGTGAAACGCTTCAAGCTGATCTGCCAGGATATTTTATACTGTAATAAATAGAGGCAAAAAAGCACAACAACCAACTGAAGAATGTTGGAATTTGTGTGAACCTAGAGCACTTATAATCTTCAATAAACAATAAACCAAACGAAGATTATATTATCTGTTTTATGTGGCCCAAAATTTCACAGACAGTTATCAGGTGAGGTCTCCGCCATGATGCAAGGTTTACTGAATTATTTTGAAACCGATTAATATAGATTTAGCCAGGGCTAAAAGCGAAGCTCCCATTAATAAATTTATTATTTAAATCAAACAATAAACTTGTAATCCACAAATCAGTTAACTTAAGGGGAAATTCATATGGGAAAGGCTAAGTGATTTTAGAGTGAAACATCTTACATCGAGTTGGCCTATAACGTATATAACGTATACAATTAATCTGTCCATCAAGCAAAGAACTTTTCCTGATGATCTAAAAATCGCTAAAGTGATTCCTATCTTTAAACAGGGATCCCGTTCCGTGACTGTGCGATAATTATAGACCAATATCAGTTCTTCCAGTATTAAGTAAAGTTTTTGAAAAATGTATTTATAATCAACTGATAACTTATTTTTTGTCTGAAAATATGATTACTCATACTCAATATGGGTTTAAGCCAGGCAGTACCACTGTGGACTGTCTTGTTGATCTCATTGAAGAAATCTCTACGTGTCTAGATCAAGGAGATTATGCTGTATCAATATTTTTAGATTTGAGTAAAGCATTTGATACCGTCAATCATTCTATTTTATTATCAAAGCTATTGTCTTATGGCATTCGAAAACCTCACATCGACTGGTTCAAATCGTATCTTAATAAAAGAAAGCAGAGAGTTTTTGTAAATGGTAACATTTCTGACACCATGCCAATTACTTCTGGTGTACCCAAAGGATGAATTTTAGGACCATTGTTATTTTTGATATATATAAACGACTTTACTCAATCTTCTGATTTTTTTCTCTATGAGACTATTTGCAGACGATACCTCTTTAACAGCTTCAGCTAAAACTATAGATGAACTCTTATTTGAGATAAATTAATTTTTTTGAGAACTACCTAATATTTATGACTGGCTATGTGCAAATAAATTAACCTTAAATCTACGAAAAACTAAATATCTTATCTTTCAACCTCGTCAGAAAGTAGATTATGATTTATTATTTCCGCTATCGATAGCTGGACAATGCTTAAAGCAAGTATCCAAAATTAAATACTTAGGTATCTATATTGACAGCCACCTATCCTGGCAAGATCATATCGACTATGTGTGTGATAGAGTCAGCAAGACTATTAATATTATGACAAAGATAAAAAGTTATCTAGGTAATCAATGCTTAACTAGTATCTACTATTCTCTTGTTTACCCATATCTCATATATGGTAGCTTATTGAGAGGAAATAATTATGATAATCCATTATCACAGCTCATACGTCTGCAAAATAAAGCAGTTAGAATAATGAATGACGTTCCTTTACGAGATCATATCACTCCTCATTATGTTCATCTAGGTCTATTAAAATTTCGTGATATTGTTAAATTTATGTACAATTGTTTGTTTTTATATGACTGTCTCTGATAATAAGCCGTGTAATTTTCCATTATTACTTGTATCTGAGCAACATGATTATTTTACACGAAGTGCATCTGCCCAGCAATTACAGATTCCCCACTCAAGAATTAATATTCGAAAGTTCTGCCCCACCGTCATTGGTAAATACTACTGGAATGATCTCCCTCTTCATATTCGCAATAAATCATCAAAAATCCTGTTAAAAAAGGCACTTAAAATATATTATTATTAAAATATATTATCTTGCTCAGTATTGACTTGTGTGTGTGTGTGTGTGTTTTTTGTGAAAAACAAAACTACAAAAGAATAAAGTCAATCTTGTTAAAGGGCCATTAGTTCACGATAATGTGCCTTTCTCCATTCTAATTTTCTTCTTTTATTATTATTATTATTATGTGCAGGTAGGTTAAGCAACTATTGTATTATTGAATACAATTACTGTATTACTGTACAATTAATGTATTATTATTGTACAACTAATGTATTTAAGGATGGAGTAAAAAAATAGAAACAAAAACAAAACAAAACATAGCAATCATCTTCGATCACATTCAAGAGCCGTAATGGTTCTTGATCACAGTGGATTATACCTGGAAAACAAATTCTTGGAAAACAAATCAGGCCGAATTTTTTGCTTTCGACAAGTTTACTTTATAAAATCTTGCCAACAAATCCGGGGATATGTAAACCAACCTTTTATACTTTTTACACATCACATCTGAGGTGAAACCGTACTATTTATCATACAGACCTCGAGCGCAGTGAACATTAAAAGAGTTATGCTTCAACATAAATAATTTATTGTTTTTTTTTATTTAAGGGTTTTATAACGATGTGTAATCTTGAAAAACGTTTGATACGCGCGGCAAAATAACTCCTGCAAGCGATGTTCATGAACGACTGAAAACAAACAGCACAGCGATTTAAATTGCAAGAGAGACTACTAACAATCACTAAAACAAATATAATTCGGTTAAACATTTACATACACAACAATTTTCATTCACAAAGATAAGTATTAAAGCGTTTCGAAAAATCCTGAGTCTTAAAGCTTAATAACTTTATGTTTTAAGCCGGCCTCGCGGTGTTTGCTTTTCTCAAAGATGAACTCGAGGCAAGCAAATCGCTCAAAGTTTTCTTTCTACAGCCAAATTTATAACTAAATATTCTTCGGAACGTGTTCTTCTATTTGCGGTGAGAAAATATATCTAAAGGCTCTTTTAAGTCCTGTAAGCTTATATCAAACCTGATATTAGGTCGGTTTATTGTCTCAAATCTTACAAACGTCAGTGAAACGTGCATAAACTTGCCGCATAAATTGTGCTCGACTACATGAAATTAGATATAAAAAAAAAAACTTCAAATGCAATCATTACTCAGGCTTACCTTTCGAGATGCGGTTCGTAAAAGCTATCAAGTAACGCGAGAGTCGCTTGAGAATTTTGAATCCTCTTTAATACGCATCAAGCAAGGTGAAAAACGAAAACGATGCCATCCGAAATCGGATTTCCGACGTTGACAAGCGACGCATCTCTCAACCAAAAAACCAATGAACAAAATAGCCATGAATAACAGACTTGATAGCAGCTGTATTTCATTTTGTACATCCAGTGGAAAAAGACAGTTAAAAACATCACAAGTTTACACAAAACTCTGTCAGCTTGAGCTGTCAAATTAAAGTAAACAAGTTTCAAGATGCTGCATAAATTTTCCGCATGAACTCACCTGTCAAATTTTGACCAATCAGAGCATAAAAAAAGGGCGTAGAGCGTGACCAACGCGTGACCTTGGTGAGAAAAGGTCTTCCTAGCCTGTATTGTTACATAACTTGCTGAATTTTCGCGACCATGGTTAGTTTGAAATCAAACTTTTAATAGTGCGGGGTCATCATGATATAAACACGGCATATTTCATATAAATTTAAAAAATAATAAACTTGAGCCTGCGATCATCTGAAAACCAGTAACTTGTTAGCGGATAACTTCAAAAAAGTACTCGACCTCGATGGGTTGACACCTGAGCCCGCGATATGGTCAGGTGATACTGGTCAGCGGATACCTTGTTTTGACAGCTGTCAATTGATCACAATATTGATGTGCAATCAGTTTCCTCCTGGGCTTCCTGGGTTCCCAAAGTAGTCAGAAAGTGTGAAAGTAAACATTGGTTTTCCTGTGGTGCGGACGGACGGCGGGCGGGCGGGCGGGTGGGCGGGTGGGGGGGCGGTCGGTGTACGGTCACGTGATTACCAAATTTTCTGGGATGGGTAGATTACGTTAACTATGGGGCTACGTCCACGCGCGCGCTTCGCGCGCGCGAGGAGCTCCGCTATTATTATTATTATTAAATTACTTTATTCACACCCGCCACAACAAATGTTAATATTTTGATTTAAAGATAATCTAGGACAAATCTCGACCACAGAAAACTGTAACTGTTTTTTTTTTTCCTTTTATATGTTATACTTAGATGATTAAATCTTACGAACACGCACATTCCATCGAAACAAGCGGGCAGGAAGCTCCATCTTGCCCCACTGAGGTGTAGCTTGTTACAGCGAAGGATTTACTTCACCCTGGTCAGTTTTCATAGCAAGCATTGAAGCAAGAGATATTCATTGAAAAAATTTGCGAGTTAGTTATATGGCATTAACAAGTTGTTCAGATTTGCATTTCAATATTCAGTTTATCGAGTCCGCACACTTTTTTTGTTCCCTTGTATGTAAGTTTAGGTTGCTTATAATTTCTGAATATTTGCCTATATTTAAAATTTTCATGGCTTTTATAACAAGCGAAGTTTCCGTCGAGAAATTAACCAAAGAATTAAAAGAAAAACACTTTCCACATACTTTTGAAGGCTTCAAATTTTGATACGCTGAATTTCATTTACCCATTTC
This sequence comes from Porites divaricata, assembly GCA_038088405.1. NCBI lineage: Eukaryota > Metazoa > Cnidaria > Anthozoa > Scleractinia > Poritidae > Porites > Porites divaricata. The sequence goes on from JBBMOI010000002.1 coordinate 15,592,796, forward strand.
AGACCAACACAATTACACTGAGATCCGAAAATTGTAATCAGGATACTTTATTAAAATTTAGTTCGCATAAGACCACACAACGATCGTTAGAATTCCGCTTAGCCAGCGTGTTATACTCCTTAACGCCAAAAAAAAAAATGAAATTTCAAGGACTCGATAGTGTATGGCCTCTAGTCGTATTTGAGCCTTGCGAGTAAAAACCTTTATTGTTTAGACTCAGTGTGATCCTCTAAATTGTCCAACCTCGACTTAATTTAATGTTTCGCTTTAAAGTTTGCGATTCAAGGCAATTATCCTCTTTCACCGTATTTCTCCTTTATAGCGACCTTGCCATAGGTTTGTTATCCCATGTTATATGAAGACGAACGACTTCCGCGAGACAAAGGTAAATAACTATTCTCGTTCCAACGCGTTGTCTATCTCAGAAACCATGAAAGGGTCCAATGATTTTGTTATTTTCTTTTTTTAAAAGGGGGAATATTGATACAGATATCCATTGGCTACAAAAGGTACGTTCAAAATCTTAGAGTTATTCTTTTCAGTGGTAAATCCAAGATATACCGGAGTTAATTTTCCCCTTTTTACAGATGTTTATTTTGCATAACGAGAACATGGCAAAATATCTAAGAATCGCTGCCTAAACATTTGTTAAATTTCTGTTAAAAGATAATGTGCAATCTAATTTCAGTTCCTTTTTTCCATTGCAGTATTAGTATGACTCAAACTTCCTTTTTTAGGCTAAAAAAAATTGATTATTGCAGATTAGTGATAATTACCCGATCTATTTATATTTTCGTGACATACAGGACATTTGGCTAGACCGTGGATATAAACTACCGGTTTCAAAAGTAAAAATGTGGAGAAAAAAAAAAAATGCAAAAAACCTTCTTGATCTATGAGTGCTTTACATTAGGTATAAATCAGTCATTCATTTCTATCGCCAATACAACTAATATAAGCACTGAAAACTACGGTTAAATGGTTGGTTGTCCCTCGAGATATCACTCACCTCATGATTACCTCCTGATATCTCTGTTTAGAACTTTGTAGTACTTTGTAATAAAACGAAGAATAACCTTCGTTTTAACTTTGTCGGAGAGGCTGAATCCTGAAAAATTAACTTAAACTTTCTTGGCCACAACTAATTTTCGGACGTAGTGTAGTCTCTCATCACGCAGTCAAGAGTATACAAAACGTCACGGTGAACTTGTTTAGTCACCAAAAAAAATTCAAATTTAGGGTATTTTCACTATGTAAATTCAACGTGCCATTTGCTAATCGGCGTTTTTTTTCTCGAAGTAAATGCCAGTCTAGATTCCACAACGTTTTGAGTCATTCTACTCCGGTAAAAGAATTGAAATTCGTTGGTGTTTCAAATATAAGTTAACAAAATGCAAAAAAACTAAACGAAATATGAATGACTTTCTAAAACTCTCTTAATCGACCACCCTCTATTGTTTTACCACGTGGTCGCTTACGAAAGCTCATTCTCGTAAGCGACCAGCTCTAGTTACGGCCACTGTTTCGAATTTCCGAGGTGGTCGCTTACGGGAGCTTCGACTGTATTTTCTCTTTCTTTGTACGTTTTTTCTCTGTTTAGTTCCTGTTTTTTGTTCTGTTTGTTGAAGAATTTTTTTCCCTTTAGGTTGTTTCCCCTTATTCTCACTGCTGAGTCTTTCAAGCCTCGCGAAGTTTTTGCGATAACGTATTTGTTGTGGTTGTTGTTACGAAAAATGTAGAGAAGATCATCGCAGTCAAAGACTACCAGGCTTGCCAGGATTTGAACTGTGACCTTTGACATACCGGTGCGGAGCTCTAACCAATTGAGATAGCGAGACAACTGGGAGCTGGTCATTAAATTGGTTCATGAATTTCATATATTGAAACTGCGGGATGAAGAAATAAATGTGACAAGATCATTGCAGTTAAAGACGCAACTTCTGCAGTTGCGAAAAGAAATAGGGACTTTAAGATAGGTCACATACGGTCGCCTGGGACGGTTAGATAGGTGTCACGTCACGCAAAACACGCGTGACCTTTTACCGTCGTCCTTCTGGGACGGTATGTTTTCGCCGGGTTTCTCACCGTGAAGACAACGGTGAAACCGATAAGAGTTCATGCATACTTATTGTCACTTTTCGTCTAATACTGAGTAGCCAATGGGTTAAATATGCGTTGGCTTGTGCTTACATTGATTTACCTATCGGTGAAATGAAAAAAAAGCGAAAATGTCTGAGTTCATTCATAACCGTAGCTCGCGGCCGCATGGCGGCTGCTTGTTTTTTACCTACATGTAGTGTCGTCCGCCATGGCAGAGGAAAATTGCCGAAAAGAAAGGTAAGGTCCAGTTCAAACGTTGATCTTTTCATGTACCGAACTTTTAAGTTCGGTACAATACCTATTTAGGTCAACCCAAATGGTTCGAGGTTGATTCAGGCGTCGAACTTTAAGTGTAGTCGAACTCGATTCATCTTCACGATGTTCATGAAATGCTCTAGAGTGCTTTAAACAAGTGAAAATAAATCTTAGTAATTTGTGCTTAAGTTTCGGCACATGATAAGTTCGGCGTTTCAACTGGGCCTAACAGTGGTGATTGTAGCCTTCTTTTTTATAACTTAGGACTGTATTTTTATCAAGAAAAGATTTCTTTAACTCAAAAAGTGTTGGCTTAGGAAAGGAAAGTTCAAATAAAAACATCGACTAGTTTTGAAAACTAGCTAGCTTTAATTTGTACCCTTATTCTTCTATTGGTATTCTTGGTATAAAATAAGAAACTCTTCTTGAAAGAAATGACAAGCGAGTTTGGCACATGACTTCACCGTCCTCTGTTTTGTTGTCCGATCTTAAATGGAAAATTTTCGCGGCTTCTTACCGTCATGGCCCCAGGCCGCCCGTATACGCATCCAACCGTCCCAGCCTACCGTAGTGACCTATCTTAAAGTCCCTAATATTAAGGAATAGGCTGCAAGTAGAATAAGTAACGACGTCATTTTTGTTTTTACTATAACAACTATGATGTCATTGTAATACTGATCATAGGAAATATTCCTCTTTATCTAATACAGCTTTGATAATCATGTTTCCAAATCTTCATCAATGACGACCTAGTGTATACACAAAATGGGAGGTATTGCCTCTGAAAAACCCTATCCAGCCACCTGAACACCGGTCAAATGAGTGCATATAACGCCACGGGTATAAATTCCACGCACATTTCACATCCGACCAGACACGAAACCATCAGTTCTCAACCACTAGTGGCTTTATAGCACTTTACGAATAAGTTTAAGTTCACAGAAAATAGTTTTCCCTTCCGAGTGTCTTATATCCCTGCTTCACCTTAGCATGTTGAAGGACTGATTCTGCTTCACTTTTATTCTCGTGATATATGAGTGTTAAAGCCGCATTAGCCTTGCCAAAATCTGGTCTTCTTGCGTGTGTCTTTTTAACTGTCCCTTTTGATAAACGTTAGGAAAATCAACGTTCTGTTCATGAGCTCGCCACAATGTCTTTGCCAGCAATCCACATTTCGTGTTTTCTAGTGCTTGGAAAGAAGGGACTCGTCACACCTCAGTGTCAGCAGAGATATTGGAATCAATGACTGACTTGCAATGGTCACATTTTAGCAAAAGCAGCTTTTGATTGCGTACACAAATGGATACAAAATAACTGAAACACTGACATTTCTGTTCGACCAGAGAGCATTACTTTCATTATGAATTCTTTTATTATCTATTTTAAGCAATACGGATCTTCTTGTTTGAACACAGCCTGGTCGAATCAAACGCAAGAGGTTTCTAACAGTTCAAAAATGTACATGAAGTCTGAAATTAGCACTGTATTGATCCAATTTTGATTAGTATTCAGTCAAGGGATCATCCCGTGGTAGTGATCCAGGAGAAAATTCCCCGTTACAATTTGATAAGTTGCTTGAGCGACTCAACCATGTCTCGTCTTCTCCATCGTCTGCTTCTTTAAGACTCTCTTAAAATATGAATGTGATATTACAGCAAACTATACCTCACATTTACTTAGGAAGCTTAGAAATTTAGCAGATGTTCGTTTCTCCTTGCAATACAGATTTACGAAAGATTTTTAAAAGCAAATTTGAATAGTTCTTTGCATTCGATGAATTTTCCCTAGGCAAATAGTAAATTCGTCCTCTTTTAAGAGTTCTGTTCCTTTAATCCACTCGGTCATAGTTTTATAAAGTTATAGCTTTAAACCTTAAAGATAACATTATTATTTACCTATTTTTATTATCTCTAGTTTTTGACAACGATCTAGTAAAAAAAACCTCGAATATTTCCAGCTTGTCCTTTGGACGCAAGCAGCTTTCATGTTTTGCTTGACCGGGGCCACTTCTTGCTCGTCTTAGTTAATGATTTTGTTCGAGGATGACTTTCCTAGACCCCTGCCCATTAAGCAAGTAAGCTTTAAAACTTACTTGCCCAACAAGAAAATCTACTTTTTCCGAACTTCCGGAAGTAACTTCTGGGGGAAACTGACAATTCCTTCAGTTTTTAGTCACTTGTACACATATTGCTCATCCTATCGTACACTTATAAAAAGGGGCGCATTGCAAAGGAATTTGTCACCCTCTAATAAAACTGGACTGATATATTTTTGATACTTCTTAAATATCGTAAGTAAATTCCTTAAATAGTCTTGTGTTATTATTTTTATCGTATTTGGATATGAAGTTAAATTGGTCAAGCCCTGGGAACGAGGCTGCCAAACGAAGTCACCCAACGTCACCTTTCGGGTTCCAATGATCGCTTCTACTTAGATTACCAGTGTTGGTGCCATTCGACGACTATTCGGACTTCAAACACGATCGCATGACACACGATTGCACAGCCACAGTCGCACCACGAAAAATTCTGGAATCAAGGTCAGACATAAGGTCAGCACTTTTTAACATCTGTCGAAAGGCCCTTGGACACCTTATGAAGTTTACACAACGTAGTATTCCTTATCGTTTTGGACTAGCCGGTTAAGCACTTTACAGATAGGGTTAAGCACTTCCTTTACTGATTAGGGTTAGGCACTGTTTCGAAACTGGTTAGGTTCCTTTTTTGGGTTGGGGCTGATGCTATGTGCACTTTAAACTACCTTGTGTAAACTTCATAAGGTGTCCAAGGGCCTTTCGACGGATGTTAACGAGTGCTGACCCAGACATAATTCCTCTTGATCCGCTCCTTGTGTTTCAACATTTATGGATCAGTACTACAAAACTCTGTCGTTCCACCACACGATAATGGTATTAATGGAAAATGTGCAATTATAGTCGAACTATCCATAAGGCCACCACCCAAAATGCGACGATTTAGTGGGTCGCTTACGAAAATCAAACTGCAATTGCTTCAGGAGATGGGAGCGGCGAAGCCCGCGAGGAACAAGCCACTCGCCGCGCGTGGCTCTAGGGATTTCGTGCCAATGGTCACCCTAGATTGTGGAGAAGCACCTCGGAAATAAATGAGGAACACGGATATAATAACAACCATGCTATGGAGCCAGTTTGAGTGCTGCGGCAGGCTATCTACGTTAAATTGCATATTTTCATGGTTTTCGGGGTAAGAAAGAAATTCAACAAATTGAATTACCCACTTTCTCTAGCTTTATTGTATCTAATAACTTGTTATTTAACATGAGGGGACACAAATCGCCTGAACTGTAAGTATCCTGGCGAGTCCCATACAATTTACTGTAACGACGTTACAGTAAATTGTATGGGACTCTCCAGGATACTTACAGTTCAGGCGATTTGTGTCCCCTCATGACAGGGTGTGACCTTATTCACTCATAAGACCACTGCAGTACCTCTTACTAGTGCCTCGTACGCGTTACAGTTCCTTAAAAAAACAAAACTACCCTTAAACCCTGTGAGGAAGACTTTCGTTATGGTGACTTCCTATCGCACAAAGACTTTCCAAAAATCGCCACGTGACACTCCCACATAATAATCGTCGCATTCCCACCTGCCAGACGGTTCAAGAAGCCAGTGGTAAGCTCCCCCTACAAAAGCAGGATGGTCGTTTTATCTGTTCTGATCTCTCTCAGCACCCCATTTTCCAACTTTGTAAGAACCTCTTTGGTATCCCCAATCCTTGCAGACTCTTGCTAACCGCGAGTTATCATTGCTCATGATCACAAACGAGCCACAGGAGGCAGGCATCACATCTGTCTCACCACTAAGATATTTGAGAACTGCTTCACCTTTGCTGTTGGCAGCCGTGGTGATGTGAAATGTACGACCTCCTCTTTTCTTACAGTGAAATCTTATCTGAATGAAATGTAAGTGCTTCCTCAGCTCCTTCATAGCGCTTTTTGAGAGCACCATCTCCTTGCTGCTTACTCCGCGGTACGATGTCTTAACTGGCAGCTGAGTGGGTGATGAACCGTGAGAAACAATGTTGGAAACAAGAAGCCATCCCCCTGAAATTCAATCAATGTTTATCAGTCATGTGGGCCAAAACAAGCAGTAGCCAGGGCTAAAAGCGAACTTTGAAAAGCGGCACTGAGAACTAAATTTGTGTTCTTATAAGTACCGAGTCGACTGATTTGATTCGCTCCTGTTAGAGCGATTATCGTATGACCTTGAAACGCGCGAACAAAATAGAAACAACAAACGAACGGAAATAGAGCGATTTGATTGGTTTATCAAACGGATACAAACACTCGTGGCTTTTGATAGGTTATGTAAACACTCGGGTGAAAAACCTTCATGCCCGAGAACTTTCTAGAAATCAATCGATACTTCGCTTTGACGTCATACTGCAATACGATGGTCCAATCGAACATACCCTATCCATATTAGGGTTTTCTTTGGTGAGAAAAAGAGGAGTCCATGTTTTGATCTTTTTTAAGCTCATTTTTCAAGGTCATACGAAAACTGCTCTAGAGCTTCGGTTGTTGCTGTTGAAGTGAAAGTCTAGGAATATAACAAAACACTTAATGTCAGGTCCCTCAGGAAACCAGTTAGTTTTGTTTTCCCTCGAGTCCGGTGTTTCCTTCTACTTCGTCTCGGGAAGCATCAGGACTCTCGGGAAAACAAAACTGTTTCCGTCGGGATCTGACATTAAATGTGTAATGTATCACAAAGAGAAGGCTATTGTTACAATTATGAAACAATTGGCGTGAATTTTGTTAATTCCTTATTTTAGTTATTGAGAATTTCGTGAACTTACTCTATAAAATAAGACGTATCAGCATACAAGAGGTGTCAGTTTAAACTTAAACCTTACCTCCGTCAGATGTCATGTCACAATATGCCTTAAAAGGCCTTTTAGTCCTTCCAGGGTCAATCCAGTACTCCCCGTCTCCATTGGAAGTACCTAAGTCCTTGATTTCTTTGCAGGATTGAGCGGGATCGTAGGAAAAGAGCCCGCGTGTCGCTACAACAAAATAGATATCAACAAGTTTGCAAGGCTTCTATGAAGAAAAGAGCATTTCGCTTTAATCTTCGTGTAAACCTTAGGTGAAAAATAAAAGAAGAGAACGAGGCAAATAAATGGCCAAGGACGGACTTACAAAAACCTAAAACAATTCGCCTGCGTAACATGAAACTAAACAAAAAACAAAATTTTTGGATATATTTAACAATTAATGAGGCTGAGTATCTTACGAAGAATTAAAGAGATCGACAAGGGTGTTACGGCCCTCGACGGATAACACCCTCCTCACTCACCATAATTCTTCATATGATACGAAAGCCGAATTCAATAATTGTTTTACTATTCATTCAAAATAGTTCCTAGTTTAAAAACACGTTTAGGGTTGTTCAACTCCGCAAATATTCTCCAAATAGCTTATGTCGCCCTTCGAGTTGTCTTCTTGCTGTTCTTGCCATGTTTTAGCTATTATTTCGCCTAGTTCTTACTCTTGAAACGAGTGAAATGTCCGCCATTATTGTTTTCACAACCAAAACAACTCAGCCTAGTCCCCAGATCCTCTCGGTTAACGGTGCATTAACCTGCAAGAAGGCTGCCTTATGACGTCATCGGTTGATTAAATTCAAACTTTTTCCAAATTTGGTCATCAATAGCTGGTTTAAGCCAATCAGAATCGGGGAAGTATTTTGAATGAATATAAAACTAATTACATTACTTTCCCACCCGCAAATAGCTTACTAATCGAAGTGGAGGGAGCTGAAGACATATTACAAGTACAATAAAGACACTACCATACAATAAATACAATTAACTAACATTAAACAAGGCAAGTATACGTAGCTAACGATTACGAAGAGAGGCTAACCTTATGTATTACATAACTTAACAAGACGGGAGACCTGGACATAATCATCTGCTGACCGCACGAAATTTAGTAATAATTCTTTATCTTAAATTTTTACGAAAAGACGAACGTTTGAGTATTTTAATCGAATAAGGAATAGACCGGTTCCAAATTTGGGAACCGATTCTCGTGAAAAAGGCATACATTTTATCGGTTCTGGAGGACTTAACATAAAACGAGTCGCTGAGACAGATCTTGTTCTGCAGTTATGAAATTGACTGAGTACATTAACTGGTGCTGTCTGTCTGCTGATATGATACTATATATAGCTACAATCCCTAAAAAAAAAGGCTGGGTAGGGGAAGGTAATTCGATTTCAGAAAGACTGGTACGGTGTGTTCCTTAGACTTACCGATGTAAATGAGACGTAAGGCCCGTTTTTGTAGAGTTACGGTCTTTCTTGGAAATGGGGCCAAAAATTGCAAAGTTTGATTTTTTTTATGTTCAAAGACAGTTTGTTGGCCTTTAGCCATTCGTTGACGTTACCAAGCTCGCGATTAACAAGTGATTCGAGTTAGTTTAAGTTTGTTATTAAAGGAAAAGTGAAGATAGCTTCGCAGAGCTCCATTACTGAATTAATCAAGCCTGCAATTGTTGTCAAAGAGACTTTAAATAGTGATAATATACACTGAGGGAATCGGCTTCCCGGATCTTGCTTCATTCATTCAGATGAGCAGTGATTCCTTTTGCTGGAAGTAACTTAGAGTTGAGGCTACTAGAGAGGAAAATCATTAAAGAATAATTTCTCCAGCTTAAGCCTGTAGTGTAGGCTACTTCCAGTTCATAGCTAAGAGTCCATGACAAATGTGTTTAACTAATATTAGCAGAGAACGCGATAATTGCGTGTTCTACTGAGATATTTATCTTTACAACTTTTCCCATCTCTTTTGTAACCAGGTTTACAGGTGCAGGTGAAGGACCCCTCAGTGTTCTTACATAAAGCATTTCTGTGGCAGTTATGGGTTTTGCTTGTGCATTCGTCTATATCTGAAAACAAGAGAAAAACATAAATTGCGCAGTTTATTTTACGTTTAGTATGCAACGAGACAAAACTTAGAGAATCTTCCTTCTTAGTCACTCTGCGTTCCAAATGAACACGATGACTGATACGAGCATAGGGTTCTTCTAAAATTGTTGTAGAAATGCAAAGATGCTTGCGTTAGATGTCGGCCTACTAACTGATTGGTAATTAAGTACATTAGAGCGCTTTTTAAAATTACCTCTACACTTCTTGCCATCTCCTTTGTAACCAGCTTTACAAGTGCAGGTGAAAGAGCCTTCAGTGTTCTTACATAACGCATTTCTGTCACAGTCATGGGTTTTGCTCTTACACTCGTCGATGTCTAAAAACAAAGACAAAAAAATATAACATTTATTTCACGGATCGAAAACAACAAGGCAATACCTTTCTTGACATTTCCTCCCGATTTTCCTCTATTTAGACCCCTTGGGGTTTTTTATTACCCGAGTCCAGCCTTGAATTTCTTGAGGCCTAGAAGTGAAATTTTCATTTTCGAGGTTTTTAAAATCAAATCAAACTATAACGTTATTACCGACGAAATTCAAAACAAATATGTCCCCAAACAGACGTTGTAAGACAGTGTTTTAATTAAAGGATTGACAATTCGTGTGATACAATTCGTCCATACATTAGTGCAAGTATCCTTATACTGCAGACACTAGTTAGAAAAACGGAAACTATTTTTTTAGTAACAAACAGCATTTTTATTTATTCTATATGAATAAACTCAACACAAAGGACACCTAAGTCGGTCTATCTAATGCTTTCGCAAGCCAAACCGACTTTAACGATCAGCTTGATGTAGATATACTGCTTTTTCTTGCTTGTACAATACACTATCGGTAGTTGTTGACAAACATGCTCCTTTGAAAACCATGGATAACGAGTGGCCTTAAAAAATCCATGAAAATAAACAATTCTCTTCTCCAGTCGGGTGATCTTGTGAATTATAAAATCTACAAAAATAAAATTTCTACTCTTACACGGCTGAGTAAAAAGAATCATTATCATGCGTTCTTTGCTGAAAATTTAAACAATATGAAAAACACCTGGAAGGGAATAAATAGGCTAATTAACTACAAAAAGAATAGAAAACAAGTTGTTTCTTCCCTCAAACGTCCTGATCATAATAACTTAGGTAATGATCCTCTTGAGATTTCTAACATCTTCAATAACTGCTTTTCTTCGGTGTGTAAAAACCTAACTTCACGCGTGCCAAGTTCATCTCCCAATTTTACTGAATACTTGTCTACTAATTATAATCCAATCTCTTTCTTCTTTGATCCAGTTTCTCCAGCGGAGATTGAGCGTGAGATACTTTTGATCTCTAAAAATAAAACGTACGGTCTCTACTCTTGTCCGATTCGTATTTTAAATGACGCTAGATGCATTATTTCGTGCCTCTCTCCATCATTATAAATATATTTGTGCAAAAGGGAGTCTCCGCATCCAAACTGAAGAAAGCGAAAGTTATTTCTGTGTACTAAAATGACGATGAGACTGAGACCGGTAATTATCGTCTGATATCATCACTGTCTATTTTCAATCGGATATTTGAAAAATTAATGTACCACCGCCTCAAATCCTTTCTTGATAAAAACGATATTCTGTTCAAGTCACAGTATTGCTTCCGCGAAAAACATTCCACGCAACATGCAATTATTGACGTTGTTAATGTCATACAAAATAATATGGATCAAAACTTTTTCACTTGCGGGATCTTTTCAGACTTATAAAAGACCTTTGATACCGTCGACCATTTGATCTTGCTACAAAAACTTAATCATTATGGCATCAGAGGAATTATCAATGACTGGTGTGCCTCGTATCTTCTTGGTCGTTCACAAGTCCCGGTTTTAACTTATCTACCGAATGTATGAGCTCATGTCGTGTCCCACAGGGGTCTGTGCTTGGTCCTCTGTTATTCTTAACCTATATTAAGGATATTCATAACTCTTCGGCGAAATTCTCATTACTTCTCTTTGCTGATGACACGAACTTGCTGTATGCTGACACTAATTTGAAATCTCTTGAAAAACCGTCAATAGCGAACTGCTCAGTCTCCGACTGGCTTTGTATTTGTATTTGTATTTATTTATTTACCACACGATTACAATAATTACAAAAAAATACCAAAGAAAATGTAGGAAAAAATGGCGAGGAGGCCTAAAGGAAACTATAAAGCTTATGTTAATTAGGCCTCCTCAATTACAATTTTTCGAAGATGGCACCAAAATTACGGCGACGGATACAAAATAATATCAGGTGGAAAATTAAACTAATCAATATTACGGAAGTTTACAAATAATGTGGAATATTAAAAGGCTTTTTCGTAAGATTTCTGTTGGAGTATACTAATAATTATTACAAATAAATGCCTTAAGTGCTCTTTTAAAGGAAAAAGGTGAGGAAGCGTTGATGATATTGGTACCCTGCTAGCAGAGGCTTTTCCCTTGTGTTTCTCAGCGTTGTACTGCCATTCTCTTCGCTGTTTTGGCTGCTCACGTTTTGTTTTGGTTGTTTCTGTGCCGAGGAAAAGACCTCTGCAGACAGCCGTTTGGGATTCCTGTTGAGCATGCGCGAGATGAAAATGCGGTTACCATGGAATTTCTGTGTCACGTGTCGGTAATACGATGCCGCCGCCGGAGTTTGCTCATGTATTCATGAGTCAATTTTCCCACGGGAGTGACTCGCACTCGCCATGTTGATATAGCGGGCTCACTTTTACACAGCAAACTAGTACATAAAAGATGCGCGAGTTGATAAAACCGGTTCCACAACCGGTTTAGTCCTGTGATTACCTCCTAGATCTTGGAGGTATCTAATGTGCATGCTCAACAGAAATCCCAAACGGCTGTCTGCAGAGGTCTTTTCCTCGGCACAGAAACAACCAAAACAAAACGCGAGCAGCCAAAACCGCGAAGAGAATGGCAGTACAACGCTGAGAAACACAAGGGAAAAGCCTCTGCTAGCAGGGTATGATATTGGTGTTTAAGGTGTTGTAAAATTTAGGTCCTTGATAAAAAACGGAAAATTGTTTGGTTCGAGTACGACAGAAAGGCAGACGAAATTTACACGAGTTTCTCGTATTATACGAATGAATTTGACTTTGTAAGGTAAATTTACAATGAAATCTTAAAGGTAGAGTATGGTTTTGATAGGAGTACATGAATAAGCCTAGTTGCATTAAGTATATATCATGAAATTTTAAGATACCAAGATTTTGAAAGACTGGATCAGTATGTGCATCGAAAGTGGTTTTAGCTATAGTTCTGATCACTCGTTTCTGTAAAATCTCAAGACGAATAAGGTTAGTTCTGTAGGTAGAGGCCCAAACTAAGTTTCAGTAAAAAAAGTATGGATAGACTAGACAAAAATATAGTGTTCGTAAGGTTTCCGTAGATAAATAGAAACTGGATTTACGAATAATTCCTGTTAATTTAGAAACTTTATTGGCGACATGTGAGATTTCAGATTTCCAATTTAAATTTTCATCTATGATTACTCCCAAGAAAACTGTTTCTTTTACTTGATCAATTTTCTGGCTATTAATTAAAAGTTGAATACTTTGATTTGTACGCTTTTGGCATGGTTTAAATACAATGAATTTGGTTTTTTTCAAGTTTAATTTAATGATGACACCCAGTTATATCTATCTTTCAGTCCCAGTAATTCAATCAACCAGCTATCTGCCATTAGTGTTACGGAATCTTGTGTTGATGATATTCGTTCATGGATGTTAACCGACAGTCTTAAGCTGAATGACGACAAGTCTGAATTTTTAATCATTGGAACACCTCAGCAGTTGACTAAAATTGACATTGGCAGCATACGAGTTGGTGATTGCAATGTCTCTACAGTAACCTCTGCCAGAAACCTTGGCTCTTGGTTTGACTCCAAGCTTTCGATGTCTACTCATATCACAAAGTTGTCCAGCTCTTCCTTTTATTATCTCTACAATATTCGGCGTATACGGAAATATCTCTCAAGGTGGTGTACTGAGACTCTTGTTCCTGCGTTTATTACTTCTAGGATTGATTATTGCAGCAGCCTTCTGTATGGTCTTCCCGACTACCGTATAAACAAGCTACAAAGAATACAGAATGCTGCCGCTAGACTGATCTGCCAGCAAAGCAGATTTTGCCATATTACACCGCTCCTTTTTGATTTACATTGGCTCCCAGTGACGTTTCGTATTGAGTTCAAAATTCTTTTAATTACATTTAAGGGCCTTAAAGGTTTGGCACCTACCTATATTGATTCATTAATTAGTATCAAATCAACTCCACGGTATGACCTAAGAAGCTCTAAGGACAGCCTCCTCCTTAGTTATCCAAAGCCGTTATCCAAGGCAACACTGGGTGATCGCTCTTTTACATATGCCGCCCCAACGTGACTTTGGAACACTCTTCCTTTGGCAATCAGATCTGTGAATACTGTTAATGATTTTAAAGGCAAACTTAAAACATATTTGTTTTCTAAAGCGTTTTTATTAAAATCCGAATAGTATTGTAATTTCTTAGAATTTTAGATTTTAGTTAGCTTTAATTTTCACTTTTAGCGTGTAACGTTCATTGTAATGCGCATTTGAACATATATGCATGGAATTTGCGCACAGCAAATTCATAATTATTATTATTATTATTATTATTATTAATGAAAGCCTGTTAGCTCTAAACCATAATGACAACTTATTTAGCTCAGCGTTCAGTATACTAGTCAGACAGTCTTTATCCTTGTGAGACACAAAAACGTTTGTATCATCGGCAAATAATATCAGTTGTAATATTGTTGACGTGTTGATTATATCGTTGATGTAGAGCAGAAAAAACAAAGGCCCTAGTATTGAACCTTGGGGAACGCCACACATGATATTAGCACAAGACGAAACATAATCAATGTATTCCACAAATTGAAGTCTGTTGGAAAAATAGCTCTTAATCCATTTTAGAGCCAAGCCACGTATACCATAGTGTTCAAGTTTTTCAAATAAGATGGAAGGATTGACTGTATCGAAGGCTTTCGAGAGATCTAAAAAAACACCAACCGCTAATTCACCATAATTCAAATAAGTTAAAGCTAAATGCTAAGAAGTCAAATTATGTTATCTTTCGTCCATATCAACGTAAGTTGCACTACTCGGTTAACACTGAAATGATTGATAACTGAACCCAAATTCCTACTATACCCTTGAGTGTGGAAACCATGTTAAATATCTTGGTGTCCTATTGGACAGCAATTTAAGCTGGAAATTTCATATTAATAATGTTGCATTAAAAGTAAGCAGAACTGTTGGTGTTGTTGCCCATGTTAGGCACTTCGCCCCACGTACTACCCTTATAAAATATTTATCAATCTTTGATATTGCCGTATCTGACATACGGTTTGGTGGTAAATGAGACGTAAGGCCCGTTTTTGTAGAGTTACGGTCTTTCTTGGAAATGGGGCCAAAAATTACAAAGTTTGATTTTTTTTATGTTCAAAGACAGTTTTTTGGCCTTTAGCCATTCGTTGACGTTACCAAGCTCGCGATTAACAAGTGATCCGAGTTCCTTTAAGTTTGTTATTAAAGAAAAAGTGAAGATAGCTTCGCAGAGCTCCATTACTGAATTAATCAAGTCTGCAATCGTTGTCAAAGAGACTTATAATAGTAATAATTGTAATAATATACACTGAGGTAATCGGATTCCCGATCTTGCTTCATTCATTCAGATGAGCAGTGATTCCTGTTGCTGAAAGTAACTTAGAGCTGAGGCTACTAGAGAGGAAAATCATTAAAGAATAATTTCTCCAGCTTAAGCCTGTAGTTTAGGCTACTTCCAGTTCATAGCTAAGAGTCCATGACAACTGTGTTTAACTAATAAAAGCAGAGAACGCGATAATTGCGTGTTCTACTGAGATATTTACCTTTACAATTTTTCCCATCTCTTTTGTAACCAGGTTTACAGGTGCAGGTGAAGGACCCCTCAGTGTTCTTACATAACGCATTTCTGTGGCAGTTATGGGTTTTGCTTGTGCATTCGTCTATATCTGAAAACAAGAGAGAAACATAATCAATTCTTAATTCAAGGATTGACAATTGACCACTCCAGAAACTACCATAACATACCATAACGCTCTTTTTTGTCCCTCCAAAATTGTTCATAAGCATTGTTTTCGGTTTCTCTTGGGAGTTAAAATGGCCTCAAGAAGAAACTGAAAACAATGCTTATGCAAAATTTTGGGGTGACAAACAAAGAGCATTATGCTATGTTACGGTATTTTCTGGAGTGGTCAATTCGTGTAATACAATTCGTCCAGACATTAATGCAAGTATCTTTATACTGCAGACACTAGTTAGAAAAACGGAAACTGTTTTTTTAGTAACAAACAGCATTTTTATTTATTCTATATGAATAAACTCAACACAGAGGAAATCTAAGTCGGTCTAAATGCTTTCGCAAGCCAAACTGACTTTAACGATCAGCTTGATGTAGATATACTGCTTTTTCTTGCTTTTACAATACACTATCGGCAGTTGTTGACAAACATGCTCCTTTGAAAACCATGGATAACGAGTGGCCTTAAAAAATCCATGAAAATAAATAATTTTCTTCTCCAATCGGGTGATCTTGTGAATTATAAAATCTACAAAAATAAAATTTCTACTCTTACACGGCTGAGTAAAAAGAATCAATATCATGCGTTCTTTGCTGAAAATTTAAACAATATGAAAAACACCTGGAAGGGAATAAATAGGCTAATTAACTACAAAAAGAATAGAAAACAAGTTGTTTCTTCTCTCAAACGTCCTGATCATAATAACTTAGGTAATGATCCTCTTGAGATTTCTAACATCTTCAATAACTACTTTTCTTCGGTGTGTAAAAACCTAACTTCACGCGTACCACGTTCATCTCCCAATTTTACTGAATACTTGTCTACTAATTATAACCCACTCTCTTCCTTCTTTGATCCAGTTTCTCCAGCGGAGATTGAGCGTGAGATACTTTTGATCCCTAAAAATAAAACGTACGGTCTCTACTCTTGTCCGATTCGTATTTTAACTGACGCTAGATGCATTATTTCGTGCCTCTTTCCATCATTATAAATATATTTGTGCAAAAGGGACTCTTTGCATCCAAACTGAAGAAAGCGAAAGTTATTCCTGTGTACTAAAATGACGATGAGACTGAGCCTGGTAATTACCGTCTGATATCATCACTGTCTATTTTCAATCGGATATTTGAAAAATTAATGTACCACCGCCTCAAATCCTTTCTTGGTAAAAACGATATTCTATTTAAGTCACAGTATTGCTTCCGCGAAAAACATTCCACGCAATATGCAATTATTGACGTTGTTAATGTCATACAAAACAATATGGATCAAAACTTTTCACTTGCGGGATCTTTTTACACTTATAAAAGACCATTGATACCGTCGACCATTTGATCTTGCTACAAAAACTTAATCATTATGGCATCAGAGGAATTATCAATGACTGGTGTGCCTCGTATCTTCTTGGTCGTTCACAAGTCCCTGAAGTAGGTTTTAACTTATCTACCGAATGTATGAGCTCATGTCGTGTCTCACAGGGGTCTGTCCTTGGTCCTCTGTTATTCTTAACCTATATTAACGATATTCATAACTCTTCGGCGAAATTCTCATTCTTTCTCTTTGCTGATGACACGAACTTGCTGTATGCTGACACTAATTTGAAATCTCTTGAAAATCCGTCAATAGCGAACTGCTCAAAGTCTCCGACTGGCTTAATGCAAATAAGTTAAAGCTAAATGCAAAGAAGTCAAATTATGTTATCTTTCGTCCATATCAACGTAAGTTGCACTACTCGGTTAACACTGAAATGATTGATAACTGAACCCAAATGGCACATGTTGTGCCATTATTTATTTCCTCAAACATTCTATCCTTACAAATGTTATGTGCTGAAAAAGTATCTTCTATAATGTTTGACGTCTCCTGGTTGAATGCTCCGTCTAACATCTGTGATCTCTTTACTAGCGCCAATTCAAAGCACAAGCGTGAGACCAGGTTTTCCTCGTCAGAAATTCTAATGTACAAACTTCAAGACTGCATAAAAATCAAGGTTCTTATTACAGTTTTGGGGCTAAACTTTGGAACGCAATTCCCAAGGAATTTCGTCAACTCTCCAAAGGAGCTTTCAAAAAACATTTTCATAACATATTACTCTCGATAATGGAAACTGAGGATGATTATGTTGAAGCAAACTTTACACTTCAGTACTTACCAATGCATTTGCGGCCATTTCCAGAGTATCCAGTTTTGCAAGTACATTTGTATGAGCCCACGGTATTCTGGCAAGCAGCATTCACATTACATCTGTGATAGTTAGTTGTGCATTCGTCAATTTCTGAAAGAAATTACGGCGCTTCATTCACTCACATGTTCTGTAGTTGATGAGCTTGCTACATGATTATTTTCTGAAATAATACTCTTAAGTTGAATTCATAATAAGACTATTGGAAATAAAAAAAGGAAATTACTTTGAATTTTATTAAACACTGGACACAATGCTTCAATCTCACGTTATGACAGTTTTAGTTAACAACTGTCCAATAAGCTCGGCCGCGTGCCCAGTTTTACCTTGATATAGTCGGTCAGGCTGGAAACATACACTGAAACAAAGTTAATATAAGTGGAATGGCTATGAAGCCCTACAGACGTCTTTATTATACGGGTATTGTTTTTTGTTAGACGTTTTTGGACTCAACCGACGGTGTGAAACGTTCAATAGCTTTCCTATCATTCTGATCCTTTTCACCGATAAAAACGTAGCCTGTGTACAGACGCCCTCCCCCCCTCAAAAAAAGGGGGAGGGGAGGGGTCTGCTGTACACGGGCTATAAAAACCTCGCATTCATTCATTAATTCGCTATTTGTGAAAAAAGAAAGGTAGCTACCAACATAAACTGCAGCACCTTTGTTAAAATCTTAAGCTTTGATTCCGTTTGCCAGCTTTCATAACCAGTCTTCTCTACTATGACTGAAAGAAATACTACATTCATGCACGCTTACATTAGATAGCTTTTTTTGTTGCTTGGTTACATTCCTAGCATAAAATATTGAAGTGAACCACAACCCTTTTCAGAAGATAGGATTACCTCAGGTGCCAACTACCAGATCATTTAATGTAAGTTGTAAAACGGACCTGATGATCGCTTTTATCTTGAACACAAGTATAGTTATAGCAGTTATCGCAGGAAACATCGTTCCAAGTGTAGCCATCATTGGCACCCAGAGTGTGAACACAGTCTTCGTTTTTCCAGTTGTTTGGTTGTTGCGGAGCCCAGAAGCGAAAACTGGTTATTTCCTTGTTTGTCCAGACAAATGATCCCTCCACACTTCGGTCATTAAGTCCAATCCACGATCGCTCTCCATTATGACGGTGCTGAATGTAGACATTTTGCTCTTGGTTGTGCACTGTTACCAGATGTGAGTTCATTGCTGAACAGTTGGACAAAGCAGTCACCCAAGATGCGCATGCAGAGCTTGTTAAATAGCAGTATCCATTGAAGTAATACCATCCAGATGGACAGATGTCTGCGCGTATACAAAGTAGGAATTAGTGAACTGCATAATGATATTGATTATTGATAAAATGTATAGCTGTAAGTGCAGCTATGTACTTCGAACATTTTTGTTATTTCCGGTTTTTTTTTTTGCGATTAAAAAAGGAAATGAAAAAGCAGAAGCTTTTTGTTCAGTACAGAATAAAGGCAAGACAAAAACAACTGCAAACATAATAAAGCACCCCATTATACACATTAATTAATATGTATTTGGAAAAAGGGATGAACGTTGTTTTTCATAATCACACTTGGAACGCATTTTTTTTTTTTACTTCCTTCAGTTTTCGCGCATTCTTTTTGTGTATTGCTTGTATTCCTTTTTTGTTATTCAGAGAGTTGGTAAGTACTGAAGTTTATTAGTTTTGTAGCAGTAGAGCTCTTACCTGACAAAACTGTGTACGTTACTGACACTGGGTCATATTTTGCTTCATATAATTCTTTGACACAAGCACGAAAGCCTGTCTTGTTGATGTACTGCAAGAATAGGATGTTTATCACCTTATTCAGTAGTTCACACAGAAGGCTGACGGCGTTTTTTCTCCCTTGCTAGTAGAAAAAAACTATAGAACAGTTCAGGTAGGTCTTGACTAGAACCCTTTTCATATTTCTCAGTTTGACACATGTTAAGAAGTGATCAACTCTGTTCAACAAGTTTGCATGACAGGGCTTCAAGGGAAGAGTAAAGAGGACAATTTGGTGCGCGTTATTACATGTCAACAACTTAAACCTTTCATGCATTAATTGCTATAACTGCTGTCAAACTTCAAATGTTTGGCGGCGAAACATGTCGCGTTCACAGGAAAGTAGAACGCGCGGGTCAAGGGAACAGCAGATAAAAATAACCTTCATCGCACGCGTGCGAACGTTCAGTAGATTTCAAATAATAATCATTGGGCACAAGGATTCGCTCTCCTAGCTCAGTCTCTCTTGCTTAACATCAAATGTTAGTTTTCTCATTGCTTTTTGTTGACAGCATTTGTTTGCCGGAAAAACAAAACAGCAGCTTACCTACTGCTATACAGCTACACAGCTTTTTTAAATACAGCTTAAACAAGTTTCCATAATTCATGGTTATTTTCTAGGGTTATGCCTGATCGTTAGTTCTGAAACAGGATAAAAATTAACTTTTGTGCTGCTCTTTTTCGCACGTTTGGTATTCTATGAGCTGTTATGCTCAAGAGGACGTTATCCGTATCGTAAAATAGAGAGTGTTAATTACAGTAATTCGTATCTTTAAACATCCACATGTACACATGCAAGTGTGGTTGCAAGTGGTATGTTACAGAAATTCATAAAACAAATGAAAAAAAAATTAAATAAATGAAAAACATACCTCTACCCACTCAGCTATGCTGTTATGAATTGGACTTTGACTTCCATTTTTGGTGGAATGATTTGCAGAAACAAACACGTGTGGGGTTGAGTTATAAACTTTAGTAAAAGTAGCGTCCTGTGAAAAGAAATTAAACCTGAATTGTGTAATTTCAGTCTCTGACATTTATAAAAAGGAAAAGACTTGTTCCTCATTATGGCATTTATAATCTATATTTCATTTTCATTTTAAATATTCACTGAAATATGACAGGCAGCCTGCTAAACTGATTAAATGCAACTACCATCACTAGAGACATGATAGAGGAACCCGTTTGCTTTTGCTCTCTGATTGTAAATTTATTCAATAAAATTAACTGCACTGTGACGGGAATTTAACCCAAAAGACTAATGAAAGGACTGGAATACTGACCTTGCAGAAGGCATTATAATGACTCTGCGCGGGAGGTTTATCATTCGAAAAGTAAATCGAATTGTGTTCTGAGAAGGGAGGCTCGTCAAGATATGAAAACACTAACCAATTCTGAAATTAAGTAAATAAATAACAATAAAAAGAAAGAATTCTTTTTCAGTCTTACGTCCTAACTACTAAACGACTGAGTCAACGTTGAAAATAAATGGTAATCTATCAAGAAGGTTTATATAAAACCACCACCGACATGTTAGGTGACACTGAGAAAGCAATAACATGGTTGGTTTGACAAAGCCGGATGAAAACTTTCAGAGAAAAGACTAAGAGAGGAAACAAATGGAACGAAACATATTTTCAAGCAAAAGATTGTGTATCCGTGGACCAACTGTTGGAAGCGTAAAAAAGCGAAAAGAAGAGGTGAAGAAAGATACCAGTCTACTGCACTTAGTTTCACATATAAAAAGCTGTTCGTTCCATGAAATAAGCGTTACTTACAACAACAACGTCTTGGTGTGATCCAGCGTAGTTTTGCAATTCTCTCAAGCAAACTTTGCAGGATGATTGTGTGACATCTTCAACCCATACGCTTGCTGCGTCACGTTTTAATCCTGGATTGTAATGCTTGGCAGTCACAAATAGCGACGGTATCACAGAGAATTTTCCCTGAAAAACAAATCCGAGTTAGGCAACTCTTGACTTTTAGAAAGCCACGAACAGGAATCAATTTCGTATTTCTGCACATTTCCTGTAACATAATCGCCAAAAAGGAACTCATGACATTTGTGATATGCTGGAAATTGGTAAAAGAATAATTTGTACTACCATGACAATTTTCGACTATTGGTCATAAGTGTACGGCTGCACCAAAACGACAAATCATTACTGAGTGACCTCAGTGGAAGTGAGGCGTTTCAAAAGATATGATCTTGAAAAGAATGGAAAAGACAAGAAAACCCAACAACGGCCACTCACTGTAGGAAACATGACAGTCGCACAAGTCGTACCAGTCCACCACTGTGACATGCGCACTTCACCAGCCACGCCACCCACTGGAGCTCCTTGGTACGCCATCCAATCAACTGTCACGTTAGCATACGACTGTCGTTCGTTATATCCTGCAGCCATCACACAGGCAGTGAATCCGTCGTTACTCACATTTTCAGCCCACGATACTGCCGCGTCATGGACATACGATTTCTCACTGGTATCAATATGATTGACAGTGATCTGCACTTGGATGGGTTTGTCAGGGTAAAACACAAACGGTTTGAAATGAATGGCATGACAGTGAGAGTAGCCCAAGGATGGAATATGTGGCATGTGACGACGACCACGCTGAAAAGGAAATCCTAGAAAAAACAAATCAAGATGAACTATAGATTAGCATGACAAGCATGTGGAGCAAAGGGCATTTTCCCACAACTTAAAAATGTTAACAAAGCAGCAAATGAGTGGTTCTTATAAAGAGGGTTGTTACTCTCTACTATAGAAGTCCTGGGGAAAGTTTACGGCGGACAATGTGTCGCTTCTCACTGCATTAGGTCAATAGCGTGGCAAACAGTGGAGAGATTAGAACTTGCAACTTAAGCAGACCTACACGGTCGCAACTGGTCAAGACTATTAGCGCTAAAGGAAAGAAAAGTGAACATCCACTGTAACTACTACTTCTCGCAGAGGAAAGCTTCAGTTCCAGTTATGATTAAAAAAATATAACTCTAGGAAAGGTCAGGAGGGCTGCGTCCGAGGAAATGCAAACGACTACTATACTTCTACTACTAATCTCAGAGAAAGGAGTCAGTTTTTAATTTGCTTCAGTGATACACAAATATTTTCGTTGGGGGTTAACTGAAAATGCTTAAAACATAAGTGTATCCGCCACGTTTTCTGACCAGTATTCTTATTAGCATTGCTCCTGTCAAACGTTTTAGCAAAATTACGTAAAATTCTCTACTTCCATAAAGTCACGCATCTTTCACCGTTTTCCCTCCAGATCACATGGGTAAGTAAATAGTTCATTCGAAAAATTCGCTGAGGGATTAATACTGAAATCTAATAAAACAAAAATCACTTTTTAACAGATTCAAAAACAACTGTACAAACCTTCACAGCTGCCAGGATGTTGCACGGTAAAGTTTAGTCGAAGGAGACAAACTGCTCTTTCAAACAAACATCTGTTGTCGTATGTTGTGCCATTTGATGAGCAAACAGGTTCTTTGTAAGATGGGCAGTTATCCACACAAACACAGCGAGCATCATGGGGTCCAAACGCCTTACAAAAGCTGTGATAAGAACACGTGGCGTCTATGCAAGGATCCAAGTCTGAAGATAAATTAAGCAGATACCAACAGATTAGATTTAAAGTGCCCATACCTTAAAAATTATCATTTTGGAATTGAAAATGCACACTGCTACGAGAACTTTAGTCTGCTACGCAGCCGTTTTTAGTGTCGTCACGCAGGGCAGCGTTGCGTGACGACACTAAAAACGGCTGTGTAGCTAGCAGACTACGAGAACGTGCGCAAAAAAATTGCTTTCAGCATAATGTTATTAAAGAGAATTTTTTGGACACGTTCAAATTTACCGCCATTTTGACACACTATTAGAGTAAGTCTTCACTCGGATGCATCTCGGAAGCAAAGGGACTCTGACGTAGAATAAGAAACTATAACGTAAATTAAGGAACACGTGACTTTAGATACAAGAAAACAAGTGTGGATTCTACAAAATGTTCGTCCAATTTACAAGCTGAAACAGCTTTAAAATGCCAATGGGGTGCATTGCAGTTAGATGCAACAATACTGGCGACCCTAAGAAAAGGATAAGAATGCATATGATCCCGTTTTTCAGTTCCTGAATTTTTGTCTTATAACATCACATATGAGCCTGTTACTTAAGTTCGTCATCACGAGAACCAGTGTGCCAAAGAAATTTAGACTTTAAAAGTTTCTAAAAAAAAAGTCTCATTTTCTTGAATACTCAAAATTATTACGACGAAGTTATTGTAGGAACGTGTTCTTTCAGTCAACCAAATCTACAATCCCAAAAAATAGAGACAACAAAAATAGCATTAATTAGAAGGGGTGATGAACGGTCCATTAAAATTTTTAACTGCTCGCAAAATTTTACCTTTGCTCGATTTGCTCGCAAAATTTAAACGAGTGCTCGCTTGCTCGTGCTCCCCAAATTTTTGCGTTGCTCGCAAGCTCGCAAAGCAAATTTTTTGTTTCTGCTCGTGCTCGCAAAAAAATCGCAGTGCTCGGCATGCTCGCGAATGCTCGCAAAGACCATTCGTCACCCCCATTAGAGAAAAGAAGCTCTCCATAAAAAAACTTCAAAGAATGATGTCATAAATTGTACTTGATACACTGCAACATACAGCTTTCACCAAGGTTTTGATATATTGTTTACGTACCTCCAATCACCAGGTAATCTAGTTGTACGATGTCCTTATGATTGGCGTTATTGCTGTATCTTCTCATACACACCTCGGTTTCGTTTGTAAAGGTATGCTAGACATAATCATCAGAATAATCAGATTATCCATTATTAATTATTGTCTGGTATTTTCTTACCTTAACTTCTGTGCCACTACGAAGGTCGTTTAGAAAGCGAAACCGTGGCAAGTACAGGTTGGGTTGGGAAAATTAGGAAAAAAAAAACAAAAAAAATAGTAAAATTTTTAGGACTCCTTAAACGACATGAAAGATTGGATAAGAGACAATAGTAAAAGAAAGTTCAAAGGGAAGAGATAAGAAGGCAGCCAAAGAACGCAATGGACTAAGAAAAATGGCTTCAAGTTTCGTATATGTTACCTGAACCCACGCAGTAACTGCGTTACAAGTTCCGGAAGCAGAGAAACGCGAGTTGTTGTTATGGTAACTGATTCTTGGTGAAACCATTACTACCGGAGGGGCATAGAAAGCATCAGTGAACTTTATTATCTAAATAAACAAGAAAACAATCAGCGTTGTTACGTTTTTCTACACATGTGCGGTATATGATACATGTTGTTTAAATAGTTCACAATAACAACATTAGAGCTCCATGAATTCTATTTATGAATATAAGTGACTGAGAAACCAAAACAGTATAGTTGATTAGTTACTTTACCTGACAGAGAGCGCTGTTTTGTTGCTTGTTTACTGGTGAGTTATTCTTTGTTGTTACAAGGCCATGGATCAAGGTAGAATTCAGCGTCATCAGTTTAACAAATGCTATCCAGTCCTGAAGGACAATCGAAAAAGTATTAGCAATGTTATCAATATATTCTTTCTCAAGTCAAGGTCGTGTTCTAAGAGAAGGGAGCCGATAGCTCTGAACCTGTGTAATCACAGGGTATTCAACATAGGATCTCTATGAAAAAAGCTACGTTTTCCTAGTAAGCAAAAAGCAAATGTAGAGCGCCAGGGACATCTGGGTTCTGCTAGAACACAGCCCCAGTGTTATAAGTTGCAGCAAGACAGGAACCGCTTGGTTAATTATATATCATCTTGTCGTTTGTCTACTTTCAAACATGTCACTAACAGGTAACGAAAGGAATTCACTTACCACCTTGATGTTTTTATGCAGCCCATCAAAAATCTTAGTTTCCCTGAGGCAAACCTTAAAACTGTCCCTGCGTACAGCCTCTACCCACAATGCCAAGGCGTCCTGAGGTCTCTTGAGAATTTGATGACGAGCTGTTACATAGATGCTCGGAGGAATTGAGAAACGCTGAAAAAGTAAAAGAGAAGGAAATAAATAATCAGGAACATTTCTTTTTCAAACAAACAAGGATATGATATAAAACGAGGAAAGTGTGATAGAAAAAATCATTCTAAACTTGAAAAAGCAAATTTAATAGAATTTTTGCAGATGAAAAACTAAGAAGAGTTTTACAAATTAAACACAGAATTTGCAAATAAAACGATAATCATGAACTTGGCAACGTAGAAACAAAAGAAATCGAAATATAGACTTTCTCACTAAATTTTTTAAAGCAAAAATTAGCAAAAAATATGAAGATGGGTAAACCTTTTTAAAGATGTATAAATGTAAAAATAAAATTGAAATGAAAGAAAAGTGGAGGATAGATTGCAACATAACTTTGAAGGAAAAAAATAGAGGTTGCAATCTATGTAAGATCTTGGTAAACGAATAAAGAATCGTATTTTATAATGCAGCAATGATATATCGCATGACTTAAAGAAATAAGGAAGAAGTCAAATATGGAAAGTCTGCAGGTCTTAGACTGAAGCTAAACAAAGAAAGACAAAGTTAAAGCCACTTAGTCAAGCAAAGCTCAAAAAAAAACGTAGTGAAATCTTATGTCTAGGTTTTAGCAAACAGAAATACCTAAATCGGTAAGAACCATTAAATCTAAATGAACGAAAACGCAAGGGGAAAGAGAGATAACCTTCTCAAAGGCGATCCTTTTACACTTTACTCCAGTGGTCCAAGAATCCAACGAGACGGTGCCTAGTTGAGCGCCAACAGGAACAGACTGCAGCGCCATCCAGCTCACTTTCGTAGTCCCACTAGAACCATCTCCTTACTCCAAAACACAAACTGTAAATTCTTTATTATCCACAGATTCTACCCAAATAGCCGCGCCATCTCCACCACTAGAACTCTTTGTTGCGTGGCTTTTGGAAACGAAAACTTTCACATCCTGCCCGCCATTGAAAGGCTTCTCAAAGGAAACCTTTTCACACGCAAACAGACCAGGAGTAGTAATGGTGAAATTGCATATTCCAGTTTTGATACTCAGCGCTGGGAAATACAAAAAAGTAAAAATAATAAAAATAAGTTGTAAAAAGGAAATACAGAGATGAATGTTCTCTTTTATACCTTCAACGTCTTGGTAGGTAAGTGCAGCTATGAAGAAGAAAGCCAGCAACAACTGCACACGGACTTCTTGCTTAGTAAACATCTTGCTTCAAATGAAGAAAAATCCACTCTGTTGAACATTATACCTCTTAGCAATACGTGGCAATTTTGTCCAACTTGTTTTTACGCGTTTAGGAGATCTCATTTGCTTTGTTTGTGGGGGTAGGGGGTAAAGATCTTTGAGATAGTTGATTGTAAGATTTATGCGGAAACTCAGAAGGGTAGGCACGTAGGTCCATTCACCGCACTGTCACCACTACCGTGATGGCGATGTATTGAAAAATGCTGGGGAAGACGTTCCTCTGTCTTCTGTTTCCTGTAGGTCCTAAAATAAAAATAATTTTAGGACTTCAAATTTTAACTGTGAAACGCTTCAAGTTGATCTGCCAGGATATTTTATACTGTAATAAATAAAGGCAAAAAAAACACAACAACCAACTGAAGAATGCTGGAATTTGTGTGAACCTAGAGCACTTATAATCTTGAATAAAAAATAAACCAAACGAAGATTATATTATCTGTTTTATGTGGCCCAAAATTTCACAGACAGTTATCAGGTGAGGTCTCCGCCATGATGCAAGGTTTACTGAATTATTTTGAAACTGATTATTAGTATAATTATTATTATTATTATTATTATTATTATTATTATTATTATTATTAAATTACTTTATTCACACCCGCCACAACAAATGTTAATATTTTGATTTAAAGATAATCTAGGACAAATCTCGACCACAGAAAACTGTAACTGTTTTTTTTTTTCCTTTTCTATGTTATACTTAGATCATTAAGCCTTGCGAAAACGCACATTCCATCGAAACAAGCGGGCAGGAAGGCTCCATCTTTCCCCACTGAGGTGTAGCTTGTTACAGCGAAGGATTTACTTCACCCTGGTCAGTTTACAGAGCAAGCATTGAAGCAAGAGATATTCATTGAAAAAATTTGCGAGTTAGTTATGTGGCATTAACAAATTGTTCAGATTTGCATTTCAATATTCAGTTTATCGAGTCCGCACACTTTCTTATTCCCTTGTATGTATTTTTAGGTTGCTTATAATTTCTGAATATTTGCTTAAAATTAAAATTTTCATGGCTTTTATTAGAAGCAACGTTTTCGTCGAGATATTAACCAAAGAATCAAAAGAAAAACACTTTCCACATACTTCTGAATGCTTGAATTCTGCTTAGCTAGCGTGTTATACTCCTTAACGCCGACAAAAAGAAAAAAATTTCAAGGACTCGGTACTGTATGGCCTCTAGTCGTATTTGAGCCTTGCGAGTAAAAACCTTTATTGTTTACACTCAGTGTGGTCCTCTAAATTGTCCAACCTCGACTTAATTTAAGTTTCGCTTTAAAGTTTGCGATTCAAGGCAATTATCCTCTTTCACCGTATTTCTCCTTTATAGCGACCTCGCCATAGGTTTGTTATCCCATGTTATATGAATACCAACGACTTCCGCGAGATAAAGGTAAATAACTATTCTCGTTCCAACGCGTTGTCTATCTCAGAAACCATGAAAGGGTCCAATGATTTTGTTATTTTCTTTTTTTAAAAGGGGGAAATATTGATACAGATATCCATGGGCTACAAAAGGTACGTTCAAAATGGTAGATTTTATTCTTTTCAGTGGTAAATCCAAGATATACCGGAGTTAATTTTCCCCTTTTTACAGATGTTTGTTTTGCATAATAACAACATGGCAAAATATGTAAGAATCGCTGCCTAAACATTTGTTAAAATTTCTGTTAAAAGATAATGTGTAATATAATTCCCTTTCCTTTTTTCTATTGCAGTATTACTATCATGACTTAAACTTCCACTTTTAGGCTAAAAAAAAATGATTATTGCAGATTAGTGATAATGTCTTGATCTATTTATATTTCCGTGACATACAGGACATTTGGCTGGACCGTGGATATATACTACCGGTATGAAAAGTGAAAATATGGAAAAAACCGCTGCAAAAATACCTCCTTGATCTATGAGTGCTTTACATTGTCGTTCATTTCTATCGCCAATACAGCTAATATAAGCACTGAAAATCACAGTTACACGGTTGGTTTTCCCTCGAGATACCACTCACCTCATGATTACTTCCTGATATCTCTGTTTAGAATGACCTTCGTTTTAACTTTGTCGGACAGGCTGATAGCTTGAAAAATTAACTTAAACTTTTTTGGTCAGAACTAATTTTCGAACGTAGTGTAGTCATTCATCACGCAGTCAAGAGTATACAAAACGTCACGGTGAACTCAGCCTGTAATATGCTCATTTTATACGTATACGTTGAAATCAAACATTTGTTTAGTCACGAAAAAAAATTCAAATTTGGGGTATTTTCACTATGTAAATTCAACGTGCCATTTGCCCATCGGGTTTTTTTTTCTCGAAGTAGATGTCAGTCTAGCAGGGACGTAGCGTGACCATTTTGACAAGTACGCACACAGGTCCATATGTTTTTTTTTAAAAAACTTTGTACAAAATAACGTTTTTGCTTTCCTTTAATAAATATTTGGCAGTTTACAGGCTTGTTTACCTGATTACAACATGATATCAAGAAAAGCTTTTGAAAAGTTCTTCTTTGAGCTGGTGCTGGAATGGTTACCGGCACAAGGCGAGGCGCCTTTTTGTGCAGAACTTTGGAGTTATAATTAAAAGCATCGGTTGGAAGAATTGCCGCTTATGTATGTTTAGATTGCGTAAATTTTCGGCATGAAAAAAAATACTACAACTGTTCGTTAGGAGTAAATTTCCTAATTCTTGCACCAAAGCCCCGGGGCTTATATTTTTCAAAGGCCCTTATTGAGGAGCTTGTTTTTGGAGGGGCTTATATTCGGAGGGGCTTATCTACGGAGGGAAATGTGCGTTTCAAAATCGATAGGGCTAGCCTTATAGCTGGAAGTAAATTTATCGTTTTTGCTCTGTTTTACTTTCTATTTGAGGGCAATTTTCCAAGTACCAGCCCCTGGGGGGCTTATTTTTGGAGGGGCGATTTAACGGAGGGTGTTTTGAGTTACCGGTTTGGGGGGCTCATATTTGGAGGGGCTTATTTTCGGAATTTTACGGTAATTTGCTTCACCTTACGTGGATTATCGTCGGCATAGTTTGGTCCATGATTTTCTAGTTGAGCGACATTAAAGTAGTCTATGATAGGCTTTTTCGACATTTATGGGGTAAGAGAAAACTAAAAAATTAAAAGCTTTTAAACTTTCCACATAAATCTTAAGGACTAACAGTCGAATTTTACTCTTATGATCATGGTGAGCTCTCAAACTCTCAGAAAGAAGCCATTATTACCCTAATAGAAAAGAAAGACAAAGACAAAAGGGACTTATCAAACTGGAGACCGATTTCGCTTATTAATGTTGATGTTAAAATCGGTTCAAAAGCCATTGCCAAGAGATTGGAGAATGTTTTACCGAACATCATACATTTCAATCAATCTGCATATGTGAAGGGCAGAACCATTTTTGACGCGGTCAGAACCATAGAGGACGTTATGGAATTTTCAAAGAGATACAGTATTGACGGAAGAATGGTTTGTATAGATTTCAAAAAGGCTTTTGACACAGTTAGTAGGGACTTCTTACTTCGAACTTTATCCGTTTTTGGTTTTGGTCCATCTTTTATTCAAAGGATCAACACTTTTTACAAGAATGTCTCGAGTTGTGTCTTAAATAATGGCTTTGCAACTTCATCCTTTGCAGTTGAAAGAGGAGTAAGACAGGGGGACCCTCTCTCTGCTTACTTATTTATTATAGCACTAGAAGTTTTATGTGTTAATTAACATACGTAATAGTAATGACATTCGTGGTATTAAAGTCGATAATGAAGAGATCAAAGTAAGTCTTTTCGCAGATGACCTGACTGGGTTTTTAAAGGATGACCTCTCTCTAACAAACTTTGTTAAACTTATAGAAGATTATGGAACTTGCTCTGGCCTATTAAAAGTTAACCACGAAAAGACAGTGCTTTTGCTACTAGGTAACCTGGCCTATACCGTACAAGAAGCCGCTCTGAGCAACATAAAAATTAAGCGGTCAGTTAAAATCTTAGGAGTACATTTTACCTATGACATCCACGCAAAACAAAAGCTAAACATCAATGAATTAATCAGCTCCATTCAACTTAAGCTACGAATCTGGAGGTGGAGGGATTTGACTATCATTAGGGAGAATTCAAATTGTTAAAACCTTTATTATCCCTGTCTTCTTATATCGCACGAGCTTGATATCATTGGATAAAGAATTTGTGAAAGAAGCGAACAAAACTATTTTTGATTTTATCTGGAAAGGAAAGGATAAAGTTAAACGCTCTACACTTATCAATGATATCAAAGATGGAGGACTTAAAGCCCCACATTTAAATTCCATAATTTAAACACAAAGAATACTTTGCTGCAAGAAATTAGCAAACGATCAACCGAGTGGATGGAAAATAATCCTTTTGCATTATCTGAAACCTGTTGGTGGTAAATTAGTCTTATGTTGCGACTTTGATTTGAAGAAATTGACTATCAAATTACCAGCCTTTTATGAAGAATGCTTAAGATTTTTTGCAAAGTGCTCTGCGGTAAATAATTTAAATATACAGGATTTAAATGGAGAAGACTTGTCAAAAGTTATCTTATTGAACAACAAATTTATTTGCGTTGGTGACAAGTCTGTGTATCTTCGAAATCTCGCTGAGAAAGGGATCTTTCGAGTGGGTGATTTAATCTCGAATAAACATGAACTTATAATCAAAAATGAGTTGAGAGTCTTGAACCTTTCGCCGTTGGATGCCTTTAGGCTTGTCACTTTAATAGACGCTCTACCAACTCAGATTAAATTGACGCTTAAGTGGTCAAATTGTTTTACTTGAAAAAGCATATTCGAAAATTGTTTATAAAGAACTTCGAAACAGAATCGTCACTCCACCAACTGCTAAACTAAAGTTTGATGCTCATTTTGTTAATGATACTTTGAATTGGAAAAAAATCTATAGCTTGCCATATCGTGTTGCCTTGGATACAAATTAAAGACTCGCGAATTTCAGTACAAATTACTAAACAGATGCCTTGTGACAAATACCTTGCAGAATTGGTATTACACCATTTCCAGCGTGCTCCTTGTGTGGTGAATCGTGCTAAGGTGCAAAACCTTAGCACGCGACTGACCGAACACAAACGAGCAACGAGGAATGGTGACGTCAACAATCACATTGCTGAGCATCATTTACAGACGAAACATCAAATTGACTGGGACTCTGCGACATGTATAACATATTCTACAGACTACCATCAACGCCTTACTTTGGAAAGCTGGTTCACTAGACAGGGCTTAAAAACGGCTGGACATGCGCATTAAAACTCTGGTGTTCTCCCCGCCATTTGATTTTCAAAATGGCGGACGACGAATGAAAATTCTACACGTCATTGTGACGGCTATTTGCGACATCTTGCTCGCCCAAGGCCTTCAAATTCTGCGTTACTGAACACAACGAGGACTGTTGCTTGGATTTGAGCCACGATGGCAGACATAGGAACTGTGTTGTGATTTTAATGAAGCGATCAAGGCAACGTCCTTAAAAGCAATATTTCACCTTTTCAGAATTCAGTCAAGGTACAGTTTTGCCGTGATATAAGATGGTCTCAGCTTGTATAAGGTTTTAAAGTGCATTTTCTTGTAGCTTATTTATTATTGTACCAAATATCAAATATGACTTTTTTTTCGTTCTGATGAAAATTTTTTATCGCTTCTTGTTTGTGGACGTCGTTGACATTGCATATGGAAGAAAAGAAGGCGCACCTCGTAAGTAGAGAACACTGTATTTTTCTGTTTTTTATGTCTTTAGCGTCTCCTCTCACGGCTGAATAGTTGAAAGATTAGTTCATCTTTACTGTATATTTACAGTAGGCGTAAAAAATCTTGTACACACGGCTGTAATTTTGTTTTGTAAGTGATGGCGGTCGGAAAACTTGAAATTAATAAACTTCATGCGACTTCAATGTGCACCTTGTTGTTTTAATTTTCTGTCACTGTGAGCTACACTCTGCGGCTAGCCGCGTGCGTCTCCCTCCACTGTTAAAGTTGTTATAACGTTATTTGAGTTTATAACCAGCCTGTCATCGGCCTATTTTTACTCTTTTTCGTGATGTTTTGTTTTCATGAGAAAAGGCTAGCTTCCGGCCTGTTGGGGACGTGTTTGTATATAAGGGTATAGAGGGACGATCCTGTGGTTTTGTTTGGAAATTTATCTGTTTGCAAAAGTACCATTTGGAGCAAACTAAAGACGTCACTAAAGAAAACAAACGAAACTGCTGCTCATGAACGTCCACAGAGCAGACCTCAAAGTATGGAGAACTGAGGAACCCTGCTAGCAGAGGCTTTTCCCTTGTGTTTCTCAGCGTTGTACTGCCATTCTCTTCGCGGTTTTGGCTGCTCGCGTTTTGTTTTGGTTGTTTCTGTGCCGAGGAAAAGACCTCTGCAGACAGCCGCTTGGGATTCCTGTTGAGCATGTGCGAGATGAAAATCCGGTTACCATGGAATTTCTGGGTCACGTGTCGGTAATACGATGCCGCCGCCGGAGTTTGCTCATGTATTCATGAGTCAATTTTCCCACGGGAATGACTCGCACTCGCCATGTTGATATAGCGGGCTCACTTTTGCACAGCAAACTAGTACATAAAAGATGCGCGAGTTGATAAAACCGGTTTTTTGATCTTGGAGGTATCTAATGCGCACGCTCAACAGGAATCCCAAACGGCTGTCTGCAGAGGTCTTTTCCTCGGCACAGAAACAACCAAAACAAAACGCGAGCAGTCAAAACCGCGAAGAGAATGGCAGTACAACGCTGAGAAACACAAGGGAAAAGCCTCTGCTAGCAGGGTACCTGTATTTACCTTTTGCAAAAGCGTCTAGTGCGACTCATAACAAAAGCTCACTATCTAGCAAACACCGCCCCTTTATTTAGCCAGCTTAAAGTCCTTGACATATTTAGTATTAATTCATTTTCTGTCGCTACCTTTATGTATTCTTATCACCATAATCTTTTGCCTAATAGCTTTCATGACTTGTTCTTAAGTAGTAATCAAGTCCATCAATACGAAACTCGACTAGCCTCTCAGTATAGACCTCATTTTTGTAGAACAAATATAAAGCAATGCAGTATCCTTTACCGTGGACCTAAAATCTGGAATTCGTTGCCTGTTTCACTAATTAGCTCTCCTTCTATATCTGTTTTTTAAAAAAATTTAAAGAATTATCTCACTGATAGCCGATCTGTCGTTTAATTTTCTGATCTTACTCACTCTGCACTCAGCCATGAATTTAGTTCACTAGTAGTTTAAGGAAGCCTATTAATATAAGCTTCAAGCTTCGTTAGGGTTCCTTGTCACATTAATTTTATAATTTAATTAACACCTTTTGTTCTTGTTGTGCAAGTTTTGTGAGTGACTAAATAAATAAATAAAATAAATAAAATAAAATAAATCCTGGAGAAGGAAAGGGACCTTGAAAGAGAAAGAAAAATAATTTAAATAACACTTAATAAAGGTGGCCATTTTAGTTTTCGTACACTATAGCAAACAAAACACATGCATGTGCACTTCGTACCTAGAATGATCAATAATAAATGTAAAATTTACACCATTACTGATGTATACAAAAAGGCATCCAATCACTGTATTGAGACTCTGTTATGTATAAGTTCACATGTAACAGGCATTTCTCAGCAAAATTGGTCAAATCCAGAGGAAAAATGAGGACCTTCTGAACAAAACTACAATATTCTAAAAGAGAAAATTGAAAGGTAAACACTTCTAAAAGTCCTTTTAACAGTCCCGAGCAAATATACCAATTGACTGTAAGTTTACCTCTGTAGTACATAGGTAATAGTCACAAGTAAAATGAAAATGCCAACAGTTAAATTATTACTTCTGTCTCATTGCAAAATTTTCTTCCACAAGAGGACACATTATTTAGCACTATTCCTACAATTCCACAAGGCTCTGATCAGACACTACAACAATGGAGGAGAAACTCTATGACCCATTTACGGTGGAACATTTTTGTGACAAGCATGTACCTGGAACTTAACAAGTCATTTCTGATGCAAGATTCATTGATGAAAATCACACCCTTTCAGAGAAAAGAAGAAAGCCATAAAAATCAAGGGTTGCAGAAGTCTTGCATAGTTTCAGTTTCTTCCAAAACCAGGTAGTTCACTACAAGTAATGGGCAAATATTTCAACAGAGCCAAGAGGTTTTTCTAAAATAGGGCTATATGTAATAAATGCAAACTGTACATGAAGTACAAACTACAGCAATTATGTCTTTACCGAGTAGTCCTAAAAATAATGTTTTGACTGTTGTTGGTCATGCTGACCGGCCAAAGAAATTTCAGCTCAGTTAAGTCTATTGTTTGACAAGTCATGTCCAAAATATAAAAAACAAACAATAATTTTTTAAACCAGGAGCATAATTTTAACATAGTAGCTTAACAAGCAAAAATATAAATAAATTCAAATGCAAATACATTCAAATCCATTTACAGTGCACATGGACTCTCAAAATGACTGGCAAACCAAAAGTTAATCTAGACAAAATGGTCATCTTGGCCAGTGATTGTTTATTTACCGGTGGTTATTTTGAGCCCTGGTGGTAACCATTGAAACTAAACAAGACATTAAACAAGCAGTCATTGAAGCCAAGAGAGTGGTTGGCCAACTACAAGTATAATGGCTGGGCAGCTAGACCCCTTGGCCGACCAACTCTTAAGACAAGCCAGAAAATAAATTTTTTTAATTCAATTTATTGAGCAGTACTAATGATCTACCAAAAGACAGAAAAGGACCTTAGTAGTGTACATTTAGGTGAAAACTGCAAAACAAGGTACGTTGTGTATTTAAATTATACAGAATAATTTTTTTCTTTGGTCTTTTGGATCATTGCGTTCTACTTCTCCTGTTTTGCCTCTCTTTTCATTATCAACTGCTCCTCCATATTATGCACTAAGGGACATCTCTTCTTCATTACTGTGTCTTTATTGAACTATGCAAGAGAAAGATTCCCTATATCTGCTGCTCTTCAAAGCCGTGTACTCCTGGACTTTTCTTCTATAATCTTCTTCACAACTTTCTGTCAAAGCATAATAAATGTTAATCAGCCATAATAATTTTTAAACAGCTATGCAAATAAAGACCACTGCCTCCGTGCCCCATCCCCTCTCCACATCCTTCCCAAAAGTATTAAATAGATGATTTAAATTCCTTGAATTATTGCCTGTAGCACTGGGTTGCAGTATGGTTTGTGAACTGTTGTGATTATTGAACTGGTATGTGGTTATTGGACTATTATTTTTCCAGGACTTATCAAGATAAATACCATATACAAGACTATAGATGGCCATTCACCTAGAATGGAATGTCATTAGCTTGTGTATGACTGAACTTGCAATGACAGTGTTGTTACTGAACTACTTGTCTTCATTGAACTACAACAAAAGTAAGGAATGTTCCTGTGTAGGCACTGCCCAACTGAAATAAGAACAACAGTCCATGCACTCAGTGGTAGAACAATGGACAATACATTTATTGAATGGTCCCTGATCAGTACACAAGTGCAAGAGGAAGGAAAAATTTGGCTGCACTGGTATTTTTGGCAGCAGAATTTTTTACGAACATCTTCAGTGATGTATGGACAAAGCAGATTGAAAACATAAAACATTCCCAAAGTAAGAAAAAAGTATCAGCTATTGAAAAGATAGATTATAATATTTATGCTGGTATTATTAAAAATCTACAGTTGCTGTATCTGTCCCTCAAGAAATTTCTTGTCAAGTAAACAAAGACTTAAGTCAAAATTGATTCTGTCTAAACAACCTGGCCAAGCCTTGCAGATAAATTTTTCATTTTCATTACTTTTTCAGCCCTAGGCTACCATTTTCTAGTTTTTCATGCCAATTTCGACCAACATTGCCTTCCCCTTGGCTATGCTTTTCCTGGTCATGAGCCTAATCTTTGCCTGAAATGTGACATGCCAACCTGTGTGCACAACAGCAGCTTTGAAAACATAATTCGATTGTGCAAAACACAAACCAACAATCCACAGACCAAGTTATTTCCGGACTGAGGGAGTAAACTGCCGCACATGTTACCCTTTGTTGGTACAACGGATGAAAGAACCGGCTCAGTCATTAAACAGGTAAAAAGAAATGTCCTATTGAACAGTGTTTCCCAACCATCTGATCTTGAGACTGATCGTTGTAACAATGAAAATAAAGAAATCGTTACATAAATTTTGTATAAACTTACTATTCATGGACAATTTGAGTTTTTTAACTTGTAAAAGAGAAAGCAATAACTTGAACAACTTCAATCGGCGCGTGATCATTGGCACAAACATTTAACATAACCTAACCAAAAAAATTATTTCCAGATACCTTGCATAACAATGACGATCATGGCGATGAAGATGATGACGAAGGGGATTTGTTCAACCAGAAAGCAGACCATGATACAGAAGACTTCGACGAGGACTGTTTAATATCCAGAATAGGCAATTTCACACTTCGCGCACCTTTAACCGTATAGTACGAAAATCAAATGTTAAGCTTGAGGGGCCGTCATCAATCCATGGAAAAGGCTTCTGTGACACAAAATGGCTCTTCTAGAGGCCACTCAATTCAAAAAAGGCAATGACCAAAAGTCGCAGACCACTTGTGTTGTACTTTGTTGACAGTTTATTCCCTTCAAGACGTCTGCTTGCATCAAAACATGTTGCTCTTTTATCTATTAATTAATTAAGTAGCCGAAGCACTATGTTTTGGGTATCAAAAATTACAAACTGACAAATATCATTTAACAACACGTCCTGATCGATATAATAAGAACTTTGAAAAATGCGCCGAAATACAGCTCCGAATCGGCCACCGATCGTCCGCCACAAGATCATTCATTCTTAACTTTCCGCATGCGCAGTAACTGCGAGATCACTTTTTTACGTCACAACGTCTCGACCAATCAGCCGTTTTTAAGCCCTGTCGGTTCACTAACTTAGAACAAACGCCACTGAATCGTAGCCAACAGTTACCAGCGCCGTACAAACGACTTATTGACGAGATGAAGCGAAACTAACTACGAGAGATCGACTGGAGAACTAACAATTTGACTAACAATAGACGACTGGTTAACTGTGACAATAGACGGATCGAAACGCACCAATTACTGATTACGAGTCTTCATAGCCAATAACACCACGGCTTAACTGACAGACGACCAATAACATCTTGACTTTATTGACCAATCAGATCAATAACCAGAGTATATAATACCATCTACTGACGTGATACAACTCACTTTGACTCTGACGATGACTACCGCACAGGTTGTCGAAACGTCAGTCACTGTCAACAACAACAGTCCTTTTCAGGACTACGTTCACCCGGACGATCAAACTCAACCTACTTTTGAAATGACTCCTGGGTTCAAACCTTTCACAGAACAAATATCCTCCCTCCATTAGAGTTCTTCATTCCAAAATTAATACTATCACGGAAACAATGATCGCAAAGTCAAACAATAAGTTGGAGACCCACAATATGAAATGAAGCAAATATAAATCTGATTAGCATACGATCTCTTCTCCGCTTACTTCACTTATTAATCTTTATTTTTTATTTTACTTTTTTTTTCATGTAAATAGAAAAGAAGGTACTGGGTTTTGTTTCTTTTTTGTAAGTATGTAATTGTGTGTTAGTCTGCGATGTATAAATGTTTAGTTTTCCTTTCCGTTTTTTTGTATTTTTCCTACGTTTTCATAAGTCAGTGTGTAAAAAAAAATGCAATACAAAACAAAATAAAAATTCATTAAAATACCAAAAAAAAATAAATAAAAGGAATGATAATCACTGGCCGTCAGGGTCGATTCTTTCCCGAGATTTTCATGAATACTGCAATGTATTGTGGGATCCCCTGAAGGAAAACTTTTCAAGGATGCTTCGAATTTATCACATTCCGAGACAGACAGGAAAAATATGCACAATACTGACAAATTCAAGTCACAACAGTACAAATAGCTTTATACTTATAAAAGAAAATATCTTTAAAAATCCTACCAATTTCTCAAGTACGCCCCTGGTATGAGACCAGTTTACTATAATTGAACTCTATTGGAAATTCACTCTTTCAGTCACTCCATCGCTCGCGTGCTCTTAACGTCATCGTGGACAGGTTTGAGACAAATAGTACGCTTATTTATTGTCACGTATTCTTAAACAATGTAGCTCGATATAAACACTTGTTTTCGTTCAAAGTTCAGTTTTTATCAATTGCCTTCATGTAGCGTTACATGAACAGTTATTTGTAACGGCTAATGTCATTAATATCAACAATCGAAATAAACTGCAACTGATTCAAGTTATTTGAGATGTCATGCTTTACTCGCAGCACTTCACTTTCCATTGGAAACTACTAGTAACATACAATTTGTTCATTAATTCTCTTTTGTGGGCTTTTTCTCTCGGCGTAGTCCCACAACGTTTTAGGGCATTCTACTCCGTTTAAAATTGAAATATTGTAGTGTTTCAAATGTAAGTAAAAAGGAAATGCAAAAAAAACTATAAGAAGAATATACCATTTTAATATACAAGTTGGTCACGCGTCGTTGTGTTTTAAACGGAATACGCCCCTTGACATTTCCCATAATGCACCACATTTGCCACCGGAAATTTGCATAAGCATTGTTTTCAATTTCCCTTGAGACGGCTGTAATACCCAGGAGAAATGAAATTCAATGGTTATGCATTTTTGGGGGGTTGGATTGGGGTGGGGAATAAGGTGCATTATAGGAAATGTGGAAGTGGCGTATAGCCCAGTTCGAACTTCCTAGTGTGAGAAATCTATAAAGTAATGGATCGCATTTTGTCTTCGCGCTGATAAGAAGTTTGAGTCCATGAAAAACGTAACGTCGATATATGCCCCAAGCATTTCGAGATTAAAAAAAAAACTTAAAGACCTTGTCTGGAACCAAAAAGTCACCTAAAGGGACAGTTCAGACCATTTTGTAACCCAAAATGAAGGGAAAGCGCCGTGGGGACGAGGTTGGTTTAACAGGTACATGCAGAGCACTTCAAATCAAAATACTATTTTCTTTTACCACATGACTTTTCTATTTTTTGAGCAATTTATCCACACCTTTTACATAGTTTTTACTTTAAGTTAAAGACTTTTCGTCGTCGCACTTCCTAATCACAATTTCTCTCTGATCGGTCGGTGGCAGAGACAGGGAAGTACTCCCTCTGAAAAGAAATAATAAAACAAGCTGGAAAGTTCGCTTCACGGCTACGGCTGCTACCTAACCTAAATTCGATTTTTGGTCAGCTAGGAGAAAGACTAAACCACACATCAATGAATTCCCCATTTCGTTAGTTTTCATTGTTTCTTCAATGTCATTCCACAAAATGTTCTACAGTTTCCTAACTACTACAAGGGTTTTACAAAGACCTCATTAAAGCCGTCCCTGGTTTTTAATCTAGAAACCGGTGCAAATAATAGTGTCGATATGTTTAGCTACGCCGTGAAAAATAAACCCCCTCAACGTTTAGCGAGACTCTCGTTATGGTGACCTCGACTTATCAAGTTTCTATCTAGCGGACGAATATTTTCCAAAAATCACCAGGGGACACTCCAACATGAAAATCGTCGCATTCCCATCTGCTAGATGGCTGAAGATTCCAAAAATAATGCCCCACTCCTTGACGAGGATAGTCCCAAACAAAAGCAGTGTGAAAGGATAATCGATCCTGATCTCTTTCATGGCCCCATTTGCCAACTTTATAATAACCATTTTCCAATCCCCAGTGCTGGCAGAGTCTTGCTAACCGCGAGTTATCATTGCTCATAATCACAAACGAGCCACATGAAGCGGGTATCACATCTGTCTCACCACTAAGATATTTGACAACTGCTTCACCTTTGCTGTTAGCAGCCGTGGTGATGTGAAATGTGCGACCTCCTCTTTTCTTGCAGTGAAATCTTATCTGAGTAAAATTCAAATGCTTCCTCAGCTCCTTCATGGCACTTTTTGTGAGTAACATCTCTTTGCTGCTTACTCCGCGGTACGAAGTCTTAACTGGCAACTGAGTGGGAGATGAACCGTGCGAAACAACGTTGGATACAAGAAGCCATCCCCCTGAAAATCGATAAATGTTCATCAGTCATGTGGGTCAAAACAAGCAATAGTATTTAGTTCACAGCCAAAATCAGTGTAAGCCTTATTAATATCACTCCCGCGAACTAAGATATCCTTGATTCGCTAAGCAAATGCTAACAGTCTTTCAAGTTGACCTCGAAACGAGGCCTGGCGCAAACAATGCATATTTTGTGAACTTACTTTATAAAATAAGGCGTATCAGCATAAAAGAGGTGACAGCAGCTGCTGCAACTCAAACCTTACCTCCGTCAGTTGTCATGTCACAATATGCCTTAAAAGGCCTTTTAGTCCTTCCAGGATCAATCCAATACTCTCCGTCGCCATTGGAAGTACCAAAGTCCTTGATTTCTTTGCAGGATTGAGCGGGATTGTAGGAAAAGAGCCCGCGTGTCGCTACAACAAAATAGATATCAACTTTGAAGAAGTTTGCAAGGCCTCTATGAAAAAACGAGAATTTCACTATAATCTTCGAGTAACTTTAGGTGAAAAAGAAAGGAAGAGAACGTGGTTGATAAATGGCTAAGGAGGAATTAATCAAGCCTGCAATCATTTTCAAAGAGACTTATAATGGTAATAATTCACAGGTAATCAGTTTCCCGGATCTTGCTTCATCCATCCAGTTGAGAAGTGATTCCTGTTGCGGGAAGTAACTTAGTGTTGAGGCTACTAGCGAGGAAAATCATTAAAGAATAATTATTACATTTGAACAGATTCACCGGCTTAAGCCCGTTGATGTAGGCTAGTTCCAGTTCATAGCTAAGAGTCCATGACAAATGTGTTTGACTAATAAAAGCAGAGAACGCGATAATTGTGTGTGCTACTGAGATATTTACCTTTACACTTTTTCCCATCTGTTTTGTAACCAGGTTTACAGGTGCAGGTGAAAGACCCTTCAGTGTTCTTACATAACGCATTTCTACCACAGTTATGGGTTTTGCTTGTGCATTCGTCGATATCTGAAAACAAGAGAGAAACTTAAATTGCGCAGTTTATTTTACGTTCACTATGCGAGGAGACAAAACTTGCGGTCTTCTTAAATTGCTGTAGAATGGAATAGATGCTTGCGTTAGATGTCGGCCTAACTAACTGATTGGTGATTAAGAAACTTTGGGCGCTTTTTTAAAATTTCCTCCACACTTCTTGTTGTCTCCTTTGTAACCTGGTTTACAAGTGCAGGAGAAAGACCCTTCAGTGTTCTTACATAACGCATTTCTGTCACAGTTATGGATTTTGCTTGTACACTCGTCGATATCAAAAAAACAAAGACAAACATAAATTGCTTTTATTTTACGTTTACAAGGCAAGTAGATCAAAATTTAAAAATTATTTTTTGACATTCTCCTCTTTTAACTCCACGTTACAGATAAACCGGTAGCTTGTGCGGATATGGTAGGGTTACAAAGTTACATGGCCCAGTTGTTCAAAAGCTGGATAAATAGCCATCCAGTAGATAATGCAATTAGCGTCCCTCGTAGTTATCCACTGGGTAGTGATTTATCCGATGCAAAGCGAATAAATACAAGCAATGGAATGAGCGAGTGTGCTGGATGTATAAACTATCTTTGGTTATTAAGAACTTAAGGTGGATTTCAACCGCCGCGTGATATTTACGTGCGTCCGCTCTTAACACAGGCTTCCTATAATAGTTGCTATGTATCAAAAGGCCGCGTGTAAACGTAAAAGTTGAACCTCGCTCAACTTTTACGTTTTCGCGCGACCTTTGATACATAACCCTTCTTTTATTTACGTACGTACAACTAACGCGCCTATGCAAGTACTGAAATTACGCGACAGTGGAGACCAATCTTTAATAAAAGAGCGCTAGAGAGTTATCTCTACACTTCTTCCCATCTCCCTTGTAACCACGATTGCAGATGCACGTAAAAGACCCTTCAGTGTTCTTACACAACGCATTTTTGTCACAGTTATGGGTTTTGCTCTTACACTCGTTGATATCTAAAACACAAAGCCAAAATTATAAAACATTGATTTCATGCCCCGAAGTCCACCTACCAGTTTTCATAATTGTTTTGATTGAAGAAATGAAAATTCGTGTAAAACGTTGTTCCATTAATTAGTACAAGTATTCTTATAATCCTCAATATCCATCCAGTAACAGTTGGTTCCATCTTAGACTGGGGACTTATTAGAAAGTTTGACCACACAAAAGATAAAGAAAATGATAACAGTACTTTACATACAGAACAAAGCACATTTATCTAGTCTATAAATAAACTCAACACAGAGGACAACTAAGTCGGTCAGCTTGCGCGCGAAGCAAAAGGGCAAATATATGTTGGCTCAAAATCCATTAAATATACCCACTAAAGGTTGGTAGCTTATTTTTGCCGCCTTAGACTGACAGCTTATAAGAAATTTATGACTACAATAGATAAATGAAAAACTTAATTTCAGCACTGTAAACATACAGTATGATGTCCTTGAATAGATACTAAAGACACGTAAGCTAACTTTTTTATTAACAAACAACGTCACAAAAGATTAAAGTCAGCGACAGTTTGCGAAGTCAGTTAGGGCAAAATATGGAAGATGTTTAAAGCAAACTTCAGTACCTACCAATGCATTTGCGGCCATTTCCAGAGTATCCAGCTTTGCAAGTACATTTGTATGAGCCCACGGTATTCTGGCAAGTAGCATTCACATTACATCTGTGATAGTTAGTTGTGCATTCGTCAATTTCTGAAAGAAATTACGGCACTTCATTAACTCACATGTTCTATTGTCGATGATCTTGCTACTTGCTTATTTTCTGAAATGGTATTCTCAACTTGAATTCATGAAAAACCCTTGAAAACAAACAAAAAGGGAAATTACTTTAAATTTTATCAAACTCTGGACGCTGCTTTCATCTCACGTTATGAGACCTTAACAACTGTCGAATAAGCTCGGCCGCGTGTCCATTTTTTCCTTGATATAGTAGTACAAGTTTG
This sequence comes from Porites divaricata, assembly GCA_038088405.1. Taxonomy (NCBI): domain Eukaryota; kingdom Metazoa; phylum Cnidaria; class Anthozoa; order Scleractinia; family Poritidae; genus Porites; species Porites divaricata. The sequence continues at coordinate 15,636,466 of JBBMOI010000002.1, forward strand.
AAACATAAACTGAAACAAAGTTAATAACAGTGGATGGCTATGAAGCCCTTATAACGTCTTTGTTATATCGGTATTGATTTTTTGCAGGCTTTTTTGGACTCAACCGATGGTGGAAAACGTTCAATAGCATTCTTATAATTTTGATCCTTTTCACCATTAAAAACGTAGACGGTGCACAGACGCCCCCTCCCCTCAAAAAGGTGGGAGGGGGCGTCTGCTGTACACAGGCTCTAAAAACGTCGCATTCATTTATTCATACGCCATTTGTGAGAAAAGGAAGGTACTGCCTACCAACATAAACTGCAGCACTTAAGCTTTGATGCGGTTTGTTTGGCGGCCGTGATAACCAGTCTTCTCTACTAACTATGACTGAAAGATGATACTACATTCATGCGCGCAAAAATTAGATGGCTTTTTTTTGTTGTTGTTTTGGTTACATTCCTAGCATAAAATATTGAATTGAACCACAACTCTTTACAGAAGATAAGATTACCTCAGGTGCCAACTACCAGATCATTTAATGTAAGTTGTAAAACGAACCTGATGACCGCTTTTACCTTGAACACAAGTATAGTTATAGCAGTTATCGCAGGACACATCGTTCCATGTGTAGCCATCATTGGCACCCAGAGTGTGAACACAGTCTTCGTTTTTCCAGTTGTTTGGTTGTTGCGGAGCCCAGAACCGAAAACTGGTTATTTCCTTGTTTGTCCAGACAAATGATCCCTCCACACTTCGGTCATTAAGTCCAATCCATGATCGCTCTCCATTATGACGGTGCTGAATGTAGACATTTTCTTCTTGGTTGTGCACTGTTACCAGATGTGAGTTCATTGCTGAACAGTTGGACACAGCAGTCACCCAAGGTGCGCATACAGAGCTTGTTAAGTAGCAGTATCCACTGAAGTAATCCCATCCAGATGGACAGATGTCTTCGCGTATACAAAGTAGGAATTAGTGAACTGCATAATGATATTGCTTATTACTGGGCTGCCTGTGGCACAGCCCAGTTATAAATTGGGATCGGTTTTTCCTTCTGGCACAAATCGCATTCTGGCGTGTTCAGCGCGTGCGTAAGATCTAAGAGTATGCGTAGAATAGATCAGCGGACTTCAGCAGAGTATATTCTAGGGAGCTTGAAGCGACTCGAAGCTATAAGCAATCTATCTTCGGTGGAAGCAAAAGAAATGCCAAAAATACGATTGTAAACGCTATTGATGGTAAGCCCACAGCAAAAGATTGCAAGAGTACATTGTGAAATTCAACAGTGTTTCTGATCAACACAACAGCCTTATAGTAGAATTCAACACTTAATGGGTAACAATATCCTTGCTTTCAATTTTTGTGTTGATTTCATTGATTTTATCTTTCTTTATTTTTATCATCATTTATGCAATTATTTTAATCGCGTTTTTAGTGATCAATCATCTTATGTCGTATGTAGATGTTTAATACAGAGGCCTTTGTTATTTCATTGTCTAAAGAATGGCATGTGATATATTAGACAAAGCAAATCAATTGACCGGAAACAAGATCTCGTTATGCAAAATATGTTTTCTTACCAGGATTGATAAACAGTGTGATCGTCAACCTAGTCCTTTTGGGCCTTTTTACAGACCGAAATGACACATTTCCCTACCCCTTCATATACTTCAGCTGGGGAAATCGCTACCCCTTTTTATACCTGAAGCCTAAAAAAAGATTACCCCTTCCGCACGGAGCTTCCCGATATAGGCCATTATGTGAAGTTGTTATAAAGGGCCATAAGTGACCTCCGGAATGAACACACTTATCTAATGCATGTACACGCTTGCCTATATACAGACGTCCCCCCATGATTGTTCAAAAAATTGAATGAGTTCATTTTAATCCGGTCAGTTCGGAGTGTTTAAATCAAACCTTATAAAAATACTACTGATAACAAACTAAAAAATCCTTTTCTTGGCTTAAAAACTCTGTCCACGTCGAACCAATTTGGTTTTATAGTTTAGACAATATGACTCTGTGCGGCTGCTCGAACCACAGCTCAATGGTACTGCACGCGATTAAAGACAATTTCATATGCGCTGAAGCTTTTCTCCTTCTAAAGGGACGATTTTTTTCTTATTGTTTTCCTCAAATATAGAGACAAGCTGTCAACAACAAAAAAAGTTTAGATAAACTAGAGCAGGAGATACTGTGTGTGGCACGAAATTTTTACGGGTTCAAATTTTTACGATGTTTGCGATTTTTCCAGCGATCCGCAAAAAATTATTAAACGAAAACATTTTTCCCGCTAAAGTTTACTCCAGGGTATTAAATGTAATCTGACCATAATTTATTACACAAAAATGCGGTACTAAGAAATCGTGTCTGTTCAGTTACAACTCGCCTCTTCAAACAATGATTGGTTCTACATAGTCTACGCATATCGTAGTACTGTTTGAAAATCTCTATTTCTATAGAGTGTTTTCAGTCACGTGGCCAGCATCTATGCAAATTTATTGGAACAAAAGAAAACGTTTGCATAAGAAAAGAGTTCAACTCCCACAGGATTGGCTTGGGACACCAACATGGCCGCCGTTTCATTGTTTTGGGACACCAATATGGCCGCCGTGACGTCATGTGAAAACACTCTATTACACCCTGATTGTACCAAGAGCCACAGGGGCACTTTTTGAACATTAAGGCTCAGCAAGAAAAACCAATGTGTCCTAGTATCGTGAATGCCGCACGGCCGTTCTTCACGATATAACAGTTTTAGGCAAAACGAGGGTTTACTTAGCCTGTTTTCCATATGATCGTCCCAGTCGTCTCAAAAAATGTTCAGACGATCTCAAACGACCCGGACGACTCAGACGACCTCGATCGCTTGGATAGAGCTCAGTTCTTAACAGCTTCAATCCTCACAGTACACACTCCCGGGGGGGCACTTGGGTATTTTTTGGGTGGGCATGTGCCGCCCGGGACTCCAAATTGGCACCCCGTTCTAAAAACAATTTCCCCTAAAATTGATACCCCGTTCTAGAAATGGGCCAATTTTTTTATACCCCGTTCTAGAATTCGCCCTAAAACTGATACCCCGTTCTAGAAAGTTTGTAAATTGAAATAGCCCTGTTTTTTTAAAAAGATATTTCTTTATTTGGTCTACTTATACCTCAAATAAATGCTTCTTCATAATTAGCAACAATTTTAAGCAGAAGATAAAGCCGTGATCCACAATTTTTTTTATTTCCCATCTTATTAAATATTATACCCTGTTCTAGAAAACGCCTCTGAAATGGATACCCCGTTCTGAATCAGGAGCTTCAAAAGCACGAACCCGTTGGAAGGCACATACCTGTACAGGTAATGTATGGGAGTACCCCTCCCCCCCCCCCCCCCCCCGTGCACACTACACGAAATCGTCACTTTCTTGAATCTATAAGCTTTAGTTTTTAATCCGATCTGTCAGCAAGTTCTCTGTTGCTCTTTATGTTGTTAATTTAATTTAATAGTTCGAATGTTTAACCCCGCAATCAGTAAAATCTGACAAACGAGGGAAACTAGTTTAAAATAAGAAAGTTTAGAAGGAATAAAATCATGCCATCTCACAATCACACTCGTGCATCTAGTCGCAAAAATTAGTTTCCGCGAAACAGAAAAAATGCCCAATCCGCAAAAATAAACTCCCGCAAAAATTTCATGCCACACGGTACACCCACCTAGCTTGTTTTGTATCTACCGTCAATTATCATCATCATTTAGGGTCTGTTTACATGGAGGTGGGGGACCCCAGATAGGTGAGGTAACCTGCTTAGGTGGGGTAACCCGCCTGTCCTTAAAATCTCTCATTTTAATGTGATCACGTTTACATGTTAGGTGCGGTAACCCTCCACGTGTTACCTCACCTACCTGGGGTCCCTCACCTTCATGTAAACAGACCCTTATTTATAGTTTCAGTTCAAACAGTTTAATGAGACCCGTGGGTTGGGGTGGTGTCCGGCACGGGAATGCCGGTTTAGCAGGGTTATTTCTTTCTTTCATACGCTGTCAGCTGTCTGTTGTGGTAAACTTCTTGTTATCATACAATACATAATTTCTATCTAGTCTAGGTTTATGGGAGTCCAGTATACACCTTCTGGTGTCTATTTAATAAATTGTATAGCTTTAGGTGCAGCTACGTACTTCGAACATTTTTCTTATTTCAGTTTTTTTTTTTTTTTGTTAAAAAAGGAAGTGGAAAAGCAGAGGCTTTTTGTTCAGGACAAAATAAAGGCAATACATAAGACAAAAACAACTGCAAGTATTATAAAGCACTCTATTATATACATTAATATGTATTTGGAAAAAAGGATGAACGTTGTTTTCATCATCACCCGAATTTTCTTCAGTTTTTGTACATTCCTTTTGTGTATTCCTTGTATTCCTTATACGTTATTCAGAGAGTTGGTAAGTACTGAAGGTTATTAGTTTTGTAGCAGTAGAGCTCTTACCTGACAAAACTGTGTACGTTACTGACACTGGGTCATATTTTGCTTGATACAATCCTTTGACACAGGCACGAAACCCTGTCTTGTTGATGTACTGCAAGAAAGGGATGTTTATCAGCTCATTCTGTACTTCACACAGAAGGCTGACCGTGTTTTTTCTCTCTTGCTAGTAGAAAAAAATTATAGAACAGTTCAGGTAGGTCTTGACTAGAACCCTGTTTGACGCATGTAAGAAGTGATCAACCCTGTTCAACAAGTTTGCATGACAGGGTTTCAAAGGGAAGAGGAAAGAGGACAATAGAGTGCGTGTTATTACATGTCAACAACTTAAACCTTTCATGCGATAATTGCTATAAGTGCTGTCAAACTTCAAATGTTTGGCGGCAAAACACGTCGCGTTCACCGGAAAGTAGACCACGCGGGTCACGTAAACAGCAGATAAAAATAACCTTCATCGCACGCGTGCGAACTTTCAATAGATTTCAAATAATCATCACAGGGCACAGGGATTCGCTCTTTTAGCTCATTCTCTCTTGCTTAACATCAAATTTTAGTTATCTCATTGCTTTTTGTTGACAGCATTTGTTTGCCGGAAAAACAAAACAGCGGATTAGCTTCTGCTATACAGCTACACAGATATTCTTAAATACAGTTTTAACAACTTTCCATAATTCATGGCTATTTTCTAGGGTTATGCCTGATCGTTAGTTAAAAGGATAAAATTTAACTTTTGTGCTGTTTTTCGCTCGTTTGGTATCCTATAAGCTGTTATGCTCAATGGGATGTTATCCGTATCGTAAAATAGAGAGTGTTAATTACAGTTATTCGTATCTTTAAGGGTCCACACAACACATGCAAGTGTGGTTGCAAGTGGTATGTTACAAAAATTCATAAAATACATGAAAAAATAAAGAAATAAAGAAAGAAATGAAAAGCATACCTCTACCCACTCAGCTATGCTATTATGAATTGGACTTTGACTTCCATTTTTGGTGGAATGATTGGCAGAAACAAACACATGTGGGGTTGAGTTATAAACTTTAGTAAAAGTAGCGTCCTGCGAAAAGAAATTAAATAATTGCAAAAAATTCAGTCTGAAATTTATAAAAAGGTAAAGACTTGTTCCACATTAGGACATTTATAATCCAGATACTTCATGAGAGGCAGCCTGCTAAACTGATTAAATGCAACTACCATCACTAGAGACATGATAGGGGAACCGTTTGCTTTTGATCTCTAATTGTAAATTTATTCAATAAAAATGACGGGAATTGAAGACTAATGAAAGAACTGGAATACTGACCTTGCAGAAGGCATTATAATGACTCTGCGCGGGAGGTTTATCATTCGAAAAGTAAATTGAATTTTGTTCTGAGAAGGGAGGCTCGTCAAGATATGAAAACACTAACCAATTCTGAAATTAAGTAAATAAATAAATAAGTCACAATAAAAAGAAACAATTCTTTTTCAGCCTCCTGTCCTAACTACCAAAAGATTGTGTCAACGTCAAAAACAAATGGTAATCTATCAAGAAGGTTTATATAAAGCCGCCACCGACATCTTAAGTTACAAGAAAGCAATGACATGGTTGGGTTGACAAAGCCGGATGAAAACTTGCAGAGAAAAGACAAAGAGAGTAAATAAATGGAAGGAAATACATTTTAACGCAAAAAGTTGTTCATCGCTGGACCAACTGTTGGAAGCGTAAAAAAGCGTAAAGAAGAGATGGAGGAAGATACAAGTCTACTGAACTTAGTTTCAAACAAAAAAAGTTGTTCGTTCCATGAGATAAGCGTTACTTACAACAACAACGTTTTGATGTGATCCAGCGTAGTTTTGCAATTCTCTCAAACAAACTTTGCAGGATGATTGTGTGATATCTTCAATCCATACGCTTGCTGCGTCACGTTTTAATCCTCGATTGTAATGCTTGGCAGTCACAAATACCGACGGTATCACAGAGAATTTTCCCTGGAAAATAAATCCGAGTTAGGCAACTCCTAACTTTTAGAAGGCCACGAACAGGAATCAATTTCGTATTTCTGCACATTTCCTGTAACATAATCGCCAAAAAGGAACTCATGACATTTGTGATATGCTGGAAATTGGTAAAAGAATAATTTGTACTACCATGACGATTTTCGACTATTGGTCATTAGTGTACGGCTGCACCAAAACGACAAATCATTACTGAGTGACCTCAGTGGAAGTGAGGCGTTTCAAAAGATATGATCTTGAAAAGAATGGAAAAGACAAGAAAACCCAACAACGGCCACTCACTGTAGGAAACATGACAGTCGCACAAGTCGTACCAGTCCACCACTGTGACATGCGCACTTCACCAGCCACGCCACCCACTGGAGCTCCTTGGTACGCCATCCAATCAACTGTCACGTTAGCATACGACTGTCGCTCGTTATATCCTGCAGCCATCACACAGGCAGTGAATCCGTCGTTATTCACATTTTCAGCCCACGATACTGCCGCGTCATGGACGTACGATTTGTCACTGGTATCCATATGATTGACTGATATCTGCACTTGAATGGGTTTGTCAGGGTAAAACACAAACGGTTTAAAGTGAATGGCTTGACAGTGAGAGTAGCCCAAGGATGGAATATGTGGCATGTGACGACGACCACGCTCAAAAGGAAATCCTAGAAAAAACAAATCAAGATGAACAATAGATTAGTATGACAAGCATGTGGAGCAAAGGGCATTTTCCCAGAACTTAAAAATGTTAACAAAGCAGCAAATGAGTGGTTCTTATAAAGAGGGTTGTTACTCTCTACTATACAAGTCCTGGGGAAAGTTCAGAGCGGACAATGTGTCGCTTGTCACTGCTTTAGGTCAATAGCGTGGCAAACGGTGGAGAGATTAGAACTTGCAACTTGAGCAGAGCTACACGGTGGCAGCTGATCAAGACTATTAGCGCTAAAGGAAAGGAAATTGAACATCCACTGTAACTAGTAGTTCTCGCAGAGAAAAGATTCAGTTCCAGTCATGATTAAAAAATTATATCTCTTAGGAAAGGTTATCCAGATATGTTAGGCAGAGCTAGGTCCGGGGAAATGCAAACGACCACTACTACTACTACTACTAATCTCAGAGAGAAGAATAAGTTGTTAATTTGCTTCAGAGATGCACAAATATTCTCGTTGAGGATTAACTGAAAATGCTTAAAACATAAGTGTATCCGCCACGTTCTCTGACCAGTATTCTTATTAGCTTTGCTCCCGTCAAACGTTTTAGAAAAATTAAGTAAAATTCTGTACTTCCATATAGTCACACATCCATCACCATTTTCCCTCCAGATCACATGGGTAAGTAAATAGCTCATTCGAAAAATTCGCTAAGGGATTAATTCTGAAATCTAATAAAAAAAAAAATCACTTTTTAACAGATTCAAAAACAACTGTACTAACCTTCACAGCTGCCAGGATGTTGCACGGTAAAGTTTAGTCCAAGGAGACAAAATTCTCTTTCAAACAAACATCTGTTGTCGTATGTTGTGCCATTTGATGAGCAAACTGGTTCTTTGTAAGATGGGCAACTATCCACACAAACACAGCGAGCATCATGGGGTCCAAACGCCTTACAGAAGCTGTGATAAGAACACGTGACGTCTATGCAAGGATCCAAGTCTGAAGATAAATTTAGCAAATAACAAAAGATTAGATTTAAAGTGCTAATACCTCAAAAATTATTTTTTTAGAATTGAAAATGCTTATTCCTATGAAAACGTGCGCGAAAAAAATTGTTTTGAGCATAATGTTATTGAAGAGAATTTTTTTGACACGTTCAAATTTACCGCCATTTTTGCACAACATTCGTGTAAGTCTTCACTCCGATGCCTCTCGGAAACAAAGGGGCTCTGACGTAGATTAACAAACTATAACGTAAATTAAAGAACACGAGACTTAAGATACAAGAAAACAAGTGTGGATTCTACAAACATTTCGTCCAATTTACAAGCTAAAACAGCTTTAAGATGCCAGTGAGGTGCATATGATCCCGTTTTTCAGTTCCTGAATTTTTGTCTTATGACATCACATATGAGCCTGTTAATTTCGTGATCAGGAGAACCAGTGTGCCAAAGAACTTTAGAATTTGAAACTTTCTTCAAAAAAAAAAAATCTCGTTTCCTTGAATACACAAAATTATTGCGACGAAATTACTGTAGTAACGTGTTCTTTCAGTCAACCAAATCTACAATCCCCAAAAATAGAGACAACAAAAAATAGCATTAATTAGAGAAAAGAAACTCTCCATAAAAAAAAAAAACTTCAAAGAATGATGTCATAAATCGAACTTGATACACTGCAACATACAGCCTTCACCAAGGTTTTGATATATTGTTTACGTACCTCCAATCAGCAGGTAATCCAGTTGTACGATCTCCTTATAATTGGCGTTATTGCTGTATCTTCTCATACACACCTCGGTTTCGTTTGTAAAGGTATGCTAGACATAATCATCAGAACAATCAGATTATCCATTATTAATTATTGCCTGGTATTTTCTTACCTTAACTTCTGTGTCACTACGAAGGTCGTTTAGAAAGCAAAACCGTGGCGTGCACAGGTTGGTTGGAAAACTTGGGGATAACCAAAACAATTTTTTTTGACTTCTTAAACGACATGAAAGATTGGAACAGAGACAATACTAAAAGTAAATTCGAAGGGAAAAGATAAGAAGGCAGCCAAAGAACGCAATGGACTAAGAAAAATGGCTTCAAGTTTCGTATATGTTACCTGAATCCACGCAGTAACTGCGTTGCAAGTTCCGGAAGCAGAGAAACGCGAGTTGTTGTTATGGTAACTGCGTCTTGGTGAAACAATCACTACCGGAGGGGCATAGAAAGCATCAGTGAACTTTATTATCTAAAAAAACAAGAAAAGAATCAGCGTTATTAAGTTTTTCTACACATATGCGGTATATGATATATGTTGTTTAAATAGTTCACAATAACAACATTAGAGCTCCATGAACTTATGAAAGATTTTGTATTTATGAATATAAGTGACTGAGAAACCAAAACAGTATAGTTGATTAGTTACTTTACCTCACAGAGAGCGTTGTTTTGTTGCTTGTTTAGTGGTGAGTTATTCTTTCTTGTTACAAGGCCATGGATCAACGTAGAATTCAGCGTCATCAGTTTAACAAATGCTATCCAGTCCTGAAGGACAATAGAAAAAGTATTAACAATGTTATCAATATATTCTTTCTCAAGTCAAGGTTGTATTCTAAGAGAAGGGAGCCCATAGCTCTGAACCTGTGTAAATCACAGGGTACCCAACATAGGATCTCTATGAAAAAAGCTACGATTTCCTGGTAGGCAAAGAGCAAAGGTAGAGCGCCAGGGACAACTTGGTTCTGCTAGAGCACAGCCCCTGTAAGTTGCAGGCAAGACAGGAACCGCTTGGTTAATCATCATCTTGTAGTTTGTCTACTTTCAAACATGTCACTAACAGGTAACGAAAGGAATTCACTTACCACCTTGATGTTTTTATGCAGCCCATCAAAAATCTTAGTTTCCCTGAGGCAAACCTTAAAACTGTCCCTGCTTACATCCTCTACCCACAATGCCAAGGCGTCCTGAGGTCTCTTGAGAATTTGATGACGAGCTGTTACAAAGATGCTCGGAGGAATTGAGAAACGCTGAAAAAGTAAAAGAGAAGGAAATGAATAGTCAGGAACATTTTTTTTTCAAATAATCAAGGATATGATATAAAACGAGGAAAGTGTGATAGAAAAAAATCATTCTAAACCTGAAAAAGCAAATTTAATAGAACTTTTGCAGATGAAAAACTAAGAAGAGCTTTACAAATTAAACACAGAATTTGCAAATAAAACGATAATCATGAACTTGGCAACGTAGAAACAAAAGGAATCGAAATATAGACTTTCTCACTAAATTTTCTAACGCAAAAATTAGCAAAAAATATGAAGATGGGTAAACCTTTTTAAAGATGTATAAATGTAAAAATAAAATTGAAATGAAAGAAAAGTGGAGGACAGATTGCAACATAACTTTGAAGGAAAAAAATAGAGGTTGCAATCTATGTAAGATCTTGGTAAACGAAGAAAGAATTGTATTTTATAATGCAGCAATGTTATATGGCATGACTTAAAGATATAAGGAAGAAGTTAAATGGTAAGTCTGCAGGTCCTAGACTGAAGTTAAAAAAGAAAGAGAAAGGTAAAGCCACTTAGTCAAGCAAAGCTAAAAAAATAACGAAGTGAAATCTTATGTCTAGGTTTGAGCAAACAGAAATACCTAAATCGGTAAGAACTATTAAATCTAAATGAACGAAAACGAAAGGGGAAAGAGAGATAACCTTCTCAAAGGCGATCCTTTTACACTTTACTCCAGTGGTCCAAGAATCCAACGAGACGGTGCCTAGTTGAACGCCAACAGGAACAGACTGCAGCGCCATCCAGCTCACTTTCGTAGTCCCACTAGAACCATCTCCGTACTCCAAGACACAAACTGTAAATTCTTTATTATCCACAGATTCTACCCAAATAGCCGCGCCATCTCCACCACTAGAACTCTTTGTTGCGTGGCTTTTGGAAACGAAAACTTTCACATCCTGCCCGCCATTGAAAGGCTTCTCAAAGGAAACCTTTTCACACGCAAACAGACCAGGAGTAGTAATGGTGAAATTGCATATTCCAGTTTTGATACTCAGCGCTGGGAAATACAAAAAAGTAAAAATAATAAAAATAAGTTGTAAAAAGGAAATACAGAGCTGAATGTTCTCTTTTATACCTTCAACGTCTTGGTAGGTAAGTGCAGCTATGAAGAAGAAAGCCAGCAACAACTGCACACGGACTTCTTGCTTGGTAAACATCTTGCTTCAAATGAAGAAAAATCCACTCTGTTGAACATTATACCTCTTAGCAATACGTGGCAATTTTGTCCAACTTGTTTTTACGCGTTTAAGAGATCTCATTTACTTTGTTTGTGGGGGTAGGGGGTAAAGATCTTTGAGATAGTTGATTGTAAGATTTATGCGGAAACTCAGAAGGGTAGGCACGTAGGTCCATTCACCGCACTGTCACCACCACCGTGATGGCGATGTATTGAAAAACGCTGGGGAAGACGTTCCTCTGTCTTCTGTTTCCTGTAGGTCCTAAAATAAAAATAATTTTAGGACTTCAAATTTTAATTGTGAAACGCTTCAACCAGATCTGCCAGGATATTTTATACTGTAATAAATAAAGGCAAAAAAACACAACAACCAACTGAAGAATGCTGGAATTTGTGTGAACCTAGAGCACTTATAATCTTGAATAAACAATAAACCAAACGAAGATTATATTATATATGTATAATATGTATTGTAACTGTTTTTTTTTTCCTTTTCTATGTTATACTTAGATCATTAAGCCTTGCGAACACGCACATTCCATCGAAACAAGCGGGCAGGAAGGCTCCATCTTTCCCCACTGAGGTGTAGCTTGTTACAGCGAAAGATTTACTTCACCCTGGTCAGTTTACAGAGCAAGCATTGAAGCAAGAGATATTCATTGAAAAAATTTGCGAGTTAGTTATGTGGCATTAACAAGTTGTTCAGATTTGCATTTCAATTTTCAGTTTATCGAGTCCGCACACTTTTTTTGTTCCCTTGTATGTATGTTTAGGTTGCTTATAATTTCTGAATATTTGCCTATATTTAAAATTTTCATGGCTTTTATAAGAAGCAAAGTTTTCGTCGAGAAATTAACCAAAGAATTAAAAGCAAAACACTTTCCACATACTTTTGAAGGCTTCAAATTTTGATACGCTGAATTTCATTTACCCATTTCAGACCAACACAATTATACTGAGATCCGAAAATTGTAATCAGGATACTTTATTAAAATTTAGTTCGCATAAGACCACACAAGGATCGTTAGAATTCTGATTAGCCAGCGTGTTCTACTCCTCAACGCCGAAAAAAAGAAAGAAATTTCAAGGACTCGGTATTGTATGGCCTCTAGTCGTATTTGGGCCTTGCGCGTAAAAACCTTTATTGTTTACACTCAGTGTGGTCCTCTAAATTGTCCAACCTCGACTTAATTTAATGTTTCGCTATAAAGTTTGCGATCCAAGGCAATTATCCTCTTTCACCGTATTTCTCCTTTATAGCGACCTCGCCATAGGTTTGTTATCCCATGTTATATGAAGACGAACGACTTCCGCGAGACAAAGGTAAATAACTATTCTCGTTCCAACGCGTTGTCTATCTCAGAAACCATGAAAGGGTCCAGTGATTTTGTTATTTTCTTTTTTTAAAAGGGGGAATATTGATACAGATATCCATGGGCTACAAAAGGTACGTTCAAAATGGTAGAGTTTATTCTTTTCAGTGCTAAATCCAAGATATGCCGGAGTTAATTTCCCCCTTTTTACAGATGTTTATTTTGCATAATAACAACATGGCAAAATATGTAAGAATCGCTGCCTAAACATTTGTTAAATTTCTGTTAAAAGATAATGTGTAATCTAATTTCCGTTCCTTTTTTCTATTGCAGTATTATTATGATTTAAACTTCCATTTTTAGGCTGAAAGACAAAAATATGATCATGATTGCAGATAAGTAATAATTACCCGATCTATTTAATATACTTTCGTGACATACAGGACATTTGGCCAGACCGTGGATATACACTGCCGATTTAAAAAGTGAAATATTGAAGAAGAAAAAAACCACTGCGAAAAAAACCTTCTTGATCGTTGAGCGCCTCTTCATTAGGTATAAATGTCATTCATTTCTATCGCCAATACAACTAATATAAGCACTGAAAACTACAGTTAAATGGCTGGTTGTCCCTCGAGATATCACTCACCTCATGATTACCTCCTGGTATCTCTGCATAGAACTTTGTAATAAAACGAAGAATAACCTTCGTCTTAAATTTGTCGGTCAGGCTGATAGCCTGAAAAATTAGCTTAATCTTTCCTCGTACAAATCGTCACGGTGAACTCAGCCTGAATTATGCTCATTTTATGCGCTGAAATCAAACATTTGTTTAGTCATCAAAAAAATTCAAATTAAGGTTATTTTCACTATGTAAATTCAACGTGCCATTTGCTAGTCGGCTTTTTTTCTCGAAGATGTCAGTCTACATTCCACAACGTTTTGAGTCATTCTACTGCGGTAAGAAAATTGAAATTCGTTGGTGTTTCAAATAAAAGTTAACAAAATGCAAAAAAAGCTAAACGAAATATGAATGACTTTCTAAAACTCTCTTAATCGACCGCCTTCTATTGTTTTACCACGTGGTCGCTTACGAGAGCTCATAGCTCGTGAACTAGAGCTAAGCGACCAGCTCTAGTTACGGCCACTGTTTCGAATTTCCAAGGTGGTCGCTTCCAAGAGCTTCCACTGTATTTTCTCTTTCTTTGTACGTGTTTTATCTGTGTAGTTCCTGTTTTTTTGTTTTGTTTGTTGAAGAATTTTTTTCCCTTTGGGTTGTTTCCCTTTACTCTCACTGCTGAGTCTGTCAAGCATCGCGAGGTTTTTGCGATAACGTATTTTACTTCCTCCAAGTCATCCTTGAGGCCCTTGACCAAGGTGACACTTATGCACGCATCTTCTTTACTGATTTCAGTAAAGGTTTTGATTTAGTCGATCACAATATCCTTATCCAAGAAATGGAGCTGCTGGGTGTGCATGAGGCCAATATCAGATGGATCGGCTCGTTTTTAACGGACCGTTGACAAAGAGTGCGAATCGGTCAGGTTTATTCGCAACCAGTTACACCGAATGGGGGAATACCACAAGGAACAAAACTCGCTCCATTGCTGTTCGCCATGTTAGTGAACAATCTGTGTAGGGACTGGAGATATAGGATTAAATATGTTGATGACACCTCGGTATTTGAATCTATTCCTCGATGAATCTATTCCTCGATGCCGCATGCGTAACATGCGGCTTAATGAGAAAAAATGTAAAGATATGGTCATCAATTTTTTGAAGTATCAGCCCACTGTTATAACACCGATTCAGCTTAATAGTATAGTCATTGATAGAGTATCTAGTTATAAACTCTTGGGGGTTATTATCACTAATGACCTCTCTTGGAACGAACATTGTGACAGTATCCATAAAAAAGCCACTAAGCGTTTGTTTGTGCTGCGGACCCTCAAGAGAGTTGGTCTGGGCACTAACGATCTCGTGTTAGTCTATTGCAGTATTGTTAGATCCATTGTCGAGTACGCCTCGCCAGTTCGGGCTGCGATCCCTTTATATCTTGACGAGTTAATTGAGTCTCTACAGCGGAAAGCTCTCAAAATAATATTTGGCCGGGTAGACTATACGGAAGCCTTGGTCTTGGCCGGCCTGGAGTCTCTTAGTGACAGGAGAGTAGGAGCTTGTAAGCGGTTTATGGCTACTGCACGCCAAATGTCCCCCCTTAATAAGAACATCATCCCCTCTCCTGCCGCTATTGAGTCTCATTACAGTATAAGGGTCCAACTTCCAAGACGCCAACATGGTCATACCAGAAGAATTTTAATGACTTTGTAACATATAAATTTCAGTGAATGTATGTAAATAGTTAAATGTATGTGACAATGACCTTCCCCAACAATTCAGTTATTGCTGCAAGTGGGTGAAATAAACAGAATATCTATCTATCTATCTATCTATCTATCTATCTATCTATCTATCTATCATTTGTTGTGGTTGTTGTTACGTATAAATGTAGAGAAGATCATCGCAGTCAAAGAGTACCAGGCTTGCCAGGATTTGAACTCTGACCTTTGAGATACCAGTGCGGAGCTCTAACCAATTGACTCGAGAAAACGAGGCAAATGGGAGCTGGTCATTAAATTGGTTCATGAATGTCATGTATTGAAGAAACCGGATGAAGAAATAAATGTGACAAGATCATTCCAGTTAATACAACTCTGATGTCACTGTAATACTGATCATAGGAAATATTCATCTTTATCTAATACAGCTTTGATAATCATGTTTCCAAATCTTCATCAATGGCGACCTAGTGTATACTCAAACTTGGGAGGTGTTGCCTCTGAAAACCCTATCCAGCCACCTGAACACCGGTCAAATGAGTACATATATAAGACCATATAACGCCACGGGTATCAATTTCACGCACATTTCACATCCGACCAGACACGAAACCATCATTTCTCAACCACTAGTGGCTTTATATCAATTTACAAATAAGTTTAAGTTCACAGAAAATAGTTTTCCCTTCCGAGTATCTTATATCCCTGCTTCACCTTAACATGTTGAAGGACTGATTCTGCTTCACTTTTATTCTCGTGATATATACGTGTTAAAGCCGCATTAGCCTTGCCAAAATCTGGTCTTCTTGCGTGTGTCTTTTTAACTGTCGCTTTTGATTAACATTAGGAAACTCAACGTTCTGTTCATGAGCTTGTCACAATGTCTTTGCGAGCAATCCACATTTCGTGTTTTCGAGTGCTTGGAAAGAAGGGATTCGTCAAACTTCAGTGTCACTGTCAGCAAACTGAGATATTGGAATCAATGACTGACTTGCAATGGTCACATTTTAGCAAAAGCAGCTTTTGATTGTGTACACAAATGGATACAAAATAACTGAAACACTGAAATTTCTGTTGGACCCGAGGGCATTACTTTCATTATGAATTCTTTTATTATCTATTTTAAGCAATACGGATCTTCTTGTTTGAACACAGCCTGGTCGAATCAAACGCAAGAGGTTTCTAACAGTTCAAAAATGTACATGAAGTCTGAAATTAGCACTGTATTGACCCAATTTTGATTAGTGTTCAGTCAAGCGATCATCCCGTGGTAGTGATCCAGGAGAAAATTCCCCGTTAAAATTTGATAAGTTGCTTGAGCGACTCAACCATGTCTCGTCTTCTCCATCGTCTGCCTCTTTAAGACTCTCTTAAAATATGAATGTGATATTACAGCAAACTATACCTCACATTTACTTAGGAAGCGTAGAAATTTAGCAGATGTTCGTTTCTCCTTGCAATACAGATTTACGAAAGATTTTTAAAAGCAAATTTGAATGGTTCTTTTGCATTAGGTGAATTTTCCATAGGCAAATAGTAAATTCGTCCTCTTTTAAGAGTTCTGTTCTTTTAATCAACTCGGTCATAGTTATATAAAGTTATAGCTTTAAACCTTCAAGATAACATTATTACTTACCTATTTTTATTATCTCTAGTTTTTGACAACGATCTAGTAAAAAAGACCTCGAATATTTCCAGCTTGTCCTTTGGACGCAAGCAGCCTTCATGTTTTGCTTGACCGGGGCCACTTCTTGCTCGTCTTAAAGGCCCCGTTCACACTGAGATCGCTAAAATGAGATCGATCTGAGATCGATCTAAGATCGGTACTGAGATCGGTTCGAGATCGCATGAGGACCTGTTCACACCGACGCCTTCTAATCAGACAAATAATTTCTAACTTGGGGGGACTAAGTAGTTTGTTTACCCTCTGGCTTCGCGTGAGACGTGACACCGCGCGGCTTTCTTTTTCGGGCGTTTCCTGACTTTTCACAGGAATCTGTTTTATTTTTTTTAACGAATTTGCTTATGCTTAGGGAGCGTATATCGAGATCGTGGATGTACGCGGGAAGTTTGGAGAGCACGAAAGAAGCAACTATAGCTTTTTGAGTGCTCTCCAGACTTCCCAAGTGCACCACATAGCCCATAGCCGAGAAAATCGCGAGAAAAACAAACGCTTCTATTGGCTGGTTATAAACACGCCACAATAGTCTAATTTGAAAGAAAATTCTGTTTTAAAACCTGGCAGTGAAAATGTGCGTATTCATTCGTTAAAACAAAGCTGAGAAACAAAGGTAAAAGAGTCTTAAAGTTCACCTAAAGTTCACTTCGATGTTCGTAAGAAGACGTGGAGTATGGTTTGGATTCCGGTCAGTATAAAACATGGACTGCGGACTGCGGAATACGGACTGTGGACTGGGTATAAAGCACGGACTCGGTATAGGGGTGATGAATGGTCCGTCAAAATCTTTAACTGTCGTAAAATTTTACCTTTGCTCGATTTGCTCGCAAAATTTAAACGAGTGCTCGCTTGCTCGTGCTCCCCAAATTTTTGCGTTGCTCGCAAGCTCGCAAAGCAATTTTTTTATTTCTGCTCGTGCTCGCAAAAAAATCGCAGTGCTCGGCATGCTCGCGAATGCTCGCAAAGACCATTCGTCACCCCTAGGTATAAAAATGAGGACTGCGGACTGAGTATAAAACACGGACTGCGAACTATGTAAAAAGGTAAAACTGAGAGAAACGGAAAGCAGCTTGCATAAAACAGTAGTTCCAGCTCCTTGCGTCACACAAAAACATTCCGTAAGCCGGTCACACAGTCTATATTCTCCTCAGGTAGAGAAGGAAAGCAAACTGCACGGACAAGGAAGCTTATGCCGCTACTCAAGGCAACTGAAATTAAACTCTGAATTTTATCAAAAGAAGGAGTTGGAAGAGAACCAATCAGAGAGGCACCGAATAAAAGGAATAGTATTGGTGTTAGCCGAGTCAGAGTAAAATTCTTAAAGATGCCTCTATTCCGTTTCAAATAAAGCCTTGGGAATATGAGGAAATGAAGAACTCAGACGAGAAGGTCAATATAGTGGCATTCGGCGAAGTAAAAAAGCAGTATTTAGGGGGGAGGGATTACTCACCTGACGTGAATAATAACCGAAATGAAACATCCAACCCAACGTGATATTCTACGTGATATTCTACGCGACATGATTTACACCCTCCTCCTGACCCCTGGAAGGGGGTACTCCTAGGAATTTTTGGGTGGGGTTGTGCCCCCTGGTTCTCTAAATCCTTTCCGTATTTCAGAATAAAAGCGTCATTTTCCACACCCGTTTTCAGACCTGATCTCTTAAAATCCATACCCATTTACAGGCCTGGCCTAATTTAAATCTCAGATAAAGAGGAGACTACCCAGTTTCCTCCCGTTTGATTTTGGCGCTTTCTCATTTCAGCGGAGCCAACTATCTCGGAGCCTGGAACAGCCTAGGCCTGATTAGGCAGAAACTAGTATGTCATCGTTATATATTATAGATTAGAGCGGAACAGTAGATCATTATCTTTTGAGCGCAAAAAAAAATTCTTCAAATGCATTTCAAATTCGCATACTTCTATTTCGTTCTTATTCATTTAGAACTGAAAACGATAAATACATTCGTACATGTACGCCCCCGTAGGTTCCTTGAAAACCATGCATACCCGATTCCAAACCAAAATGGGCAAAGTGTTTTCAGACCACCAAAACGGCCCATAAACCATACCCTTTGGGGCGGCAAATACGTATACGGCTGATATAAGAGAGTAACCCCCCGGGTCCTGACCCCTTTCATGATTGTTAGAGACCGAGACTATGTCTAAAATGGGTGTAGAAAATGGCATTTTTGTCAGGCTCTTGATTCAGAGAACCTCCCCCAAGAATTTCTATCTTATACCTAGTCCGCAGCCTGCAGTCCGCGTTTTATACCTAGTCCGTGTTCTATACCCAGTCCTCATTTTCCAGTCCGCGTTTTATACCTAGTCCATGTTTTATACCCAGTCCGCAGTCCGCAGTCCGCAGTCCATTTTATACTGACCGGTATTTTTAAGCTAATGTCTTCTTGTGTAATTTGTCTTGTTATTGCAAGAGAAATTTTCCTACCTCAGGCGGATTGTTCGGTAATAACAAAAGTGCATGATTTTTCGCTATTACTTTATAATTAACTTGTTTTCAAAATGAAAAACAAAAGGTTTAAAACGGAGGGCACTTTATACAAATTGGATAATTTGCAATCTATTTCCAGCTAAATGTCAGTTTTTACGGCAAACTTTTCAACGACTCAGACTCTATTTTCACCGCTTTTGCTGTTGGTTTGAGTGCCTAGAAGGTCAATTCCAAAAAATCGAGGAAGTTCTTCAGCATTACCATCGATTTTTGGACACTTAGCTGAAAAAAAAAGAGATCTAAATCCGACTTCAGAGACACTGACTTTAGATGTTTCGCCCGGACTTTTTTCAGCACTGCTTCCAGTAACGTTCAGGAAAACCCCTGTTTCTTTACAGCTTTTGCGATGTCCGCATAAACGTCTGCGTTTCGGTGACTTTTGTCTATTTTATCTTGAATCCGACGGTAACCTAAGCAGCAATAAGAGCTCTGGCCTGTCTCCACCGTTCTCTATCTTTCTTATGTTTTTGCAGGCATTTTTTGCAACTTGCAAAATAAAAGTCCTCACGCGCGATTGGCTTGCGTGACTCTCAATGAGGAAAGGCTACTAAGCTAGTTCGCTTTCAGGCCGTGCTTGCGTTCTCACTCAGCACGGAACAGCGTGGATCGATCTCAGACCACCTCCTGAAGCGATCCAGGTTGGATCGATCCCAGATCGATCTCAAAAAAGTGCGAACGTTCACATTCAGGTCGTATAAAGGCCAGATCGATCTGAGATCGGTCTAGCCCCTAAGTGTGAACGGGGCCTTAGTTAATGATTTTGTTCGACGATGACTCTCCTGGACCTCTGCCCATTAAGCAAGTAAGCTTTAAAAGTTACTTGCCCAACAAGAAAATCTACTTTTTCCGAACTTCCGGAAGTAACTTCTAGGGGGAAACTGACACCTCCTTCAGTTTTTAGTTACTTGTACACATATTGCTCATCCTATCGTACACTTATAAGAAGGGGCGCATTGCAAAGGAATTCGTCACTCTCTAATAAAACCGGACTGATATATTTTTGATGCTTCTCAAATATCGTAAGTAAATTCCTTAAATATTCTTGTGTTATTATTTTTATCGTATTTGGATATGAAGTTAAATGGGTCAAGCCCTGGGAACGAGGCTGCTAAACGAAGTCACCCAACGTCACCCTTCGGGTTCCAATGATCGTTTCTACTTAGATTACCAGTGTTGGTGCCATTCGACGACTATCCGGACTTCAAACACGATCGCATGACACACGATTGCACAGCCACAGTCGCACCGCGAAAAATTCTGGAATCAAGGTCAGACATAATTCCTCTTGATCCGTTCCTTGTGTTTCAACATTTATGGATCAGTACTGCAAAACTCTTTCGTTCCACCACACGATAATGGTATTAATGAAAAATGTGCAATTATAGTCGAACTATCCATAAGGCCACCACCCAAAATGCGACGATTTAGTGGGTCGCTTACGAAAGTCAAACACATTGCTATTGTCTCAGGAGATGGGAGCGGCGAAGCCCACGAGGAACAAGCCACTCGCCGGGCGTGGCTCTAAGGATTTCGTGCCAATGGTCACCCTTAGATTGTGGAGAAGCACCTCGGAAACAAATGAGGAACACGGATATAATAACAACCATGCTATGGAGCTAGTTTGAATGCTGCAGCAGGCTATCTACGTTAAATTGCATATTTTCATGGTTTTCGGGGTAAGAAAGAAATTCAACAAATTGAATTACCCACTTTCTTTGCTTTTATTGTATCTAATAACTTGCCATTTAATACAGGGTGTGATCTTATTCACTCATAAGACCACTGCAGTACCTCTTACTAGTGCCTCGTACCCGTTACAGTTCCTTAAAAAAACAAAACTACCCTTAAACCCTGAGGAAGACTTTCGTTATGGTGACTTCCTATCGCACAAAGACTTTCCAAAAATCGCCACGTGACACTCCCACAATATAATCGTCGCATTCCCACCTGCCAGACGGTTCAAGAAGCCAGTGGTAAGCTCTCGCTACAAAAGCAGGATGGTCGTATAATCTGTTCTGATCTCTCTCGTGTCCCCATTTTCCAACTTTGTAAGAACCTCCTTGGTATCCCCAATCCTTGCAGACTCTTGCTAACCGCGAGTTATCATTGCTCATGGTCACAAACGAACTACAGGAGGCAGGCATCACATCTGTCTCACCACTAAGATATTTGAGAACTGCTTCACCTGTGCTGTTGGCAGCCGTGGTGATGTGAAATGTACGACCTTCTCTTTTCTTACAGTGAAATCTTATCTGAGTGAAATGTAAGTGCTTCCTCAGCTCCTTCATAGCGCCTTTTGAGAGCACCATCTCCTTGCTGCTTACTCCGCGGTACGATGTCTTAACTGGCAGCTGAGTGGGTGATGAACCGTGAGAAACAATGTTGGAAACAAGAAGCCATCCCCCTGAAATTCAATCAATGTTCATCAGTCATGTGGGCCAAAACAAGCAGTAGCCAGGGCTAAAAGCGAACTTTGAGTAGCGGCATTGAGAACTAAATTTGTGTTCTTATAAGTACCGAGTCGACTGATTTGATTCGCTCCTGTTAGAGCGATTATCGTATGACCTTGAAACGCGCGAACAAAATAGAAACAACAAACGAACGGAAACAGAGCGATTTGATTGGTTTATCAAACGGATACAAACACTCGTGGCTTTTGATAGGTTATGTAAACACTCGGGTGAAAAACCTTCATGCCCGAGAACTTTCTAGAAATCAATCGATACTTCGCTTTGACGTCATACTGCAATACGATCGTCCAATCGAACATACCCTCTCCATATTAGGGTTTTCTTTGGTGGGAAAACGAGGAGTCCATGTTTTGATCTTTTTAAGCTCATTTTTCAAGGTCATACGAAACTGCTCTAGAGCTTCGGTTGTTGCTGTTGAAGTGAAAGTCTAGGAATATAACAAAGCACTTAATGTCAGGTCCCTCAGGAAACCAGTTAGTTTTGTTTTCCCTCGAGTCCGGTGTTTCCTTCTACTTCGTCTCGGGAAGCATCAGGCCAGACTCTCGGGAAAACAAAACTGTTTCCGTCGGGATCTGACATTAAATGTGTAATGTATCACAAAAAGAAGGCTATTGTGACAATTATAAAACAATTGGCGTGAATTTTGTTAATTCCTATTTTAGTTATTGAGAATTTCGTGAACTTACTCTATAAAATAAGACGTATCAGCATACAAGAGGTGTCAGTTTAAACTTAAACCTTACCTCCGTCAGATATCATGTCACAATATGCCTTAAAAGGCCTTTTAGTCCTTCCAGGATCAATCCAGTAATCCCCGTCGCCATTGGAAGTACCTAAGTCCTTGATTTCTTTGCAGGATTGAGCGGGATCGTAGGAAAAGAGCCCGCGTGTCGCTACAACAAAATAGATATCAACAAGTTTGCAAGGCTTCTATGAAGAAAAGAGCATTTCGTTTTAATCTTCGTGTAAACCTTAGGTGAAAAATAAAAGAAGAGAACGAGGTAAATAAATGGCCAAGGACGGACTTACAAAAACCTAAAACAATTCGCCTGCGTAACATGAAACTAAACAACAACAAAATTTTTGGATATATTTAACAATTAATGAGGCTGAGTATCTTACGAAGAATTAAAGAGATCGACGAGGGTGTTACGGCCCTCGACGGATAACACCCTCCTCACTCACCATAATTCTTCATATGATACGAAAGCCGAATTCAATAATTGTTTTACTATTCATTCAAAATAGTTCCTAGTTTAAAAACACGTTTAGGGTTGTTCAGCTCCGCAAATATTCTCCAAATAGCTTATGTCGCCCTTCGAGTTGTCTTCTTGCTGTTCTTGCCATGTTTTTAGCTATTATTTCGCATAGTTCTTACTCTTGAAACGAGTGAACTTAAGTGTCCGCCATTACTGTTTTCACAACCAAAATAACTCAGCCTAGTCCCCAGATCCTCTCGGTTAACGGTGCATTAACCTGCAAGAAGGCTGCCTTATGACGTCATCGGTTGATTAAATGCAAAATTTTTCCAAATTTGCTCATCAATAGCTGGTTTAAGCCAATCAGAATCGGGGAAGTATTTTGAATGAATATAAAACTAATTACATTACTTTCCCACCCGCAAATAGCCGTTACTAATCGAAGTGGAGGGAGCTGAAGACATATTACAAGTACAATAAAGACACTACCGTACAATAAATACAATTACCTAACATTAAACAAGGCAAGTATACGTAGCTAACGATTACGAAGAGAGGCTAACCTTATGTATTACATAACTTAATAAGACGGGAGACTTCGACATAATCATCTGCTGACCGCAAGAAATTTAGTAATAATTCTTTATCTTACATTTTTACGAAAAGACGAACGTTTGAGTATTTTAATCGAATAAGGAATAGACCGGTTCCAAATTTGGGAACCGATTCTCGTGAAAAAGGCATACATTTTATCGGTTCTAGAGGACTTAACATAAAACGAGTCGCTAGAGACAGATCTTGTTCTGCAGTTATGAAATTGATTGAGTACATTAACTGGTGCTGTCTGTCTGTTGATATCATACTATATATTATTACCCGAGTCCAGCCTTAAATTTCTTGAGGCCTAGAAGTGAAATTTTCATTTTCGAGGTTTTTAAAATCATATCAAACTATAACGTTATTACCGACGAAATTCAAAACAAATATGTCCCCAAATAGACGTTTGTAAGTGTTTTAATTAAAGGATTGACAATTCGTGTAATACAATTCGTCCATACATTAGTGCAAGTATCCTTGTACTGCAGACACTAGTTAGAAAAACGGAAACTAATTTTTTTAGTAACAAACAGCATTTTCATTTATTCTATATGAATAAACTCAACACAGGGGACACCTAAGTCGGTCTATCTAATGCTTTCGCAAGCCAAACTGACTTTAACGATCAGCTTGATGTAAATATGACCCATTATTGACTTGGCGCGATAATGGGTTTTATGATGAGGCGGGGCATTATCTTATCTTTCAGTGTAAGCTGCAGAGGTGGATAGTCAAGATAACGATAGCTGGCTAGGCACCTCACGCAGAGCGGGCTATAAATTCGTGAGCTTCACTATCGCTCGCCCCCTTTTTCTGCCAACGCCGATCGTGAGCTGTTTAACTTTTCAATAGCGAACTTATTTCTTTCGCCGACCCTCCTCCATTCCCTTGGCTCCTTCTCTGCTCTTGGTTCTTTTTCACATGGGCTAATTTTTGCCCCAACTTAATTCACTGAATCATATAACTGTCATGTTACACTAAGCGATGATTCTCGGTTAATGTGACACTTTAGCACTTGTAATTGGTTTGTAATAAACGCCACTTGAGTGGCCAAATTATTCCAAATTTGTGTCTCCTTCATTCAGTGAATACTGGCCGCGTGCACGAACGCAATTATAAATATTTCAATCTATTGTCTATATAGTTGGTTTAACTGACCCGCTCTCGGCATAAATACTGCTTTTTCTTGCTTTTACAATACACTTTCGGCAGTTGTTGACAAACATGCTCCTTTGAAAACCATGGATAACGAGTGGCCTTAAAAAATCCATGAAAATAAACAATTCTCTTCTCCAATCCGGTGATCTTGTGAATTATCAAATCTACAAAAATAAAATTTCTACTCTTACACGGCTGAGTAAAAAGAATCATTATCATGCGTTCTTTGCTGAAAATTTAAACAATACGAAATACACCTGGAAGGAAATAAATAGGCTAATTAACGACAAAAAGAATAGAAAACAAGTTGTTTCTTCCCTCAAACGTCCTGATCATAATAACTTAGGTAATGATCCTCTTGAGATTTCTAACATCTTCAATAACTACTTTTCTTCGGTGTGTAAAAACCTAACTTCACGCGTACCACGTTGATCTCCCAATTTTACTGAATACTTCTCTACTAATTATAATCCAATCCCTTTCTTCTTTCATCCAGTTTCTCCAGCGGAGATTGAGCGTGAGATACTTTTGATCCCTAAAAATAAAACGTACCGTCTCTACTCTTGTCCGATTCGTATTTTAACTGACGCTATATGCATTATTTCGTGCCTCTCTCCATCATTATAAACATATTTGTGACAAAGGGACTCTTCGCATCTAAACTGAAGAAAGCGAAAGTTATTCCTGTGTACTAGAATGACGATGAGACTAAGACCGGTAATTATCGTCCGATATCATCACTGTCTATTTTCAACTGTATATTTGAAAAATTAATGTACCACCGCCTCAAATCCTTTCTTGGTAAAAACGATATTCTATTTAAGTCACAGTATTGCTTCCGGGAAAAACATTCCAGGCAACATGCAATTATTGACGTTGTTAATGTCATACAAAACAATATGGATAAAAAATTTTCACTTGCGGGATCTTTTTACACTTATAAAAGACCATTGATACCGTCGACCATTTGATCTTGCTACAAAAACTTAATCATTATGGCATCAGAGGAATTATCAATGACTGGTGTGCCTCGTATCTTCTTGGTCGTTCACAAGTCCCTGAAGTAGGTTTTAACTTATCTATCGAATGTATGAGCTCATGTCGTGTCCCACAGGGGTCTGTGCTTTGTCCTCTGTTATTCTTAACCTGTATTAACGATATTGAATTATTTCATAACTCTTCGGCGAAATTCTCATTCTTTCTCCTTGCTGATGACACGAACTTGCTGTATGCTGACACTAATTTGAAATCTCTTGAAAAACCGTCCATAGCGAACTGCTCAAAGTCTCCGACTGGCTTAATGCAAATAAGTTAAAGCTAAATGCTAAGAAGTCAAATTATGTTATCTTTCGTCCATATCAACGTAAGTTGCACTACTCGGTTAACACTGAAATGATTGATAACTGAACCTAAATGGCACATGTTGTGCCATTATTTATTTCCTCAAACATTCTATCCTTACAAATGTTATGTGCTGAAAAAGTATCTTCTATAATGTTTGACGTCTCCTGCTTAATTGAATGCTCCGTCTAACATCTGTGATCTCTTTACTAACGCTAATTCAAAGCACAAGCGTGAGACCAGGTTTTCCTCGTCTGGAAATTCTGATGTACAAACTTCAAAACTGCATAAAAATCAAGGTTCTCATTACAGTTTTGGGGCTGAACTTTGGAACGCAATTCCCAAGGAATTTCGTCAACTCTCCAAAGGAGCTTTCAAAAAACATTTTCATAACATATTGCTCTCGATAATGGAAACTGAAGATGATTACGTTGAAGTGCAAAAAAGCGCAAAATTTGATAACTGAAACAGCTGTTCTTCAGTAAATTTGTCTTGTAATGCCATTCTGCAAGACTATTTTTTTTCTTGTAATTCTCATCTATCCGCATAGATTATTTAGTTTGCTTTAATATAATCTTCATAGCTTCTTTTAATTTAATAGTTATGAGTGGTGTAAAACGAGTGATGGCAAAACGATGTGTGTAAAACTAAAGTATATATGTAAACATGTAGTAAAAAAAGTCATTGTTTGTTTGTTTGTCTTGTTTCAGTTTGCGAAGCATAAGGGCAAATATGGAAGATGTTTAAAGCAAAGTTTACACTTCAGTACTTACCAACGCATTTGCGGCCATTTCCAGAGTATCCAGCTTTGCAAGTACATTTGTATGAGCCCACGGTATTCTGACAAGCAGCATTCACATTACATCTGTGATAGTTAGTTGTGCATTCGTCAATTTCTGAAAGAAATTACGGCGCTTCATTCACTCACATGTTCTGTAGTTGATGAGCTTGCTACATGATTATTTTCTGAAATAATACTCTCAAGTTGAATTCATAATAAGACTATTGGAAATAAAAAAAGGAAATTACTTTGAATTTTATCAAACACTGGACACAATGCTTCAATCTCACGTTATGACAGTTTTAGTTAACAACTGTCCAATAAGCTCGGCCGCGTGCCTAGTTTTACCCTGATATAGTCGGTCAGGTTCGAAACATACACTGAAACAAAGTTAATATACGTGGAATGGCTATGAAGCGCTACAAACGTCTTTATTATACGGGTATTGTTTTTTTAAGACGTTTTTGGACTCAACCGACGGTGTGAAGCGTTCAAAAGCATTCCTAGCATTCTGATCCTTTTCACCGATAAAAACGTAGCCTGTGTACAGACGCCCTCCTCCCCTCAAAAAAAGGGGGAGGGGAGGGGTCTGCTGTACACGGGCTAGAAAAACCTCGCATTCATTTATTAATTCGCTATTTGTGAAAAAAAGGAAGGTAGCTACCAACATAAACTGCAGCACCTTTGTTAAAATCTAAGCTTTGATTCCGTTTGCCAGCTTTCATAACCAGTCTTCTCTACTATGACGCTTACATTAGATAGCTTTTTTGGTTGCTTGGTTACATTCCTAGCATAAAATATTGAAGTGAACCACAACCCTTTACAGAAGATAAGATTACCTCAGCCTCAGGTGCCAACTACCAGATCATTTAATGTAAGTTGTAGAAGGGACCTGATGATCGCTTTTACCTTGAACACAAGTATAGTTATAGCAGTTATCGCAGGAAACATCGTTCCATGTGTAGCTATCACTGGCACCCAGAGTGTGAACACAGTCTTCGTTTTTCCAGTTGTTTGGTTGTTGCGGAGCCCAGAAGCGAAAACTGGTTATTTCCTTGTTTGTCCAGACAAATGATCCCTCCACACTCCGGTCATTAAGTCCAATCCACGATCGCTCTCCATCATGACGGTGCTGAATGTAGACATTTTGCTCTTGGTTGTGTACTATTACCAGATGTGAGTTCATTGCTGAACAGTTGGACAAAGCAGTCACCCAAGATGCGCATGCAGAGCTTGTTAAATAGCAGTATCCATTGAAGTAATACCATCCAGATGGACAGATGTCTGCGCGTATACAAAGTACTAATTAGTGAAGTGCATAATGATATTGCTTATTGATAAAATGTATAGTTGTAAGTGTAGCTATGTACTATGTACTTCCGGGGTTTTTTTAGCGATTAAAAAAGGAAATGGAAAAGCAGAAGCTTTTTGTTCAGTACAGAATAAAGGCAAGACAAAAACAACTGCAAGCATAATAAAGCACCCCATTATACACATTAATTAATATGTATTTGGAAAAAGGGATGAACGTTGTTTTTCATAATCACACTCGGAACGCTTTTTATTTTTACTTCCTTCAGTTTTGCGCATTCTTTTTGTGTATTGCTTGTATTCCTTTTTTGTTATTCAGAGAGTTGGTAAGTACTGAAGTTTATTAGTTTTGTAGCAGTTGAGCTCTTACCTGACAAAACTGTGTACGTTACTGACACTGGGTCATATTTTGCTTGATATAATTCTTTGACACAAGCACGAAACCCTGTCTTGTTGATGTACTGCAAGAAAGGGATGTTTATCACCTTATTCAGTAGTTCACACAGAAGGCTGACGGCGTTTTTTCTCCCTTGCTAGTAGAAAAAAACTATAGAACAGTTCAGGTAGGTCTTGGCTAGAACCCTTTCCATATTTCTCAGTTTGACGCATGTTAAGAAGTGATCAACTCTGTTCAACAAGTTTGCATGACAGGGCTTCAAGGGAAGAGCAAAGAGGACAATTTGGTGCGCGTTATTACATGTCAACAACTTAAACCTTTCATGCATTAATTGCTATAACTGCTGTCAACTTCAAATGTTTGGCGGCAAAACACTTCGCGTTCACGGGAAAGTAGACCACGCGGGTCACGTAAACAGCAGAAAAAAATAACCTTCATCGCACGCGTGGGAACGTTCAGTAGATTTCAAATAATGATCATTGGGCACAAGGATTTGCTCTCCTAGCTCAGTCTCTCTTGCTTAACATCAAATGTTAGTTTTCTCATTGCTTTTTGTTGACAGCATTTGTTTGCCGGAAAAACAAAACAGCGGCTTACCTACTGCTATACAGCTACACAGCTTTTTAAATATAGTTTAAACAACTTGCCATAATTCCTGGTTATTTTCTAGGGTTATGCCTGATCGTTAGTTCTGAAACAGGATAAAATTTAACTTTTGTGCTGCTATTTTTCGCACGTTTGGTATTCTATGAGCTGTTATGTTCAATAGGACGCTATCTGTATCGTAAAATAGAGAGTGTTAATTACAGTTATTCGTATCTTTAAACATCCACATGTAAATATGCAAGTGTGGTTGCAAGTGGTATGTTACAGAAATTCATAAAACAAATGAAAAAATAAATAAATAAATGAAAAACATACCTCTACCCACTAAGCTATGCTGTTATGAATTGGACTTTGACTTCCATTTTTGGTGGAATGGTTGGCAGAAACAAACACATGTGGGGTTGAGTTATAAACTTTAGTAAAAGTAGCGTCCTGCGAAAAGAAATTAAATAATTGTAAAAATTCAGTCTCTGAAATTTATAAAAAGGTAAAGACTTGTTCCACATTAGGACATTTATAATCTAGATATTTCATTTTCATTTTAAATATTCACTGAAATATGACAGGCAGCCTGCTAAACTGATTAAATGCAACTACCATCACTAGAGACATGGTAGGGGAACCGTTTGGTTTTGATCTCTAATTGTAAATTTATTCAATAAAAATGACGGGAATTGAAGACTAATGAAAGAACTGGAATACTGACCTTGCAGAAGGCATTATAATGACTCTGCGCGGGAGGTTTATCATTCGAAAAGTAAATCGAATTGTGTTCTGAGAAGGGAGGCTCGTCAAGATATGAAAACGCTAACCAATTCTGAAATAAAGTAAATAAATAACAATAAAAAGAAAGAATTCTTTTTCAGTCTCACGTCCTAACTACTAAAAGACTGAGTCAACGTTGAAAATAAATGGTAATCTATCAAGAAGGTTTATATAAAACCACCACCGACATCTTAGGTGACACTGAGAAAGCAATAACATGGTTGGTTTGACAAAGCCGGATGAAAACTTTCAGAGAAAAGACTAAGAGAGGAAACAAATGGAACGAAACATATTTTCAAGCAAAAAATTGTGTATCCCTGGACCAACTGTTGGAAGCGTAAAAAGCGAAAAGAAGAGGTGAAGAAAGATACCAGTCTACTGCACTTAGTTTCACACATAAAAAGCTGTTCGTTCCATGAAATAAGCGTTACTTACAACAACAACGTCTTGGTGTGATCCAGCGTAGTTTTGCAATTCTCTCAAGCAAACTTTGCAGGATGATTTTGTGATATCTTCAATCCATACGCTTGCTGCATCACGTTTTATTCCTGGATTGTAATGCTTGGCAGTCACAAATACCGACGGTATCACAGAGAATTTTCCCTGAAAAATAAATCCGAGTTAGGCAACTCTTGACTTTTAGAAAGCCACGAACAGGAATCAATTTCGTATTTCTGCACATTTTCTGTAACATGAACGCCAAAAAGGAACTCATGACATTTTTGATATGCTGAAATTGGTAAAAGAATAATTTATACTACCATGACGTTGTTCGACTAATTGTCATAAGTGTACGGCTGCACCAAAACGGCAAATCATTACTGATGCATATTACAAACGATGTGTTATTAACTGAGTGACCTCAGTTGAAGTGAGGCGTTTCAGAAGAAATGATATTGAAAAAAATGTAAAGGACAAGAAAACCCAACAACGGCCACTCACCGTAGGAAACATGACAGTCGCACAAGTCGTACCAGTCCACCACTGTGACATGAGCACTTCACCAGCCACGCCACCCACTGGAGCACCTTGGTACGCCATCCAATCAACTGTCACGTTAGCATACGACTTTCGTTCGTTATATCCTGCAGCCATCACACAGACAGTGAATCCGTCGTTATTCACATTCTCAACCCACGATACTGCCGCGTCGTGGACATACGATTTGTCACTGGTATCCATATGATTGACAGTTATCTGCACTTGAATGGGTTTGTCAGGGTAAAACACAAAAGGTTTGAAATGAATTGCATGACAGTGAGAGTAGCCCAAGGATGGAAAATGTGGCATGTGACGACGACCACGCTGAAACGGAAATCCTAGAAAACACATTTCAATAGATTAGTATATAGATTAGTATGACAAGCATGCGGAGGAAGGGGCATTTACCCAGAACTTAAAAATATTAACAAAGCAGCAAATGAGTGGTTCTTATAAAGAGGGTTGTTACTCTCTACTATACAAGTCCTGGGGAAAGTTCACAGCGGACAATGTGTCGTTTGTCACTGTATTAGGTCAATAGCATGGCAAACAGTGGAGAGAACAGAACTTGCATCTTGAGCACAGCTACACGGTGGCAGCTGGTCAAGACTATTAGCGCTAAAGGAAAGGAAAGTGAACATCCACTGTAACTAGTACTTCGAATTCTCGCAGAGAAAAGATTCAGTTCCAGTCATGATTAAAAAATTATATCTCTTAGGAAAGGTTATCCAGATATGTTAGGCAGAGCTAGGTCCGAGAAAATGCAAACGACCACTACTACTACTACTACTACTACTACTAATCTCAGAGAGAAGAATAAGTTGTTAATTTGCTTCAGTGATACACAAATATTTTCGTTGGGGATTAACTGAAAATGCTTAAAACATAAGTTTATTCGCCACGTTTTCTGACCAGTATTCTTATTAGCATTGCTCCTGTCAAACGTTTTAGAAAAATTAAGTAAAATTCTGTACTTCCATATAGTCACGCATCTATCACTGTTTTCCCTCCAGATCACATGGGTAAGTAAATAGCTCATTCGAAAAATTCGCTAAGGGATTAATACTGAAATCTAATAAAAAAAATCACTTTTTAACAGATTCAAAAACAACTGTAGTAACCTTCACAGCTGCCAGGATGTTGCACGGTAAAGTTTAGTCGAAGGAGACAAACTTCTCTTTCAAACAAACATCTGTTGTCGTATGTTGTGCCATTTGATGAGCAAACTGGTTCTTTGTAAGATGGGCAGCTATCCACACAAACACAGCGAGCATCATGGGGTCCAAACGCCTTACAAAAGCTGTGATAAGAACACGTGACGTCTATGCAAGGATCCAAGTCTGAAGATAAATTTAGCAAATAACAAAGATTAGATTTAAAGTGCCAATACCTTAAAAATTATTTTTTTAGAATTGAAAATGCTTATTCCTATGAGAACGTGCGCGAATAAAATTGTTTTGAGCATAATGTTATTGAAGAGAAATATTTTGACACGTTCAAATTTACCGCCATTTTTGCATACCATTTGTGTAAGTCTTCACTACGATGCCTCTCGGAAACAAAGGGGCTGTGACGTAAGGCCCGTTTACACCTTAAAAGAGAAGGAACGGCTCGGTTAGAAACAAGTACCGGTTCCAGACGAAATCTCCTGTTTACACGTACATATTCTGTAATGTGCCCGACCGAAAAAGGCACGGTACTTGAGAGCCCCTTGGAACGGGTACTAGACTGTTTACACGTTGTTTTCTTCGAGACCGGTAACCGATAGAGCCCGCGATAATTAAATAAAACTGCTTCGATTCGTTGTTCATATGCGCTTACACATACAGTATATAGGCTGTGCGTATCTCTGACAATCATGGATGCAGGTTTACAAGCACTTTTCTGGTTTGTTCTAAAGAAGAGAACACGAAATTCACGTTTGACAGCGCGTGCGATTCTCCAAAGAAGTGCTTCTGAGATAATGTACCAAATTAGGAGAAAAACAAAGCTTACGGTTCTCTTATTAACAGTCCTTGTATTGCACTTAACAGTCGAAAGGCTGCTTCGCCTCGTCATGGGTATTGTGATGCGTTTTTTTCGTTTTTTTTGGGCCGTTTTCTTTTTTTCAGAAAAAAACAGAACGGAACGGTACCGAAAACAGGGTGAGCGTGTACACGTTGAAAAGAAAACAAAAATGTGGGTACGTAACCGTTTTTTATCGGTTCCGTTCCGAAAGGGGTCCATAGCCGCCTATGGACCTTTTTAGGAACGGAACGGATAAAACTGGAACGGGTCAAGTACCGTTTACACGTCAAATTTTGTCGGAGCCGTTCGTCTTTTTATCCGAGCCGTTCCAATTTTTTCGGTCGTGTAAACGGGCCTGTAGATTAAAGGCCCGTTTACACGACCGAAAAAATTAGATTTAATTCAAATTGAGAAGTTTAAGAACCCTGTAAGTGTTAGCGATGATTAGTGCTTGCAACATGTTCGTAAACAAAGTGTATCATCAGAAGACATAATTTTCACTGTACACATCGGATGCGATTGCTTCCGATGTTTGCATGGAGCAAAGCAAGAACGCCTATTACAAGAGCCATGTTGCAGCTATGTCTTCTTTCGTTTGGATGTGTTGTAAAGAACGACAGAAGAAAGGGCATTTAGCTCTGAATAATCAAGAACCCCCTTGATCGACGGCGACTCGTATTTTCCGCCATCTTTATTTTAGTGGTAAGACCGCAGATAGAATGCGGGCTCAAATGTCCGGAATTTCTGGCCATGTAAAATAAGTGGTTGGTTATTTAAAAAATAGGTCCGCATGGCGTACATGTGTCCGGTGGGAATATATATCATTAAAAAATGTGGTCATAATAGAAAGAGTTAGTTTGGTTGGTGCTCTTTTTTGCTTGAAATGGAATGCCTTTTTTCTGTTTCAAAGGTGTATGACAAAGAGAGTTTGTTTGAGCCTATCTGTTTTGGTGAATAGCCTCTCCAGTTACAGTGTCTTTTTGAAAAATTTTTTTAAGAGAAATTGACTCTGAGTAGCAGGAGTTTTGCCTTTGCCTTTGATGATGCCATTCTTTACCCCTAACTCTTGGGTGGCAAGACGAGAAGTGTGAAGTGTGTATTCTGAAATAATCCAGCTCGCTTGAAATGTGTTCCGCACATTGTAGATCCGAGAATTAACTGATGTTTTAATACTTTATTCCTTTGAACACAATTTTATCTTGAAATTAAAATTTTGTTCTCAGAGATTTCCTTTGTAAATGTAACATTACTAGCGTGATGATTATTTGCTTGTTCAATGAACTGCGATATTTGTTCTCTTCTGAAAGAGAAAGTCGTTTGTATCAGAAAGCCTGTTTGTATATCTTTTTCAACAGACTGGCTTTATAGCTAGAAACGCTGAACTCTGTGTGCCCTTTCGAGTGACTGTTTGCAGTACGAATTCGGATATGTTTAGAAACTACATAGTATAGAATAACAACAATAAGAAGAATCAAAGGGAAAGATGGAATAAGATGGCCATTAAATCAAAATGTATTCCCCAAATACAAAAATCTGTTGCTCTTGATAATTGTGGTAAATTACAACTCACAAATTGCTCTTGAGGATTATATTTGAAAAGATTAAATTACAAAACAGAAATTTTGAAACTTGATCTCCCTTCGTCGTTATCTTTCGTCTTCTAATTTAAATTGGTTCCGATTATTTCTTAGGTCCTCCTATCGAATCCAATTTTAATCGAATACCCTAAAACTCCGCAAGATTAGCCAAAACGTCTTTACGATTATATGCACATAGTGCATACAGTTGCACATTCCAAGCATGCCTAAATGGCTACACATTGCAAAGTTAACAAATTTGTGCTAACGCTTTGGTTCCCCTTTCATAAAAGTAGTAAAATAATGTATAGCTTATAGGATTATTATGGCTGTTACGTCATAAGTTGAGATTATATGAAGTACTTAAACGAATTTTCTATGCTCTCACAAAGTGTCTACGTGCTCCGCACTAGAAACAAAAACAGATTGAGATAGTAGAGGAAAGAAAAGGCACAGATTGAGATAGCTGGGTCGAAGAAAAGGCACAGGAAATTACTTACCCTGTTGAGAAGGTTGAGTTGTTGACGCTGGATAAGCTGTGCAAACTGCTGTTGGTATCAGTGTGGCTTCTGATGACGATGCATCTGTTAAGGAGGGCAATAAGAATGCTCACACAATATTGTTTCCAGTTGTTTGAGTATTATATTTCTTGTTTCCTCATTGTTTTTCCCTCGCTAGTTTATAAGTGACTTAGTCAGAATTGCTATCGGTAAACAGGCCGATGGTTTAAAAAATAGATTAATAAATAAAAAAGAATCAGGTGGTTGATTTGTCATGTTGGCTGAATGTTTATAAAAGATTTTCTATTTCTCTGCGAGTTTAATTTATAGACTCAAGATGAAAAGAAAAAGAAAGAGAAGAAAAAAAAAACAAGTCGAACTATCTCCAGCCGCTATCTTGACCTTATGCTTTGTGAATAGAGGATTTACTACATATGGCCTAAATGATGAGAGCCTGTGCTTGCGGGACCGGCGCGGGAAATACCGAGGAGCAGTTTGTTTCTCCCTCGGGTGGCCTATCAGAACACAGTATTTGCTTCATCTTGTCCGCTCGCCAATTGAGCCGTATAATAAGGTATAATAAGCAACACATTACAGCTCTGAACCGGTATCGGTATTCAATATTCTCTACTGATGAGCTAATCCTGACTTTAGGAAAATACCTACCCGCCGATTGAGTAGCTGATGAAGATGCTGTTGATGTATCTACGGCCTTCGATGCTGATGAAACTGATGGAGGGTATTCTGAAACTGCTGACAGATTAACTTGCTTTTTGAAATTTATTTCATTCATACACTAGATTGGTTTTAGTTGTTTATCTCTATTCAAACCCAGGGGAGCTTTTGAGCCCCCCCCCCCCCCCCCCCCCCGCTAAAAAGTTGAATAACTTCAAAACTGTTCAAGCTAGGTGGATAGGGCTTTCCGCAAGTAGCTCGGCAATTTTTACCTCTACTTCTGAGATATCGGAGCGGCTTTTAGTTCTTAAATTGGCCTTTCTTCCATATGTCACAGTGTTTTAGTAGACAATTTATGAATTTCCTGTAAAATATTCCAGGAGCCAAATCCTCCCCCCTGTGGCAGATCATAGGCGCAAGATAAAAGTAACCAGGCTGCTAGGCCATCGGTTTTTAGAGAAAATTCAAAACTGTGGACAAAGCTTCACACTCGACGGACT
>JBBMOI010000002.1:15677500-15937500 GCA_038088405.1 Porites divaricata
TACTAGGTCGCATCCAACGCAGCGTACATCGACTTTTAACTTGGTGACTAATTTAATGTCAAAGAGACAATCGGTGCATCGCATGTGTAGTTTGCCAGTGCATCCGTCATCCACGTCGAGCTCGATAACATAACCAATGATAAGGCGAAATGTGTCTACAAAAAAGGTCAAAAAACAACCTAGTTTGTTTTAATCCGCCCCACTAAGTACATAATCCAGAAAGTCACATCCTACGCAACGTCCATTAATGGGTAATTCCTTTGGCTTAAACAATTTACAAGAACAATCAGTACAACGAAGGTGCATCTTTCCATCCTTCCAGGGCTCATAGCCATCACGACCATAGATGAATTCAACGACAAAACGTCGTAGAATGGTATTAGACTCTGTCTTAGAGGGGGGGGGGGTTCGGGTAAAGGGCCTATTAAAACAATATGTGTACCTGTCATCCGTCGTTTGTAAAGTTGAAAATCCATGTCTATGGCTGCAGGATGATCCCATGGCAGCGATCTGGAAAAATGCTCAAGCTCGGTGTCAGACAAACGTTTCAGCAGATGGGACCAATGCATTGTTTGAAGAAGTCGTCCCCACCAATCAATTATAAACTGGAACAGGTCTTTGTTTGTGGCAGCCTCCAAAGCAAGAGTCTTCAAGGTCTTGAGCACGGGTTCAGCAGGTGCGTTCATAGCCATATCAGTCTTGAATTGGTTATTTGGTTGGTTAAGTTTTGATAACAATTTTAGAACGCATTTGTTACTGTTGGTATTGACGCCGATGAACCATGTAAGGACGACTTACGCCATCAGGTGTTGGTAATTGCGTCAATATTATCAATTGACGCCAGTAAGGTATTGTTTTATTGTTTTGTGGCTATGACCTCCATGTGTAGTATAAGCCGATGGAGGAATGACCTTGTGAAAACAAATTTCCGGGGGAATTGTCCAGATGCACGCGTAATTTATCTCTTCCTGTCAAAAACACCGATCAGAACTTTCGTGATCGCATTCAAGGGCCTAAGTTGGATTAACAGATAACAACACGCAACGTATTAAATTCCTCGAGTGAACTATTTTTAGCTTATAAAAACAAATTTCCGGGGGAATTTTCCAGATGCACGTTTAATTAATGAATGTTCGTGATCTCCTCCAAGGGCCTAAGTTGGATTAACAGATAATAGTACTGATACGGTCACACCCTTGATGAGTCATGCGATTCATATAAACAGCACGCAAAGATGTTTTAACTGACTGACTTAGCAACTGGCTCAAATCGGACGAGTTAAGACAAGAGAAAATAGTAAGACTGGTTTCAGATCTTTGTATCTGGTGGGAAATTTCCCAATCACGTCTTATACTCCTGCGTTCACTCGATCTCTTCCTTTTTTTTTTTTTTGACGCGGTATTTTTCCCTTCCTCGAAAAGTCCCGGGGGAAAAAAAGAGAGAAAACGTCATCTTATGACGTGGATGGGCTAAAAACCAACTATAGAACAACGGGGATGTGACGTCACCAGAGGGAAAGTCCCAGCCTTTTCAACGCAAGACTATAAAGCGCACAAACGGTTCGAGATCTCTCAGTGTATCCAGCAAAGGCATGGAAGACGAAGCAGGGAATCCAAAGAGATTGGACAACGAGGCAGAGACGAGCAATATGTCGCCCTTGGTGACGGAGATGACCCGTTTGCGTTGTACGCTGACGGAGCTGCTCAGAGAGAAAAGTCAATGGTCCACTCGTCTCGTCGGGATTCAAAATCTGGCTCGACAGCTGCAAGACAAAAAGGCAGAGGTCAACTCTGTCACGGAAAAACTAGAAAGAACACAAGAAACCCTATCGAGAGCCGAGAATAGGATTACGCAGTTGAGTCTCATACTAGAAAAGAACGGAGTATCGTCTCAAGGAGCCATCGTTACGCCCGGAGTATCGAAAAAAATCCTCGAAGCGCTCACCCGAGAAAATACCAAACTTAGATCAAACTTGGAACGCTTTTCAAACGAACACGGAAATGGAGTGGATTTGGCCGCGGAAAATGCCGAGCTCCACGAGATCATCATGAAGTTGAGAGGCGAAAGAAACGACGGAAAAAGGGAAGTGAAGGAACTGAAGCGTCTGCTGACCGCCATCCAAGACGGAGACACGGACGCTCTGAAGGAGCAAAACAGTCGTCTGACTCGGGAGGTGACGAAACTTCAAAGGCAACTGGAAGCAAAACAAGTATTTTGCGAACTTATCGTATCAGAGAATGAGTCTATGAAAGAAAAGCTACACTCTGACAAGGGCGAAAAAGTGGTGAACGTCGGCCGGTTGAAAGAGGTGATTGGTAGCGTGGCAGAGGCACATGCAGACGTCGGAGACATTTTGAAATGTGTATGGGACGACGCCGGCGCCGCCGGCCGGGACGAACGTGACGCTCGCCATGAAGATGCTCGAGAGACGGTCGAAGATGGACAAGTGGCCGAGGGGATGGCGCAACTAGAAGACGCAAAAAGAAAAACGAATCGTTTGGGAAAAGAATTGGTCAAACAGTCGGCTCTCGAAGACAAAACGGAAATGTCGAGGAACAAGTTGACAGAAATGGAAGAAGAGCAAGATCTCCTCCGAGGCGAACTGGAAAAGGCAATGACTGAGTCGAAAGAAAATGCCAAGCTGGTGGAAGGCCTGCGTAAAAAACTGTCGACGCTTCAGGAAGATATTTTTCAAACCACTAGACAGCGCGATGATTTTGAAGCGCAGTTGAAAGAAGTGCAAGACAAACTCCAACAAACGCATCTGGCCCTCACGAGTTACGTTAAGAAGGAACGCGAGGCAGCGGGTGATCCAGAAGCGATGAAAAAGGTAGTCGAGTGCGAACGTGAAAAAGTGGCCAAACTTCAGAGGGACATTTTGCAAACTACGAGACAGCGCGATGATTTTGAAGCACAATTGAAAGAGGTGCAAGATGAACTCCGACAAACGCATCTGGTCCTCACGAGTTATGTTAAGAAGGAACGCGAGGCAGCGGGTGACCCAGAGGCGATGAAAAGGGTAGTCGAGTGCGAACGTGAAAAAGTGGCCAAACTTCAGATGGACATTTTGCAAACTACGAAACAGCGCGATGAGTTTCAGGCAAAGTTACAAGAAGTGCAAGATGAACTCCAACTAGCGCAGATGGCCCTCAAGAGTTACGAGGACGATTTTAAGAAGGAACGCCAAGAAAAACTCAAGACAGCCGGTGATCTCGAGGCGACGAAAAAAGCAAATCGCCGATTGGCAGGCGACTGCGAACGATTCCAAAAGAACTATCTGGACCTGACTCATCGGATTCACCAAGGCTACTCGTCGACCACGACTAGAGCAGGTGCATTTAGGCCTCGAACAGAATGTCGCCAATCTATCCAAGCATCCCCCTCGAAGCCGAGAGTACCAGCATCCAACGAACTGCAGTGCCCTAATTGCCAAGGGTTGTTTCCCAGCCATTTACTCGACGATCACATGCGAGCCTGTAGCAACTGAAGAGTCAGTCACAAGAACTAAACTGTAGCAATTGAATGTCATTCTAGTTTAAATCGTGGTATCGATGAATAAAACTCTGTAGTGAAGAAAAAAAACCTCGAAGAGGCTAGACATTAAGAAACAAGACTCTTCAGACATGCTATGATTTTATTGTCATATATACATTCATACATACATGATATAATTTATATCATGTCGGTCGCCGACCTGCTCTTTACATTGCAAGTCATTTTTGCAGCAATAGGCGTGCAACCACAAACGTTTAAATGCGAGGCAAACTCGTGCGCGGGGCATGCCGGCGATACGCTCACCCTAGATCCTAGCACCTCTGTGACTCTGTGGATAGCCCCAGACGACGAGATCGTCTCACGGGTTCCCGATCAAAGTCCCGTCGCGTGCCCTGATAGCAACCTGAGAGCCACCGTTTCCCGTGCACTGCGACTTTCGGCGCGTCGAGTAGTGCTCCGTCCCATGTGCCTCGAAGGACTCATGCTGCAAAAGACTCGCAACTTCGTGTTGGTAGACCCACAGGGGCCCACATACTGCGCGCTAATCGTCTCGTCGGCGAAACGGCTCCTCATCAGGGATATCACTTTCGACAACGGTGAATGCATCAACGCGACGGCATCGGTCACTTATGTGCCTACGGCAGATCGCACCGCTGCCGTCGTACTGAGACCGCAATCATCGCGTCTCGATTCTGAGACCTCGTTGCAGAACTTGACCTTTGCAACCACTCCCGCTTCCGTCGCCGTGCTTTTGTCACCGCCGAGTTGGGGTGAGACGTTACGACTAAACGGTCCCACATTCACTGGGCTGCGAGCCAACGTCAAAGGGACGAGATTCGTCGCTCTTTTGGTAACAGGTCATTTGATACTTAAAGACTTTGACGAAGTGTCAGCTGTCGTCTTGCGGGATCCAGTCGCCGGCTTAGACCGTCCCAGCGTTGGTACAACGGCCACGGCCATCACCACAGACCTGTGGCAATATCTGGATAATCGCGTTCTGATGAGATTGCGTCGCGCGAGCAACGACGCTCTCCCGACGCCTACAAATTGCTGTTCGCCGTCACCATCCTGCACTCCCAATTCCACCACCCTAGTCGCTGTCGCCTTTTCGTTGGTTGCGATTTTGGTCGTGTGTGTCATCCTCTTACTGGTTCATTCGTGCCGGTCGCCCGAGGCAGAGGATCTGGCTCCGTATCGCGTTCAGGGTGCTCCTGGTTCTCTTCGTGTTCCCCATACAGGACCAACGTCCTGAGCCATGCTTCTTTCTGCAACTCAAAATCGAACGGCCATTCCCCATAGCGTTTGTCCTTTAGACTAGGCTCCAGCTCTATAGACTTTTGAATAAACAGCTTCAAAGCAACAGCTCCTCGTCTTTTGTCATTCATCATAGCCCCCCGTGCTGCGGTCCACCACTTCACTGTGCCCGACTTCACGACTCCCGTCATGATCCAACAACGCCCCAAAGACACGTGAATGACTCTCTTGTCTCTGACTACTTGGACGTCGACCGACCCTCGCTCAACGAATTTTTCTCGTTTTTTGTCGCTCTTCCAGCCTTGCTTATACCGGCGATACCGATCGGGATGGACGCATTTGCTAATCAATTGGCTCGTTGCGTCGTCGTACACTTTCGTAAGGCGATCAAAAAAATGGGGGTATAACGTGCTCACGCTATGAAGACGTATCTCTACTGCGCGAGCCCTTGCTACAAAGTCGCTGACTTCCTCTGGACGCGACGGATTTGGTCTAAGCCTCAGATGTAAATCGTAAAAAAAGGAAGAATCCCATGCAGGGTTTCGCTGAAAAATATCACAGAGTACGCGCAACTTTTCTTTAAACCCTGCATCGGATTCGACTTCGTTTAACGCTTTCCATTGTCCCCAGGGGACGTGTAGGAACATGGTCAATGAGCGAACGACACACATCCCCAGAGCGTACACATCGTCAGCGGGACCCAACGTCAACCCTGATGGAAATTTTTGTTGCCCTTTTACCACCAGGGCCACAAGAGCCATGGGGTCTCGAAAAAGAGTAAGGTTGTAGAGATCTTCCATTGTGGCTTCTTTCGCGTCTGCCCTAGGCAAATGATCTTGAGTCGATAACACTCCCGTCAGAGGATCTACCAGATATCTTGTATGCTTTGGATGGCGGCCCCATTTGTTATCGTCTCTTAGCACGACGCTCCTGCCAAAATCGATCAGTTTGGCCGTCAGTTGTCCGCGTCCATCGAGACGCACGCATACGTTACGAGGGTGAAGATCGAGGTGCAAAACACCGATATTTTCCAGGTACTCCAGGGTAGAGAGCAGAGGACGCAGCAATACCTCCACAGGGTCGAAAAGCCACTGCGACAAAAACCACCGGTCGAGGTCGTTACCGGCATTCTCGAAAAACAACGCGTTTACGAAAGACACCTGTTCTGAATATCTCGATATACCCACCTCGTACAACCGAGCGACCGATAGTTTGTCCAATATAGGGTGCATGCGCTTGTAAGCAATAAATTCTCTATTGACATAGGGGTCCATGTCATTGTGTGGCCTTTTGATGGCCAGGCCATCTTTGAACTCAACGTAGCCGTACGACCCCCTCGGGTTTACCTTTTCCATGGTTTTGGAGTAGTTGATGCCGCTCTTTGATATTGTCTAAGTAGCTTCTGACTCTTGGGTTCACGTAGTAGTCAAAAGGAGCGAATCGCGTCAAATACAATCCGCACGGTTGCGGTGTACCATCGTCCGAAGCATTCAAACTCAGCGTCGGTTTTGGTATGGCGCGTATCGTTTCCTTTCGACCTGGACTGTGAATGCCGCTGGAGCGGAGTCGACTCAGCGATACCAAAAGGGCTTCGATCGTCGTATATTCGTTTTTGCAGTCCACGTTGGGGTGGACGATGGCAGTGTCTAGGGTACAACCTTGGACGGCATACGGTGTCATGGCTAATGCCATCTTGACTCTATAATGCTTATGCGTGAACTTTGCCACTGGTTTCCCAGGTAACGGTCGCATACGCCCCATGTCGATCTCGTGACGTTGTCGGGGAGTGTAATCATCGAGGTAGATGGTCGAACACGATCGTGGTAGCGTGTACCGATTGCCATTTTTCAATTCAAAGATGGGATTTCCACCCTTTTCGGCGACCCCCACTAACTTAGCAATGGCACCATTCACCACTCCTTCCTCCAGGCTCTTGTTTTCCAAAAATCGAACGGGGCACCCGATGAACAATTCGGCATCGCAATCTTCTGTCAATTTGGCGATGAACTGATCAATCTTCCCTTGTACCTTATTTTTGCCGTAAGCGAGACAAATTTTATCCTTGCTGGGTTCGTACTCCCCTCGCACAGACAGAGTGATCTTGGTCTTCTCGTCGACTTCTTGTAACACTCTTCGTGTATATTCAGCAATGTTGTCCTTATTGGTGAAGATACGTGGAACAAAAGGCATGATGTAGGGATTCATGGCCAAAGAGATGCCTTTGTTCCCACTGTTCGATCTCATTACACACGCCTGGAGCAACTCGATATCTTCATCCAACAGTGCATTCATTGCCATTCGATCAATAAGCTTTCCATATTCCAAATCCCCCTCTTGACGGATATTGACCTTGAGCTGCAGCACGTGATCGATCCATCCACCTTTAGAGGTCGGGGTAGTCCACTTCTTCTTGTCGAACAGGAAGTTGGGGTTCTTTCGCGTGCCACTATGGACGGGCGGCAATTGTTGAAAATCACCGACAAACACCATTCCGAGGCCACCAAATGGGCGATCGGTTTCGGGATGCCAAAATCTCCCAACCCTGTCCAGCGCTTCAACCAATAGTCCGTCGGTCATAGAAACCTCGTCCAAAAACACCAGGCTGGCGTGTGCAATTTTTGGAACATTTGGACACGACAGCGACCGCTGGCTTTTGAGAAACGAACTACGAAAACGACTGTGGTGACTCACATATAGCCTCATGAACAATTCTATCCCTTGTTCATTTTGCCTATGCTCGTCGAGCCAGCCACACTCTCTTTTCCTAAAACCAAAGGCACTGTGAACCGTGGTCGGAGAGAGAATCCTTTCCATCTCGCACGACAACAACTCTCGATTAACAGCAT
Source organism: Porites divaricata (assembly GCA_038088405.1). Taxonomy (NCBI): domain Eukaryota; kingdom Metazoa; phylum Cnidaria; class Anthozoa; order Scleractinia; family Poritidae; genus Porites; species Porites divaricata. Next base: position 15,685,096 of record JBBMOI010000002.1, read on the forward strand.
TTAAGAGTTCTTCCTGAGCATCGTATCCGATGTTGATGGCCGCCACACCGGTGGACCCGGTAGCAACGAGCCTCATACCCCTTCCGTACAATTCTTTTATCACCTTACCCACGCAGGTCGATTTGCCTCGACCCGGTGACCCGGTGATAAACACATTCTTTCCATCCTCTATCCAACCAACCACCTTTTGTACATACAATCGATCAAAGTTCTTCTTTACATAGTCTGCGCTCAATTCCTCGTCATCGTCTTTCTCTTCATCTTCGTACTCGTCGTCGTCGTCGTCGTCATCATCATCATCGCACTGATTCTCGAGACCGCAATCTGTTTTCGTGTCCGAAGGAAAATTTCTCTCCCAATCGTCAACGTCTTCATCGGAATCGAACATCGCGGCCGCCACCTTCATGGCTGATTCGATCTCGGCCGCATAGACCGGATCCTCTTGCCACGCTCGTTTCATTGTTGCAGAGAATCGATTCTTTTTGCCAACAGTCGGTGCAAATTTAGACGTGTGAAAAATGGTTGCGTTAAATAGTTTGCGTTAAAGGGCAACCGACCCACAGGTGGAGACTCGTGATCTTTGCATCGCTGGACGATGGCACACGGATCGTAGCCCAACCGTTGGAGCTCTTGAAAAGTCTCGACGAAACATTCGTTGAAACCGAGATCTTCGAAAATGAGCCTTTCGTCGGCAACCAGCGTGATACCATCCACACACCTCTCTTCTCGCGCGGCCAGTTCCAACAGGGATCGAAGCGTTGCCTTTGGCGTAATCTTCTCCGACGATTGCAGGGGCCATTCGACGACCACCAACGTAACCGAATATTCCCCCAGCTCACGTACACGAACGGATACGTTGTAGTCAAAGGTCTGCTGGATGTGCATAGCCCTTTGTAAACTCGTGGAGTCGTGCTGCTCCAAGGTACAGAGTGCATCGTACACGTCGTCTCCCTGAGCCACCACTAGATGCATGCGCGAGGTATCGGAACAGGTTCTGATCACGGTCGCCATTAGATTTCTCGCCGATCGCGTTAGGGACCTCTTGGTACTTCTCATTAACTCGGTTATTTTTTCCATGACAAACACTCTATGTTCGCTATGTCTTTTGGAAAGAGCCTGAATTCACACGTGGATGCTTTGCACGTGTTGCGCGAGCAAGCCGATATCGTAGCGTCTTATCTTACCAACAATCAACAGACCAAGAATCGGAATAGGCGACTTGCCGTGCTGAGAACCATCCGAGATTTGCAAAAAACACACGACATCAAGTTGGCACCCGAAGACGCCATATACCTTCTCGATGTTCCCTTACCGCCCCTTAATAACAAACAGCATCCGTTGCATCGCAAACACTTCTTCGATCGTTTTAGACACCTGTCACCAAGCCAACGTTCGGCGGAGGCAAAGGCCTTGTTGGAAATGGACGAGAGTTGGGCGGCAAAAACGGACAACATCAAGATAGAGCAGATCCGCAAACACATCAAATCGGGGTTTTTTCCAAAAGACTTGGATTTAGAAGACGTGGTTCACGTTGCATCTCGTCAGTCTGCTACGTTTGCTTGACACCATCATGTTCATGCTTTTTGCTTTGTCTGTTGTGACTGCCGGGTTGGGCGTTTACTACCGCGATTCTTGCACGCATTCTTACGGCTGTCTCGGACATTCGGGTCTCATCTTATACGTCGACTGCAGCAAGACGCTTTGTCCCGTGAATCACACTGCCGTGGACCTAAGACAATGTTTTAACAACTCTGGACCAGCCAACGGATCAGACACTTGGTTGGACTCTGGCTGTTTGCTATTGGGAGGTGGGTGTACTCGACGATTCCTTAAGTCCAAAGGAGACAAGCCCTGGTGCGTGCCCGTGGCGCTGGATAAGGATGGCCACTACGCCCCGGTGGCGCGTGTGGGTTCTGAGCTTTGCCGCATCCAGTGCGATCAGGATTATGGCATCTTGGACAGGAATGGGAACTTGTCGTGTGCTTGTCCTCCGGCGGAACCGCCTTCGAACGATTCGTCAGTGGAAGAAGCTTGCCAGTCGTACCATGAAGAAATGGATGTCACAACGATGAGCAATTGTTTCTGCCAGTCGCCCGTGTCTTGCAACGCAACCAGTTGCCCGTGTATTCCCCGACAAGGAGCGATGACCAAAACCATTGATCTGCAAAATGGTAACATTGACTTGCGAGCCGCGTATCCGTTTACCGGACTGTTTCCAGTCGTGCCCTGCAAAATGAAAGAAGACGAAAATGAGGTTCAGTGTCCCTCGAACTGGCAACAGAAAAAGTTCTCCGAGTATGGAGCTTTGGCGTTGGCTCAGGGGTATCGATTCCTGCATCCCAGTTCTAACATGTTTTACCAACCCACGGGCTTGGCAGTGTCCGCATTGCGATGGAACAGTTGTGTATGTGTACGTCATTGTTTGAGCGAATTTCCTGTGATCTTGTGTCTGTTGCCCAAGTGGTCTCGTAAACTGGTGCAATGCATCCCTTTTGCTTATTTGAAAAAAACCGTGGACCTGCGTGGCGAGGTACTCCTCGTGGAGAAAGAAGATCGGAAGACTGGTACGATAGCCACGGTAAATGACATGAACTGGACTTGTTGGAACAGCTCTGGAGACAGTTGTCAGATCGCAGGACCTCGTCCACTGTCAGAGGCTCCACTTTGCGTTTGTCTGAGGCCTTGCACCCCGTCGGAATGCGCTTGTGGCTCGCATGGTTTTCGCATGTTTAAACACTTTGATCTGTCGTTGATGCAACATGGTATCTGTACCCTCTCCGGAAGCGCTTCTGGCAGTGCATGGAAGGCCATCGTTTGCAAGAAGGGATCTACACCGTGTGCTGTCGGTGAACAGATCAAGAACCTGGAAACCCCACAACAGTCTCTGTTTTCCCTGGGCTATCGTTATTTTGTCGCTGACAAGTTTTTACGAACGCTGCCCGTCCAAAGACCATTGAAACAAGGAGAATGCCTGTGTGTCGATCGTTGTACCGAAGGAGCGCCAATCCTTCATTGTCGTCAGGCAAACGAGACCTTCTCGAAATGCAAGACGCCCGTAGAATTTCCTCGAGGAATCGGTGAGGGAATAGTGCTGGCAAAGGATGTGCCTAAATTAAGCTGTGAGGGTGAAGTTGTTGTAATTCGTTGCACCGAGATCGAGTGTAACAATATTGATTGTAATGAAAAATAAAAGAGTCAAACAGAAACTGTTTGTTTGTTGTTGTGTAATTAAGTTATGAGGTCTCAGATGCCTAGCGGGTTGTTTTCGTTTTACCGGTACGATTCGTCCTACGCCACGCGAACGGACTGTCTTGACAACTAGACATATGCAAAAAAAGCTTGTTTGCAAATCTGACCTGATTGATTAAGGTTGGTTTTATTGGCTGGTCTAGCTAGTTTCGACACTCGACGTTAGTAAACCCTTATCTAAGACAAAAAGAGTCTTATTGATGCTCGAATTGATTACTTTCTGCATCAGTCTTCTTTATCGTTTCGTTGATGTCTGCGAGGTCTGGAGCTATTTCGGTTGCAACCTCAAGGTAATGATGCTTTCCTCTCTTCTTGCATTTTCCTTTTTTTGTTCGTCTTTCACATTCATTTTGGTACATCTGCATGAACTGTTCCTTCACCTCTTGGCGTAGCGTCACTACGTCCACCAGCAAGTGAAAAAGGCATGTATTTTCTTCGCTTGCGTTGTGTTGTTCCGTATCACCACCATCATCGCCATTGCTCTGGCATGCTTGGGCTTCTGCCATTTTTTTTTTCTTTGAAAGTCAACAGACACGAGTCTATGCAACTAAATAATATGCGTTGCTTTATACCCGCTTTAAAATACTCGATCAAATACTTGTTGAATTACCGAGAATGGAACGTCATCACCATGAAATCTTCGTTCGTTCAATATCACGGGGACACGAGACGCGCATCTGTGCACGGCATAACAGACGAGATGGACGAGAATATATGCAACCCAGAAGACGAGACAACCCGTCCAAGCGGTTGGCTCTATGATGAGGATGACGGCAAAAGCTGCGAGGGATACGACGAGGATTGCTACGTAAGCAAGGAGAGATACGAAGACGCTACAGATGCGAACGATGGGCGATGACTGTATCATCAGCAAAGGGGTGAGCGCTGTACTGGCCAAGACCAAAAAGGCAACGATGACGGGGAAAAGATATTCTCGAAGAGTGACCCGAGCAAAGACTTCCGTCCAGAGGCACGCCGCAAACCGTCGGAAGTGCCGTCTCCGGTCGAGGCTTTGATGGAGAGTTGGGTGGTGAAAATAAATCCACGTTCTACGAGGACTATCCAACCCGGTTAAGCGCAGGACGACACGCTCCCAAACACCGCGAGAGTGGTCCCTCGCGGTGTCCATCGACTGATGCAGCAGATGAACAATGGAACGCATTTCTTCGGTTTCTTCGCGGTTGCCCTTGATCGCGAGTAAAGCGTAAGGGTACGCCACAGCCACGAACAACGCAATTGTTCCGCTGATCAGACAGGTCATGGTGGGTGAATCGACGGAACCACGAGCGTGCCGCTGCCAATCGGTAGAGCAGATACGAGACGTGATGGACGTTGCATAATCGACTCGACAGCCGTATAACTGATGGCGCTCCCAAAAAAAGAAGCGTCCGACCATGATGAAGGCACCACCCGTTGCCAGTAGCAAGAGGGATACTATAAACCCCCCTCTAGAAATCACAAGAGACATGATCCCCGCCGACATGTAACGCTGAAGCAAGCGCAAGCGGACAAGATGATCGTCCGGGTAGACTGGAAAAGAGTTCATCGTTTTTTTTAACAGTATCGCGTTTAAAAGGGCATTAACGTTTATCTGGTTTCTTTTTGCTATCATCGGTTCGTCTCTTCATCATTTCGTACAATGTCTATAACGTACGAGTCTCGAATTCCCTTATCCCAGTTTTGGTGTAAGGTGACGGGCGGCGGTGGACTCGAGACCCTCTACGACTACCTCAGTCGTAATGTGAGGGGTTTGATCGCCCTTGAAACGTTAAAGTTGGAGGCATGTAAAAGCAAGCGTTACTGGTTTAAAATTCGACATGGTAAGAGTGGAAAACGTCAAGAGATACCGTGTGGGGTCGACAGTCTGGTTAGAAAAAACGATCTAGAGAGAATCGCGTTCGACCTTGGATGGATCTCTTCGAGTGAATGGGACGATAGTCAGGTGTCGTGGCGACTTGACACCTATGACGGAAGAAAGGCCCTATCGATTTTTGCATTCGTCATCGTTCCTTCTCGAACTGCCTCTCGCCGTCGTTTCAACATAACCAAAGATTCCACGAGCTATACCTGGGTGCCTTTACACGCCCTCTTTCCGGATCTGCCGAAGGATGCACTTTTTGTGGGATGGAAGATGACCGAGATCGCAGCTGCCAAGCTACAGCTGGAAAAGGTGGATGAAAAATACATGTTTGAACGTCTTTTTCCATCCATCTATCGCGATTACGTCAGGGCATTGCTACACCTACCCATCGCAACAGGCAAACGAATAACACAGACCGTGGATTTTCGCGATGCCGATCCAAAAGCCTTGGAGCCATTATTGGCTCATTCTCAGGCCTACAGCCCGGACGACCTCTTTTATGCAATGGTTACATTTCGCGTCCAGGTGATGGTTTCTGAAGACGGAAAACTTTTGGCGTTTCCACACCTCCCTGCTAGACCAGCAGGTACGATTTTCATCAACGTGTGCCAGAGCGATGTCGCTGTTGGTGCAAACATCCTTTCGATGAAACCAGATATCGATGGACCGAACTGGTGCGTTGCCTTTCCAATAGTAGGTACAAGAGACAACTTTGTACTGAATCTAGCAACCCTGAGTCATATGGATCGCTTCCACTGTTCCAACTACATACAGGAAAATATATTTCCGCATTCTCCTAGAAACCTTACCGAGAGGGTCATTACCAGTAATTTCAGCTGGAGAATGAGGTGGGCATATACATTTGCCAAACCCTTGACAATTCCTTATACAACAAAGGCACGCCGAAGAGACCACGCATACATCTCGCTCCTTAAACCTTGGTATTGAAGGACAGACATCAACTGTTTACCCATGTATTTGAATATATATCACATCTTTATCTCAAGAAACATGATATATATATATATAGATAGATAGATAGATATAGATAGATAGATAGATAGATGTATAATGAAGAAAATAAAAGAACCCAAGTCGTGTCTTACATCGTGTCGCTTTATTGATATTCATCTTTAAAGTGCACCTGCCTAGGAAAAGAGGGATAAAGGCGGGCACCATCTGGACCTGGACCCAGATTGGTTTTTTTCTCATCGCGTAATGCAGACCGCGCGGGAAGTGGCGTTGGTGGTCTCACAAAACGACCCATTTCGTTGTTCGAGATTGGAGGCGCCGACGGTTCGGCAGGATGACCTGGTTGCTGCAACGGTGGTGGTTGGCATCCGATGACGGAAAGCATGTACACCAATCGCACGATAAAAACCATGGCGTTCTTGGCGATCATCGTAGAGAACTCGGTCATTCCATTGGTATACAAGAATATACGCATTCCCATTAAGATGGCATTGAGTGTCATATGGATGACGTGTAGACCACAGACTATGATCTTTGGTACGAAGCCGTTGCCGGAAATCTGCGTTCGAACGGTGAACTCGAATGCCGACCACACCAGTAATATACAAGCCATGGCAACGAATCCGCCGCGAAAGCTCTCCGGGATATTCCGTGAATTTCGTGACACGGAAAAAATTGCATCAGTTGAATCAAAAGCGTTGAAAATTGTCATCCCGGATGTTATTACAAACGCTGTGTCTTGAATGCATCGTTCGCAACCAGTGACAACGCAAAGCAAGAATAGAATTGGCGTAACGACGTTGGCTACGTACAACAGCGTAGAGTCGTGAGTCGATACATCCGTTGCTCCAAATGTCAAACCTTGAAATGCCACCACCGTCAGTGAGTAGACCAGCCAAATCAAAGTGGGTCGATCGACGCGTTGCGATGGTGGTCTGGCGAAGTACCACCAACTTGTAATCAAAGATGGCAGAGCAATGAGTGCACTGGCGTAATAATGGGGATCCCTGTGTTCATTGGCTACGTGAGCTGAAAAAACGATGCCCTGTGTTATGATGGCAAAGATGAACACCAATCGCCCGATGTCGAAAAGCCAGACTGCGGTATCCATGACTTCCGATTAACGACAGGTTAGATCGCACTGTTTGTGTTAAAGGCATGACAGAAGACAGCGTGTGTGAATTAGTGTCTGACGCCATCGACCTCACTGGAGATCACGACGACGATGTCGACTCTGAGCAATCTGGTTGCCCCTTGCCCGGATTTGATCCGAACGTCAAATGCAGCCTATGCAGGCTGTACACGAGAGATACCGGAGCTGCGATCGCGAGATGGAGTCCAGATGGGAACCGGGACGCCGCAACCGTGCTGGATGCTACGCTGTTAAATGAACTGACTCGCCAATTTCACCAGGTCAAGTTAATGTCCCGCTCGTCACTCGTTAGCGCGTACGGTAAAAAGTTTCGCGCGGCGGGTAGGGACCACCCCAAATTGGCCTTTCTGTCTGATGTGACAGATGACGAGGTGCGGCGTCATTACGAGGAAGACCACGATCAATGCGCTCACCAATTTCGAGACCCAATGAAGGATGTCGAACGAACTCTTCAGGGTGTCATGCGCCAAGCTCCCTTGACCTTGTGCGTGGAGTTAAAAAGGGGGCGCAACAAGGGGATGAGAGTTCCTCATCCGGGCCGTGTCCGTTCCTACATAGAAACGGCCAAGGCTTACGATGCACTTTTTCCGAGAACAAATAAAAAGTAAAAAACAAACTAGATACCACTTTAACTTTATTGTCTAGAAAACAGACAGTGACGATCGACCACGTGCGTTTCGTACCAGAGGCGCGCACAACAAGAATCATTTCGGTCTGTCTCAGTCGCCGAGTCCATGTCGGCCGGAAATGCCTCGCGAATTTTTTCCGCAGCAAACGCGTGTCCCCTAGTAGAAAGAAACGACAACACGAACGCCCTGAAACCACCTGCGTGGGGACAGCGACGCAGAGGGGTGTCCTCGATAAAGAGATCGTAGATTTCCATATTTTTGCGTTTCTGCCTTTCGAATGAATACCAGTAACGGCCGTGATCAAGAGTGAACAGCGACAGTCCCTTCAGTAGAAAATCATGCATTTCCGCTACGATGTCATACGTGTCAGCCGTAGCCTCTAACCACCGGAACGAGTAGTAACCAATGACCAGTTGAAGCTTTTCGTAAGGCGAGAGAGTGCGGTTCAATCGCCACTCGGCGTCGACGCAAAATCGCATGAGACTTGTATCGATATCGGCCTCGCATGCGATCTCTTGCAAAATGAACGAGCCGTACCGGGTGACCGTTTCCTTGGTGAGATTTTGCAAGTTGACAGCAAGGGAAGTTGGATAGATCTGCACCTGGACGACCTGTCCCGTCTCCGTGGTAAACGAATACTTGACGGGAGGAAAGAAGGCATTTCGAGAGAATCTCAATCCGCGAATGGTCAACAGTCGCTCAATGTATTCCTCGCGATTTAACACGCCGTGCAAGACAGCAGAAAAGTTGCAGTTTTTATTGACAAACCCGCCACATCGTCCACCCTTCTTACCGAAGCCAATATGTTGGAGCACGTCGTACCCCGAAGCAAGCAACTCTCGCGTGTTTTCGTTGGTCACTGTAGTAATGTTGACGGACGACGATACGTCGAACGGCAACAACGAACATTTGTCGCGACCATCAAAACAGACAAACATAAGCTTGATGAAACTTCCTTGCGATTCAGTGTGTACAGAGTTTCCGCGTTCAAGACAAGTTTCCTCACTACCCATTGGCCATGAAGTGGTGCACACAGTATTGACCAGGTCGAGAAACACACTTGCCCGTTGATTGTCTGATAGGCGACATTCTGCATACACGCCAACGTTGGCTGGTAGATACTTGGTCCTTACTGCCATCCGTGGTGTGTGCCAAACTTTAGCTGCCGCCCCAGATCTTGTTAATGTCGTTGTTGTTCAAAGTCTAATTCAACGGCCTGATGTAGAATGCGTTCCAGTTCTTCTGCGGGCGTTTTGTTGATGGTTTCTTTCAGAAAGGCCCCGCTTCGGGAACCGTGACCGCTACTGCGGTCTGGTTGAACGTGTCTATAAATCAAGGCGATCGGGTAGACGATGGCCAACACTATCAATCTCACAATCTGACCTAAATAAAAATACACGTGTCTGGTAGAGTCTGCGCTTATTTGGGGGCAGTCGTATTGACTGAAAAAGGTGGTAGACAAGGCGTTTCGAGTATCCAGACACACCTTGTCTCCAAGTTGGCACTCGGACAACACTTTGTAGTCCACCAATTCTGCGCACGTCGAGGCTAGCACGATTGTATTTCGGGTAAAGTCCATGTACACGAAGAACACCAGTAAGATCGAACCCACAAATTGTACTTCCTGGAGAACCCGGCTCACTTCTTGCGACGTCCCTTCTTGTGTCCGAGAGACTTGGATGATGAATAAAGCTCCGTAGAAGACCAGGGTCGTGTAAGTGCATATATCCGCGTGCTTTCCCGCGGAAATTTCCAAAGAAAAGACTCCCCAAAGAAGTAGCGCCAAAGCTAGATAGAAAGTAGTTGAAGGTAGGGCGCGGTCTTGATGGTGGTCGGTTGGAGCCTTGAGGGATGATCTTTGCGGGTAAAGCCGGTCTTCGGTGAAAGTGAAAGCAAAGTATACGCCTCCAAAAAAGCACGGGACGAACCGAAGGAGAAATACAATGATCGCATACAAAGTTGCCATGAAAGGTCCCAAGACGAACGATGCACATCCCTCTTGCACGGTCTGTCTCTTTGCGGCCAAAAGAAATGACTCGCAACGCAAACGATTTCCTCCAAATCTGCAGGACTGAGCATCCCCGAGCGTGTCGTGCACGATGCAGTCCACGATCGAGTGACGAAAGTTGTACAACAGGGAGAGTAACGAGGTGAGGGGAATGGAGCAAAGAGCCGTCCTGGTTAGGCAAGCCCAAACCGAACGGGAGGATGCAGGCAACTGTCTCCTGGACGAGGCAACGTTTGCTACGAGGTAATAAAATATACACAGATACATCGTTTCGTGAGACACATAGGGTCGAATCTTGTTGGCAAATGCCGTCTCGACAATGAAGACGATCGCATTGGAACAGACAAGAAAACGAGCAATGGCAAGCTCTTCATCGAACATACCTTCGCCTTCTCACCCCAATAGATTGTGACCACGGGCGTCCCGTCAACTTGGGTTGGCTTTCAGTATACGGTAAATAGCGCACACCATCCACGAGAAATGTACCCTTGTCGGCAAACTGTACCACGCAATACGGTGGCGACGCATGCACGCGTTCGGGACGGAAGGCTGTAAACGTTGGACCGTGATCCTTTCTAGGGTCTATGTAATCTTCCAGTTCGGGATACCAAAAGAGCTTGTAAAACTCGCGTCCGCAGTGCTCTCCCGTGTTCTGGATGTACGAAGTCTTGCGACTCTGCGCTCCAATGGTAGCCAGTATTCTGCGAAGTGTCTGGATCACGTATTTGTTTGAGTGGCCAATGATGACGGCGTGTCTATCACTCTTGCTGGTCGACGACCTTGCGTTCATCAAAAGTCTAGCTTGAAGTTCCAGAAAAGAGGTGCACTGAATTCCCTCGCATCGCATCTCGTCGTCTTCCACCTCGACTCGCATGGTCAACGTGCCTCGTGGGTCGCCGCCGTTGATCAACACCTTACGCGCTACGTCGCGCCAGCAAAAACATGGTCTCGTTTCCGGACCTCGAGAGAGAGCTTGTCGCACCCCGTGCGACATTTGAACGCCTTCCATGATTTCCACGCCCGGTATGTCGAGTACATGCAAACCGCCTATGGAAACGGCCAAGTCGATTGTCCCGTAAAGAATCGCCGGTTTCCATTGGAATGCCATTGGTAGCAGGTTGGTCGGATCGTGGGAGGCATGGCATTTGTATTCTGGTGATTCCGGTGGTAGACTCCATCGATAAAACAACTGAATCCGATCCACGCTCTCGTCGGGCAAGAGTCCCATGGTGGTGGCGGCATCGACGGCAAACCTATCCACCACGGGCCACAAATTACGCTCCTCGCCTTCTTCGACAATGTCTACAAGACGACAGGCACTCATTTCTTGCCCGTTCCAGACAGGTACCCACTTCTGAAACTCGATGAAACGCAAGGGGATCCATTTACACTGTGAACGTTCCACGACCAAGACACGGTAAGAAGGATCGAGAAATATCTGCCACCCACCGCTACAAGTCATGGATTCAGTGGCGACACGAGCCGCCATCTTGAATTGCTTATTTGGACGATGCGATGCCGTCGTGAATAGGGACCGCGTCTTGCGACATCGTAGAACCTTTGTCGATTATGGGACGACGGACCGGCTCGGGACGTTCCGCTGCCGAGATCAACCTAATGGCACAAGCCGTCGCTTATCGGCCATGGGCAACCGGTTTGCTCGATTGGTCGAATCGTCCATTGCTCAAGTGGTGTCGGAAGAACGACAGCGCAAAGAAGCGCGCGTCATCCACACCTACGACGAGTTCGTGGATTGCCTTTTTGAACGAGGGGTGACTGTCGCGAGGGCTACGCTAGACCCGGTTCACAGAGGAGACAGTGAAGGGAGGATGCACATGAACCTTGTTCGCGATGCCATTTCTGCCCTGTGGACCTTGTTAGGTGCTCAAGGGTGGCGTCTGGAACCGTTCCAGTGGCAATACCTCCAGAGTTACCTCCTGGGTATGTTCAAGCGACTCATCGGCAGTGAAACCAACCGATATATCCACGAGGTCTTGCAACTATTACATTTGGCCACGCCCGAGATGACAACGTACGATCCCAGATTTCCCGACCCCAGAGTCGCTGACAGGATGAATCACATCTTAGAGACCTTGGGCCGAAAGATGGCTGTCATAGTACTACCGAGACGGAGCGGTAAGTCTGTCGCCGTGGATCTGGCTATCGCCTTGACCATGTGTTATGCAAGAGAAGACATGTTCGTGTTACTCATGGCCATCACCCTTGACACGGCTCGGTTGCATCTTGAGGCGGTGTATCGCCTCTTGGAACTGATGATAAGCCTGGATCTCGTTCGTGACGTGCGACTGTCCAAAAACGATCGCGACGTTACCCTCGTATTTGCCAGAGAAAAGAGAAAATCCACATTCCACATCATTGCAGGAAAACCAGACGTGAGTATAATCGTTGTATCTATTTTTCTTTTATTAGTGTCAGTACCTGGTTGTTTTATAGAGTTAGTCTTTTTCCAAAAATTAGAACAGACTCGATGGCTTTTTCACAGCCACAGCCACAGCAACAGCAGCAGCAACAACAACAACAACAACAACAACAACAGCCGCAGAATTTCTCGTTCGATCTAGACACGCAACGTGCCGATCCATACAAGCGAACTTTTGTCTTTACCCTTCCCAAGTGGGAGGGATGGAGTGTTATTTCATTGCAGGATCCTTGTCTTCCATTGGGTACCTTGTTACTCATCGAACACTGCGAGGTCGTCAGTGCTGGAGCATGCGGCCATCCTTACATTTTGAGGCACGAGGATGGCAGAATGGTAGGTAAGCGTATTACGTACGTGGGTAACGTTAGCGTACCCAAACCGCCCAGATTTCCCCAATGGGCAGAATGGACACCGCTCGTGCACGGCTTATGTGGTTTGGATGGTTTCGAGCGCAAGACAACCACCGGTGGCATGGAAGCCCTGAACGAAGAACGTTTCTTCGCGAGCGAGTGGTACATGACTCTGTCCGAGTTAGTGCGATCTCAAGAGGACAATAGAAGCCCATATAACTTTCGCAAATGGCAACAACTCTTCGAGGCACACGTTCCTCCCATTCTTCGCCAGAAAAACACCATAGCTTTTCCTAGCGTCATGGAATGTCTCAAGAAACGATATTTGGAATGCCCTCTGATTAAGATTCGCTCGGATCACGGTATCATGGATCTGTGCATTCACCTGCCACCATTCATTGGCAACGAGGAAAAAGATACAGACGCGCAGTTACAAGTCGCCGTGACGGTGACTGGGAAACGCATCTCCTGTGTCTGTTCTCCCTTTCAGTTCTCAACTAAGTTTGGAAAACTTGACGAGTATCACAAAATCTATCTCCATCACTCGACAGACGGGCTGCCATTCGAGGAGATTTTTCGGAGATTTCCCATCTCTTTTCATCGAGACATGATTGTCTTCCGGTAACCACCACAGCAATAAACGTAGCGTAGAGAGAGTCGAGTTATATCTGTAAAGATGCAGTGGACATTGTTCAGTTGTACCGTTGCTGTCCTCATATTGTGCGCAAATCTCACCGATCCCGGGCTCGTGGAAGTGGACCGAAATGGTGCTCTATTGCATTTCACTCCTGTGTCATCCAGTTCGCATTGGTTGCTTCCCTCGTTGCCTAACGATACCCCTCTAGCGGTGGGACCGGGAACAGTGCTTGTCATAAAAGGGGAACACGACGAATGGATAAACATCACGTTGGTGGGTGCCTTGCCACCGTCTATGAACTTGTCGCACATCTCGACGTTGGTTAGATGCGAGTTGGGATGCGACGCCCGTTTGGAGGCAGTGGCATTTGATGAGCAATGTCACATCGTTGCAGCTCCCGCTTGTGTTCGATTAATTCCAAAATTCAGACGTCTAGTGCTTTGTATTGGAAGCGGGGAATTTCTTGCGGATTCTTCCATTGGTCCACCCTTCGTTAGCATCGACAATGCAATCGAAGCAGCGCAACTCGTTGAAAAAGAACCTTACATTGTCAGCTTCGACTGTTGAACTTCTCAATGAGGCGGCCGTGTTACCCGTAGTACTAGATGATTCAGTAGGCATCATTTCGTCATCGGAATTACGAATCGATCCTTCCTCGCAACCACTGGGTTCTGGAACTTTTGCCACCTGCTTTCCGGCTCTCAAGAGGGCTACGCTCAAGTGCGCAGTCAAGGTCTACAAGTATAAGGATTACGACCAATTCGACAGGGAGTTGGTAGCCATGTTGAGATGTAATCGTCATAAGAACGCCGGTGTCGTGGAACTTTGGTGGATTTGCACCCCACCACCAGGGACGACGGGTTTGCCCAGATTCGTGATGCCTCTGGTCGAGGGGGTCACTTTGGGTGAATGGTTGTCCCGATATAACAGGCGTTCAAAGCCAACCACCCTCAGAGTTGTGCTGCAATTGGTAGAGGCCGTTCGACATCTTCACGATACGGTGAATATTGTGCATGGTGACTTGGGATGGAAGAACGTCCTGATCAACGTAGCACGCAACTATCATCTTACTTTGATCGACTTTGGAAACGCCCGAGACGCGGCCAAGGGAAGACGACGATTATGGGTACACGGAAATTACTTTTTTTCTCCCCCGGAGGCGTTATGCGGACGCCCGTGCGATCAGACCACAGCCGAATTGCACGTTCTCGGCGTTCTCTTGATATGCATGGCTCGCGGCAGAACTCAAGGATTGTGCGAGGCACCCCTAACGTTTGAAGAGGGAAAAGACCGAGATGAAAAGAGTGCCATATCCTGCCTCGTTCAATTTTGGGGAAGAGGAAGACTGTATCCGTACTGGAACGAGTTTCTTAGGATGACGGGTGATGGGTTAGAAAAGATCTCAGGAATGGCGTGTGCGACTTTATCTGACGATATTGGGGTGGTAGGATTACATTTGGCTCATCCAATCCCCGACTCTCGCCAGTCTCTCACAGATGCATTACGTAATTTAACTGACTTGAATACGATTGGTCAATAAAGAATATATAAGCGATCAACTCTGTAGTCTTTTTATTCATTTTCGCTGTAAACGGCAATAGAAAGGAGCAACCATAAAAAAGAAACCGAGATGAAAGTTGTCCGCGGAGCACCTCCATCTTATCGAAACGAGATGGACAAATTGAACGTTCGCAAAGAGCGTTCGACGAGATTTGGACAGGGGGTTTTCCGTGGCCATAGATTCTCGTTGGGACGATTCTCGGAACGCGCTCGTCTTTACCGTAGTAACACCTTACGGCGAGAAATCGGAAATGACCTTGACAAATACAGACGTGCCTCGCCGTATCTCCAACATTTGCCCGGTGGTTCAAGATTCGACCCTGCTAACTCGCGACCCGTCTACGCCAAGTGAGCTACTGGGGCAGTTTTTTCTCGACCCGACCCGAGTGGCGGAACATGTCAAAAGGCAAGGCATCAAGCCTTACGATTATGTCGGCAAAGCCCTCCACGATATTGAATCGTTACCCGGAGGTTACGTCGGTGATCAATCGAGCAAAGACTGCTTGTCCAAGTTCGACTGCATGCAGCGGACGGCCACCGCCGTCTTCAGTTACGACATCGCAACGCCCAAGTTTGGAGCCGATGGTGCCAGCACGGCCATCATTACTGGGGATGCGGCAGAGGTGTGGAACTTTTTTGGATTGGCCAAGATGCCTCTGCAAGACAGTCTATTAGAGGTATTTTGCAGCGCGATTGGCGTCAAGCCGGATGACTCGTTGGAGAAGCGGATCAACAGCCCCATGAAGCGCAGCAGAGAAGTTCCCCTATTTCAAGTGACCGATACGAGAAAGCAAGGATTGGATTTTACCGGCATTACAAATTTTGCGGTGCTGACGATGAGCAGTATCCCCTGTATGTTAAACGACACTTTTTTGTGGCAGATCAATACAGTCCTGGGCAGCGTCTATCCTCTGAAAGAGGAACCAATCGTGCCCGGTTCTATCTTTCACGCCGTTAGCGAAAAACATCGTGATGGACTCGGTCACGATCAAGTGACGACGCTGGGTAGCATGGTTACCCATGATCACTTTAATAACACCATGAGGCTTGCCCGAGAATCGAAGGGGCGGGTCGAAAGTTGCGTCAGTTACCACCGTCACTTGGCATGCCTTGTTTGCGGTCAAGATCTAACCTCGAACGCTTCTTTGCTGCAAGAGGTTACCGATCCTAAAATGATTCATTGTGGAGTTGTCATTCACAACGCGGGTAAATTCGTGACGACCCAGACGAAGGCTACTCGCCGATCATATAGCCTCGACTGTGTTCGAAAAGTCAAAATTCCGGGCAAGGACTGGCCCCAGTTCGACAAAGGCCAAGGAAGATTTGGAATCTTGACGAAGGACGAGGCCAAGTGTATTTTTGAGCGCCCTTGTGTGATCAGCGAATGTCTCCGTCCCATGGTGCTCCCTGATATTGGTAACCAACGCAGCAAGTACGACAACGTGTCCTCTACGGTGTACGTGTTGGTCCCGTTTGATCGACAAGCCACCCTGGAGCGCCTGAAAGAGGAAGGCGTCCAAGATCCGCAAGCGAGTTTGTTGACGCTTCAAAATGTCGTGGAATGTATCGTTCCCATTTACTCGAGTTCTGAGGGGTTGGTAGAGTACCGATGCGAAGCTCTGGCATTTCGCGGCAAACACACCATCTCGGTACAAGCATACGGAAAGACGCCCATGGGAGATGTTCCCCTCTATGATCCAGAGTCCACCACCAAACGATTGTCCATAGAAATGTTGGGAGAAGATGGCAAGGTGAGACTGCACCAATACACGCACCAACTGGAATACAATCGAAAGAGGTACTTTCAGACGCAAGGGACGATGCTCAGCATCACCAATTTTAAGCAATACAAGACCCCCGCGCCCGAGGGTGTAAAGCCCATAAAAGAGCGCACCAATTGGGACAAGTACGGTTACACACTGGTCGGCGCCTTGGCTGCCAACTTTACTCGGGCCCATTATGCCGGTAGACCTCTATTACCTCCGGAGCGCTTGCAGTTTGGCGTCGTTTCAGACACCCGGGAACAGAAAGCGAGGAGCGACAAGCGCAAGTTGGATGCCGGAACAAAGGACGAAATTGTTCGATTGCGCCAAGCCTTGGAGAAGGAACGCGAACGCACTTCCGAACTATCAATGGAGTTGAAAATGGCCGATCTCAGGTTTGAATTAAACGACATGTGTAACCAAGAAGGCAAGAGACGAATCGAAGAACTTGAAAAAATAAATGGAAAGATTCTTGAAGACTATTCTGCCCTCGAGAATGCCAAGAACGAGCAAATCCGAAACCTCGAGACTAGTTTGGATGCTTGTAACATGAAATTAAAAAAGCGAAAGAGCGTCAAGCGACTAAAAATCGGGCCAAAAAAGAAGCATTTTTACGCTAAAAAGTCTGACGTGGTCAAGGTACACCGACAACAGGATGGGCCCGTTCTTTCGTGGTTACCAGAGTATAATTCAGCAGTATTAGCAGTGTAAAAACAAAAAAATCAACCTAAAGGAAAATGAAAAAAAAAAAGACAACATTGAAAGACCTTGCTTTATTTTATTGCATCACCTTCAGTCTATCTGATCGAGAACATAACAGTTTGACTCAACGGCCAAGACGAACAATGCCTTAAATAATTACAATATTTTTTTAGGTGAGATGAAAATAAAACATCTGAACAATAACTAAACAAAAACGCTACGAACGAAACTCAAAACTTGAATGTACATCAAGGATTAAAAAAATCTAACGTGTCATTAACTCAACGAAACAAGATGACCGCTTCCTCGGTCGTCTTGGATAAGAGTCTCTTGTGTTACTTCCACAGAGTGGTCGTCAAATCCGGCCGTGTCAAAGTCACTAGGTCTTAACATTCCCAGAATATTGTCTATGCGGTCCATCGTATCTTTTGATGGTGCCTCAATGTCATTGTCTTCTCCAGTCGGCTCGACTTCCTCTAGTTGCTTATGTCGTTTCAGTCTCGCGTATCCAGGTCGGTCTGAAATAAGTGCCGGTACCTTTGCAACTTCAGAGAGAACTTTCGACGTTTCGCGAATCCCCGTGCTGTGAAAAAATCTGTCATAGCAAATGTCATACAAAGAATCCTCGTGGTGCGCGGGATGAATCAATCGAAGCGGCCTGAGCAAATGTCTGCGATAGAACCTTTTAACGCGGATCATGTTCTTTCCCCCTTTTTTGCCCTTGCATTCTCCTCGACGTTTTCTCTTCGGAGTGGTCATGATTATAAAATCAGCTGTCCCGATTGCCTTAATGTTTTAAATGTGGTCTTGACCTTGTGGAAGAAACGATCAAAGTTTTCGCGCTTGGAAATGCTGATAAACTCCGGCGATTTGTAAAAGGCGTCGTATATTTTCTGTTTGCCAGGGCACTTTCCGTTGAAGGATTCAACATACTCGACGATCAATCTAGTGTCCTCTGAAGGCCATCTGCGTCGAAGACGAGGTCGGCGAACGCCAGGCAGAGACGTCGAAGACAGAACTGATCCTGGCGCCACAGAGACCTCGGCCGTATCGATCACCATAGTTGACGGATGGGGAGGATCTGGAACAAAAACAATTATCGGGGTCGCTGAAATCTGTGGCGACACGGGCGTCGGAGGCTGTGGGGTTGATAATGACACCGGTGGCGATGGCGTTCGAGACGTTGCCCTTTTTCTTTCGGTGCTACTAGTGGTACTGGTGCTACTAGGTGTGGTCATAAAATGCATCCCACTGTCTTCTTGTTGTATCCCTTCTCTGATGCGTTGAATGGTGGTATGTGTTCGCGCTCCCACAGAAGTCAGATCTTCTCTCATGTACCAGATAGCGGCAGTCTTTTGAGAGTGAGACAGCAACTTTCGTACGTCGTTATCGGCAATGCATTCGCGACCGGTCTTGCGTCTCTCTTCTTTATTTGCCTCTTCCACCATGGTTACGATGGCTTTTCGAAAGTCTGTGCAAGTAACGCGAACCCCTTTTCGGACTCCCGACTTCCTCCACAGTTCGCTGACGCGGTTTCCTATTGTACCCTGTTCAAAGGGCTCTCCGTCGATCTTGAGAAACAAATGTGTCTCCCCTGGAGAGGCGACCACCGCAGGTCGTATTTCTCTAATATAAGTGTCGATAAACCCGTGAAGTTTGTCGTCCATCGTGACGATAGCCGGTCCATCCATCTGCCGCTTATGTTTTGGCACAAGCATAACATAACAATCGGGGTAGTTGACATCTCGGCGGGCATTTTTAAAGTGTTCCAACGTTGCCGTTTCCAGTGCTTTGGGGCGCGTGCCGCACGACACTGCCAGCCGGGTGATGAGATAGTCTCGAGCACGTGAAAAACGCTGGACCCCTCGACGGTTGCCGTCCGCGCCAAACAGAGCCTCCGCCTCGGCCACAACGGGTGATCTCAAAAATGCTTGAAGGTCTTCTCGCGTAATGCGTTGCTCGCACTCTTGGAGATAGTGTTCGTTGCGCAGCACGGCACTTTGTTTCTGAATGATGGATCGCCATCCCTGGAGCTTTCCAGTGATCTCATGCAGGGCGTCTACCGTTTCGTCAGGTAGTCGCGGTGTTCCCTCGACGAGACAACGACGTTTTTGGGTTTGAACCACAAAGTTCAAAAACTTTTTGAAAGAGCCCATGTATGACATCAGGGTACCAGCTGTGATGGACGTTTTATTTTCGAGACGGGGAGCCACCCATAGATTCCACACGGCTCTTCCTTCCTCGGTAGCTATCACTGCAATGTCTTTGCCTCGTGGGTCCATGTCTTCCAGAATCTTTCGCATTTGACAGGCATGCTGACACCGAGTCTTTTCGTCTTTAAGACCCTCGTCGATACTGCCCAGGTGATTGTAAAATTTTGCAAGGAACCAATGACGATCAGAAGTGATGCGTTGCGACAGATAAAATGTCTTTGCACCTTCCCCTTGGTAGTCGTCGTCTTCGTCGTCGTCCGATTCTATACGAACGGAAGTTGCCGCCGATGGCGGTAGCTTATGAGGCTCGTATAGTAACGACATCTTCATAACATCGTCCAACCTTAGATCGTTTCTGATTTTATGTTTGTTTCTTAGATGGTTTCGCAAATAGGACGTGAGAAACGAGCAGCCTTCCACCGGACACCAACGAATCAACAACCGATTGGGTCCCTTCGTTTCCTTCCCCTTGCCGACCATCTGCGCGATGGCGTTCGCTTCTAGGGGGTCAACGTCCTGACTGTGTTTCTTGGCTTTCAAGTGTCGGGGAAGGTCCCCTCCATAATACGTGCAGTCCGAAATTGGACAGTGAAGAAACTTGTGGTGTTCTTGTTTACTCATTTTTTTTTTGGTGTGCGAGCAGGCTAACGGCTTGTTGCGGGTGGTTAGAAGAACTCGATCGTCCCCGTTTTATCTAGTTTCAAAATGTACGTCACATGTTACGTGTTAAATTACTATTGATTTTCCCCGCATGTCCTTGACATACCAAAATTACGACGTAATGGATGGATCGAGGCGATTGACGTCGTCACCTACGTAAATCTGTTACGTCGAAAGTTAGAATAACTCGATCGTCCCCGTTTTATCTAGTGGTAAAATCTACGTCACATGATACGTGTAAAATTACTATTGATTCTCCCCGCATGTCCTTGACGTACCAAAATTAGGACGTAATGGATGGATCGACGCGAATGACGTCGTCACCTACGTAAATCTGTTACGTAGAAAAGTGCCCCTATAAAAATACTACCAACAGCGCTCGTCCACAAATCATGGCTGATGCTGACTCGCCGATAATTCTATTCAATTCAAAGAGGCTTTTCCATCATAACAGTAAATTCATTAACAGCATGTACTGTATAGAATACCTTATTCGATCCTGCAAAGAAAATGTCGTCGTCGCCGATTCCCGATGTTCCTTCCATTCTTTACTGTGGCATCCCGGACGGAAACGAAAACATTAAGACATCACTTCTCCAATCTGGGTCTTTACAGGCGGGCCTGACGCGGTTGGTGGATGCCAGTGGAACTCTTAGGACTGTCAATCACGAAGACCACGTTGCTCACCGCGAGCTTTACGTCATCCAATTGGAGTGCATGTGGCCCAATGGAAAAGCTAGAGCAATCGTGGACTCCAAGCAAGGCACGACGGGTCTACGCAGCGACGGTTACGACGTTGCAATTCAGAACAAGGTTCGAGGGGGCTACCGTTTTGTGATACTCAACCCGTTTAAGACGGTGTATCGCATTTCGTTTTTATCGCCAAAATCGTCCTCGCCAGTCGTTGTTGCCTCGAGCTCAGACACGGATACTTCTTTGTATCGAAGGCGAGCAAAAAACGATCCACGAGAACCTCAAGACGAAGTGGATGCTCTTTTGTTAAAGCTCAATCCTTCTGGTAACCCCATAGACGAGTTTTCTGTCGAAAAGATCGCATTTAGTTATCGACAGGATCAAGTCTGGGCCAAGAATCAGCTCGTTGCCATCCTCAGACGAGTGTGGAGAGATAATCTATCTGGGCAGGAGTACTGTTGGAAATTCGTTCCGCTTAAGGACGAATCGGTTCGTGATATCAGCCTTAGAGTGCTTTATTGGTCTTTTGGTAGAAAAGCACCCCCAACAGAGAGTGGACTCAGGGCTATACACATTACTTCCCAATTGAATCAAGATGACAAGACTATGGTATGCCTAAGACCCTCTCATCTTCATCTGACAAGCACAGTTGATCCCACAACTTTAAAACAGACTGCAGACAGTTTATCGAACCTCCTGGAACAGATGCGACTGGGAAATGGTGTATGACAACCCAACATACTCATCATCATCATCATCATCATCATCATCATCGTAATAATAATAATAAAAACATGACGTCCATTGTGCATGAAAACTTTTATTGTCTCACAACGAGCTAGTGCAAAAACTTTATTCGCCGTCTTCTCTCGTTCGTTTCACACCTTTACTCCTTAGTCTTGTCTCTCTACCATCCTGTCTTAGAAATTCTTGGACTGTCGACACTGCGGGTCCTAGTCTCAGGGGTCGATATCTGTTCTTGACTCGATCCATCCACTGGTCCGTAAGCGCTTCCACTTCGACTTGGATGGCCTTTTCTCGAGCATCGTAATTGCAGCCGTGAATGACAGCGCAACGATCTTCGATATCTTGCAGCTTTCCCGAACTGGCCAGGTATTTTCTTGTTAGGTACCTGGTCTCGTGTTGCGGTGGGAAAGTTGTGGCTATCTCACCTTTGACACCCAGGGTGCTCGGATGGCCCTCACGAGTCATGGCCAGACTGGCCGTGATAAAATCTTGCTCCTCTTTGGGGGGCAGATCAAAGCGAGCAAGATGACCGCCTTGCTCCGACCTGACTTCGTCTACTTTGATCACGTCAAACGTAGATCCCTTGCCTCGTTTGTTGAAGCACAGCACCGTTTTACGGTCTGTCAAATTTTCGCGCATACAGCGAGAAACGAATTGTCTGGGTAAATCTGCAGACGTGGCCGTGGTTGTGCAAAACAAATCTTGGAGTCGGGACAGGATAGATAGATGGAGCCACGCGCCCGAATCGGTGCCGTCGAGATCTTGCTCGCATACCAATGCGTCGGCCACTGTGGTGTATTTTATGTCGATACCGGGCAGGTGCGCATCCTCGAGCGTCTTCATTAGCATTGGCTCTTGGCTTGCATTGAACGTCCAATATTCGATGGAATGGCCGGTACTGGGTCTAGAGTCTGGTGGAGTACAAACTTGCCGCAATCGTTGAGCCGTCTCTTCTGTTATGCCTAGCCGGAGTATCGGCAGCGCTTGGTGTACATACACGGTAGAATCGGTCTTGTAAAATGGCAAAAGGGTTCGTGTCGGATCGTCGTTTGATCCCGCGACAGTTTCGAACGTATGACGCACTAGGACTTCTATTATTGTAGCGACTAGTACGGCGCACTGGTTCATCTTATGCACCCTTACATATCCCTTATCTTGCATGATATTCCTAGCATCTTCGGAACACTGTAACATCCAGTTGCGCATCAGCTTTAGCCGAGCATGGTTAAAGTCACAACTCACTTGAACGGACCTGGCATTGGGAATAAAATCGGCGATGACTTTGTCGGCATAACGGAATGTCCATTTGTTGGGGCTAAGGTGACTCAAAAAACCAAAAAAGCGATTCTTGTTGTCTCCGTAATGACTCACATCCAGCGTGATCACCTCGTTCGAAAACCTCCGGTCGTGTGTGCAGTTGGGACCTAGTTCATTCACTACCGTCGTGATTCGGTTCTGAATATCGTCAGTTAGCTGAGTCACGAGATTCATCATATCCAAACCAATCACAACCTCTGTGGCCATCTTGGCATCAAAATTGAGCTGAAAGGACGATGTGCCGTGTCCAGTGTCTCGCGAGCGCCCTCCTTGATGACTTGTGCTAGTGATGACGTGTATTCCGTCGCGGGTGATGGATTTTGTCATAGCTTCCACGATGTTTTCAATCTCTTTGGCCTCGAATGGGATACGTCGATCATTGAGAACATCGCAGATTCGCGTGTACGTCATGTCTGATACGACAAAAACTTTGCGGCCGTCGTTGGTCGTCTCCAAATTAGCAGGATCTATCAGCGATCTCGCGAGGGCACTATACACCGGAAAGAACGGGTTCTGATCGAGACACTCCATCGTGACAACTGCTATGTAATCTGCCGGACTGGGGCAAAACGCCTCCTGGATGCGACGCACCAATTCGTGCAACGGCATTTTTTTGAGATCGTCTACCACCATCTGCATCATGCGCTGGTTGTATTTGTCCAACGTTTCTGTCGAAGCATTGTGTTCCTCCCAGGGTAATCGAAAAGTATCCACGCATCCCATGACGGTTAACACGGCTCGATGGTAAGCCAACATGCGAACCAATAATCTGATGTTATCGAGACGTCGACCCCGTCCTCCAAAGTTGGCATCCAGGTGCATGGCGTGAAATTCTTGGTCTATTACTTTGAACACGAGTTGTTCCATGTTGTTTAGATAGTCGACATCCTCGAGAGTACATCCCACAAACTCGAACATGGATACCAGCGAGATGGCGAGCATTTTGAAGATTTCAAAATGTCCGACCTTGAATTGATCCATGCGCTGAAAAATGTCCCCTACCGACAGACGATCGCCGGTGGCCGTCGTGCTGTTGATGGTGTGAATGATCATGCGATCGTGCAGCGACGGACACAGAGGCAAATGATTGGCCAAAATGACTAACACGCAATCAAATATGACGTTTTGCACATTCTGGCGGACCTCTGTCTTGTCCTTGGACAAACCCCTGTACACGACACTCATACCCGAGTCGTAAAAATTTTTTAGTAGGGTCGCCTTCTCGCTGCCATCGTTTTTAAGAGTGCCCGACTTTTCACTATCACCCAATTCGTTTACGAATCCTACCCCTTTACAATGCATGAGAGGATCTTCGTTCGTGGACTTAAGCGAGGCCGTGGTAACCGAATCCATCTCGCGAACCATTCCTCGAACACACAATCCATCCGATTCGGTGATGCCGTGCAAGACAGACTTGGCAGCCGTTGTCTTCCCCGTCCCTGCTGGCCCCTGCCATCCGACCCATATATTTTTTCCGTTGATGATGACACTTGACGACACAGCCAATCGAAGCTCTGTCATCTCGACTTTTAGAGTAGCATGCGTTGCCGCAGAATACGACGCAAAATCGTTGACCAACAATCCGTCTGACATCTCGATCTCTGGATCGAATGGATTGTGAACGGCCAGTATAAATTGCCCAGTGAACTTGTTCTTTAGACTGTTTAAATGTAGTGCGTGGAAATTGCGGTGCCCATCCAAAAGGGTTGGGTACGAACCAACAAGCGACTCCAAAGATTTACCCATGGGCTTGTTTGGGTTTCGCACGGCATCCTCGATCAACTTGCCGGTTAACTGGGCAAATGGTCCTCGGTAAAGCTCCCTGACTTTGCTGCCCGGTTGGAACGCATCGGCTAATTTTTCCAAGAGGTTACGCATGTCTGTAAAAAGTGGATACTTGCGAGTAACGTCATCGATCATTCCTTGACGTTGAATCACGCCACTTTGGACGTCTGTTATATCTCTCACTCCTTCCTGTCTCATCATCAAGCTGTATGCTTCGAGCTGACGTTGCATTTCATTCATGTTGTCAAGCGATACCTGGTCGACGAATTCTCCCAAGAACTGCATACCCTTGTCGATCACGTCTTTGGGAAACACCATCGTGTACAGGGGACTAGCGAAAGGCCCAAGTAAATGCTCGGCCAAAACTCGCCAGGCGATGCCACTCGTGAAGTCTAATCGAAATCGAAACGACGCTCCCTCTGACGTCGGACCGAACAGACTCTGCCAGTTGTGCCTATGGGCTGCATTTTGCAAACATTCGAGAAGTGCTCGATTTTTTATTGTGAGCCTCGGAGCCCCAGTGACGTGTATGATGGCACGAGCAAACTGTTTCTGTTCACTTGAAATGGCGTGCTGAATCTGTGATTCGTCTAGTCCGATGTCTTTGCCATTGAGTGCGACCAGGTCTCTCATCTCTCTGTAAGACCGAGCCATGCGAAAAGAATGCTCAAAAAGAAAAGGCCCTGACATCAGGGTGAGAAATCCTTCGGCAAATTCCGTCGTGTCGTCTGTGTTCAGAAGCGCTATCATGGTGCGTCGTAATTGGTTGTAATGGCATCGTTCGAGTGGCTCGACCCCAGTGGCATCGGTCTTGTCTTCACCAAGGTTTTCAGCTTCTGTTTGAATATGGCATACTCTGTGATACGTCATCAAAAGTCTCCTCAATTCGTTTAGGGTTGTGTAAGACCCAAAGACCCCGGCAGCCTCTCTAGCATTCGTACCTGTCGTTGAATTTGCAAGTCCCTTGACGGGATCGAAAATCGACGCTTCGGCCTTCAAGACATCCAGACACAGCGGGCTAACAAACAATCGCCGGACATCGAGATTTTTGGCATTGATCATCATGGCCAAAGTCAAGCACGTAGGAAATAACTCCTCAATGGCCTGCCTGTCAAAGCCAAAATACAATATGTGCCCGGCCACGACCTCTTTACGCACTAGTAAATTACCCGGTACGAGCCTTTCTTTTTGCTGCACGAAGAAACAACATTTTAACTCTGCGTGATAAAAGATTCGATTGATCATGTAGAGTAGCATATACAGTTCCAAAATTGTCCTGTCGGTTGTTTCGGGCGAGATCCAATGTGTGTAATTGCTGTCGGAGGCGTTGACGTCCAGTAAGAGGAATCGGAGATCATCGTCACATTCGATCGGTCTAGTGAGAGGAGTCGGTGGCACGAAGTTGACAGAATTGATCGGAACATCCTGGCCAAAGAAACGAACAGGTCTTGTGCCTTGTGAACGCCTGCTCATCACTTCTTCATTGTGGATGAGGTCCTCAACTTCTATGACCATTGCAGCATCTTTCTTAAACCTCAAAAATCAAAACCGGCACCAAGTGGGTTTTCTACAACTCCAGCTTCGGGTCATAATTCTTGGCGAGGGTACTGTTTTTTATTTCTTAAAACGGGCCATGACGAGTCCAGGCTCCATCTTGCCCGACGATGGAGGTGGGCGTGTATGCCAAGATTGTAACGCATCAGACTTTGATTACATCTTTACCCTTTTCACGTATTCTTGCTACACCAACCGCTATAATTCGCTCTTTCGAGGCGATGCGTTGTTCTTGGCCGCTCAAACACTCGACCACAAAACCGTGACGATCGAATTCCCTCGAGTGCCGTACCGCTTGTACCTGACCCCTTCCGACTTTAGAGTCATCCAAAAAAAAGGCGGTGTTGCGGATGCGGAAATTCGCTCCTGTTTTCGCACCTTGGATTCTTCGCGTTCCGGTGGTCAGGAGTTCATCGAGGTAAGGGTTTACTCTCGAACCAGATACTTGAACGTTTACAAGCGACTGGTGGAAAATAACCTAACCCTGGCCATCGATGGGGCTCATGATGCCTTGAACGGTCTTGATGCAGTATTGAATCTCGGCATCCCGGGAGCATGTGCAGTCCTTCGATTTCGGCGTTCAGCCGCCAAATTAGTCGGCAAATCACATTGGCTCGTCGAGGAACCCACAAGCATCTGCGTTCACGGGCTCCCGCCACGGATGCCCCTCCTTCGAAATGTAGTGGCCATGGAATGGAATGATGACCGCACCTTGTCGATTAGCTTGGCAGACGGTACTGAAAAGAGAGTTGCAGTTTCCGAGGCGAAAGAAATCCTGTCGGGAATAAGGCCTACAGTTATCTTGGTCCGCAACAAAGATGTCACCTTGCAGCAAATTGGTCATGGTGCGCCAGGGTTGTTTTGCGCTCTTTTTTCCTCGTTGGCACGTTGTCTACCCGAATATCCTAGGGCACTTCGTCCATTTCGTCCAGGGCTAGGGGTTTTTGTGTTTGACGTGGTCTCGATAACAGGAATGAGTCCAGACGTCCCATTCTGTCGATGGGTCACCGCATACTTTTCTCAGAGGTGGTTCGAGGAGCGATGGAATGTAGCTGTTGCTTTGCGCACGACTATACGCGAGTCTCTAGTTGCATACGAGGCATTCACTGCAGCCATGGTTCTTCGCTACGCTTCTACTCACACGGTGTGTGAAATGACAGAGGCAGCGCGAGCACCTTACGAGGGAGGGCACACGATAGCGCCTCGACCAGCGTATCTGCTTGAACGTCCTGTAGCGGAGTTTGACTTTATCAGCATGTACCCAATAATCACTCAGACCATCAATGCGGGTAAAGATACCTACGCTCCAAGTGGCGGAGATTGGAACCTCGGAGCGTTCGGTGGGTTTACCATCGCTCGCCGTGGCTGTCTCGCAGACGCTTTGAGGGGACAACTGGAAGAACGAATGCGCATAGTAAACGATCCGGTCATGCAGGGACGTGCGCGTTCACTAAAACAGACCATCAACGCCATGGTAGGTATGGCTGGACACCGAAAAAACCCTTACTCCGATACCAGAGTTGCAGGCTGTATAACGGCTACGGGACGACGGCTCTTACAGGCATGCCATCGTGTAGTTGCAGCCGACACGTTGGCTGGCTACACGGATTCTTTGTTCTTGAAACTACCCTGTTTACCCAGCAGTGAAGATCCGCTGTGCTCTTGGATGTCGCGTTCGGTCGTCGCCGAACACCAGGCTCGGTTTAAAACGGTCATCCAGAAAGAATTGGAGAGCATGGCCCCGACCGTTGAACATAAAACGAAGTCTTCTCTGCGGTTTGAATGCAAGCAAATTGCAATGGCCGCATTGTTCACCGGCGCAGCACACTCTTACGCTGTCGGCTACCTGATCTTTCAAGACGGCGCCACCCAAAATTCCCTAGTGGACATTCAGGTCAAAGGGTCCCTCAAATCAGCGGCGATGGAATGTATCCGTTTATTTTACGAAGCCTTGGTCGACATCTGCATTGCGGGATGTTTTTTTCTGGCTGATGACAACTCTTCGCATGTGCACGACATTAGAAAATTGGCCGCACTCGTCCCCATCCGTGTCATGACGAATACTGGATGGAAACAAGCCGTCAAGGTGACGACTTCCTCCCAACCACACGGTATGACCAATGCCATCGTACGTTATGCAGACGACACTGAAAGTCATCATTGGTTTCTTCCCGAGGAACACGAAGAAAAACTTGTCGAAGTAACGCATGTGATTTGCCCGGATGAAGTTTGGTCTTGTGTGGATCGACGTCGTCTGTCCATCGTGGCGACCTTGGAGACGTTTTATCGTCAGTTGTGTCAGGGTCGATTGCCTCTTAGTGCCTACGCCACGGATAAATCGGGGCATGTAATGGTCAAGTTGGACGACGGTCAATCTAAGTGCGTCCAGTTATGGGAAGCAGGAAGAAACGGGCTACACCTCGATTTGGAAAACTACTCTAAGCGATGGATGGAAAAGTGCGTCGAGAATATCAATTGTGATAATTGTCGCCTTCCTCTGATAGATGCCGCTCAGAGTCGCTACGTCCCGGGACAAGACGAAAAGGGCCCGGCATTGTTGCACGAATCTTGCAGTCCGGCCCATGCACTATCACTCGATAAAGTTGCCTCTACGCACTTGTCGTCGCACACCAAGACTGCCCTATCCGCGATACTTGTGGCTGGTTCAAACAATGCATTACAAGCCGTGGACCGTTTGATCGGTTTACGCAAGATGGTAGAGAGTGTTTCCGTCAAGGAAATGTTACCCTCGGAACCCTACCAGCAAATACTCGAGCAAATTAAAGCTAACGTGGCCAATGGCAAATCCTCGAAGGACTACCTGGATGATCGCCACGTATTTTGCTGCATTCCCGATGGCCAGCACTCCTGGTTCTGCTTACCCACTTTGCCAAACTCCAAGACCGTTCTCGATCTTCTTTACCGAGCAATGCGAGTCGTGGTTAGACGTGGAAAGTATGCTGGCGATGATGCTGTCATGAAAGCGATCGATTCCTATCCTGCGCATCGTCTGCGCGTCGCACCTCCACCCATCTTGTTAGCGGATGGGACAGCTCCCTCTCCGGCATGGCAGGAAATCATGAACAAGTCGGCAGAGTCTGCTGAATGCCCCAAATTCATAACATCCACTCCATTTCAGTGTCAAGTATGTCATAGTCCCTTTAACCTGGACATAGGCGCCTGTGGCCACTTGGCATGCAAAACGTGTTCGAGCGGATGGAAAATTTGTATGATCTGCAGGGTTGAATGGCACGGGTGGAAATTTTCTCGAAACACGCAAATGAACTACCATCCATCCGTGTTTCCACTAAAGGAATGGTACGAAGAACTACCCACCACCAAATGGCGCGTATACTGTGGCCCAGAGAAACTGATCTACGACTCTTCTACGAGACACATCATAGCTCTTGCTCGCGGTGAAGCACCTAGCTAAAAAATGACACACTATGTATGCAATTTTTAACTGTAATAAAATGAGAGACTTGTATAACTTTTTTTTGGTTTGTTTTCTTTTGTAAAGAATCTATGATATTATAGTAATAATAAAGTAACGTATATATATATATATATAATATTAATATATACATGATATATTACTACTCGACTTCGACGCGACGCAGTAAAAAATAGGGAAAAAGGAATTTACCTCAGTTTGGGAATTGTTAACAAAAGAGCAGTGTTATATGACAGGTCAAGCCTCTTTTGTACATCCCTTTAAAGAAGACTTCAAATCGATTGAAGAAAATTTAATGGAAAACGGACGTCAATACCCAAAAAGTAAGAGATCCAAACTTCTGCTCAGTAACGACGTCTCTAACTTGAATCATTCCGCCGAGATCTCACAAGAAAAGCCCAGCAGCGAGAACGGTACAATGCCAAAATGGGAGACAGAAACTTCAAAACACGTATGGACCGATTCTCAGGAGAGCTTGAGAAAAATTCTAGGAACAAGAAAGGCCAGAAATCTTCGAGAAAAGTTCAACTTTCAGGATTTTGATGATAGTGATGAAGAGGAAGAGCAAAGCATAAAAGGAGACCCCACAGAGCATGAAACTTACAAGTCGACAATGAAGGGAATACTAGAGACGCTTAAAAAGACAGTGTCTTGAACTCCTTCATCTCAAAGCTGTTCCAGCAAAGACTGTTATTGTTTGCATTGACTCCAGAATCAAGATGATGCTGTATCGTCACTGACCATGGTAATTTAAAATGTCTCTGACCAGCTGTTATTATTCAGCTGTCAGTATATTTGTTGTAGTACATACTATACAAAGAGTTTTGGGCGCGTACAATTTTAACGGTTAGATAGTTTTGCGCGTCTTACGAAGTCATACATATAACATGGCCAAACAACGGACAAACCATTGTAAGTTTAACTAAAGAGTGAGTGGTAACACCTACGAAACAAGTTTGCATTAAACTTATGGTCATCAGAGTTGAGTGGTTTTACTTTATGGATTATATATATATCATATATATATATTGTATTATATTTCACCCATTATAAGACACGTGTTAACTTAAGACAACAAACTTGGCATTTTGTTACTTTTATTGGCTCCACCATGACCGCATACGGGCGTCTTGTGAGGTCTGTAAACGGTACGCTGGCTGTTCTTCTACCCCTGGTTTGTCATAATCTGTGAGATTAATAAAGTTGCCTTTTCTATAACTTTTTGTAATTCTCCTAGTATTGTCGCGTGGATATTTGTTCGTTATTTGGTCCGCTCCTAAAACGCGACCCCGGTAACAGAGACTCGGGTGGCTTCGGTAAAAGACGTTTTCTTCGAGGCACAAGCACCTTTCTAGATCGTCGCTGATTTTTCTGTCGATAGTGCGGCGTCTTTTTAGGTTGCCGCCGATTCTTGCTTCGAGGCTGTTGAACCCCCAGATGTCTTTCCCGGGAAGACGGCTCTATTATCACGCCCCTCTCAGATCCACTGTCTGATTCGACTTGGTGCCGAATGCCTACATAGACCAAGGATCCAATCTTACTACCATCGACCAAATACACTCGAGTTGGATTGTCCGCAGGAGATTCATCGAGGCGGTCGCTATCATACACTGTACCCATGGTCGTCATAATCGTTTGGCTTCTCACGGGAACATTTTTAATTGTTCAAATACGATCACCGGTCCTGACGGA
This sequence comes from Porites divaricata, assembly GCA_038088405.1. Lineage (NCBI taxonomy): Eukaryota > Metazoa > Cnidaria > Anthozoa > Scleractinia > Poritidae > Porites > Porites divaricata. Next base: position 15,716,535 of record JBBMOI010000002.1, read on the forward strand.
ACCTGTGTCTCCTCCGTGGAACCTGCCTAATTGGGGTATTTTAGTTACGACTACAAAAACAATATTAGTGCCAGAAGGAGTGGTATTAAGCACGCTAGATCCAACCCGCGACAAGACCTTTCGATTATATAGACGGCCACCTAAAGGTCCAAGTGACGATGGACATCTCTGAGAAATGTACAAGCTGTGATACTCTTTTCGACACGATAGCCAAGACACGGAGACTTGAGGTTATTCGAGCAACCACGACACGGAGACAGGACTGCTGCGTGGGATTTTTAGATCTCTCCAAGTTGTCGATAATACAACCCCTGGACATCATGGCATTGAATCATACAATACAATCCTTGCAGCCATTAGAGCGGTTTCGTCTTGTTGCCTTCACGAACGACAATCATGGAAAGTGCTTGGGGATCATTCACGATCGACGATTTACCGAATATGAATCGTGTCGAGACATACCAGATCCTCCACCAACTCCTTCTTGGCAGCGAGGAGAACCACGCACGTGTCTGTACGACGAGGAAACGTTAGCGAAAGTGACACACAAAGTGTCCAAAGGCACCTTCGTGTTCAGTGTCATTCCAGAAAGCAACCTAGGAACGATAACTTGCCGGTGCCCTGACTCCCACCCAATGTTTGACCTCACCGCATGGATTGATGAGTTGACTCGACTGGGCAAGTATGACATTCAAGGAATTTGGTGCTTTCTCAATGTGAACGTCCCTGGCCACAGTTTCTACGTGGAGGTGGTTACCGGTTGCGAAGAACAGAGACGGGAAAGACAAATCCAACAAAGAGCTTTTTGGAGACGGTTTCCTTGGCATATCATTTGTACAATAACCCTTTTCGTGTTAACAAGGCTATTATGGAACGCGCAATCGATAATGCCCTTCTGGAAAAAGTCTTAACTTACATTCCCTTCTTAGTCTACGATGGAAAAGCAAGATCTTTTGTACTCTGCGTTCATCGAGGATACGTGGATGCGACTGGGTTAGGATTAGAACATCAGCACGTGCGTTTTGCCAAGCTCCTTTCGGCCGTTGTCAAGGGTCGAGACATCCAAATGGCTTGGCAGGCTCTGGAACACAGCGAACGTCAAGCCATACACCTGGCATGTCCGGAGATGACGCTCATCGAGACGGACTGCTCGGTGCTAAAACCCCGACTCTCGTCGGATACCGAGATACACCAGTTGATAGCGTTCTTTCAGTTTGTGGCCTACGAGGGACATTGTGACATGGCCCTCATCGACCGGACATGGCGTGTACTACAGCTGGTTGCCGCGGCAGTAAAAGGAGGAACTCGGGCTATGCAGTGGACGACAAAAGCGTGGCAACGTTTGACCACAGAAGAACAGGATTCGTGGACAAGACAATTTGGTCCACTTGGCCATGAACCGAAAGAGATGAAGAAACAACTGAAGATGTTTTGTTCTCGATACGTCGACGATCATCCATATCTAGACGATCTGGCTATCTGCGAGAAACACTGCGATCTTTTGGCGTTCCATGCCCTCGTTCAAAAGACCATAGGTCCGGTACCCAAAATGACACAGATACCCGGGGTAACTTGGGCAACCCGTCGTGCCTTGAAAGCGATCGTCGACAAGGACAATGTCCCATTCCCTCTGGCCGTGGTAGCCCTCGTCGTCGACGATGGGGACGTTGTGTCTGCTTTGAGAGACTACCTTGGATACTGGCGAAAACAAGAATCCAACGCGGTTTTCAAGAAATGGGATGGCGAGTTCTGGAAGGGCAAACCAGCTGCCGTCTTTTACATTACATTGGTGATACAGCGGCACGCCCGGCTCAAGAGCAGTCATGTGAGGCTGGTACAGCTTGATCAAGCAAAACAGGGGGACTGTTGTCCGTGTCGAACAGCGGCCCTGTACTGCAAAGACTGCCTGGAACTCAAGTCTATCCCAAACTTTTGCCATCCACCACCGGGTCGATCTATCGCATTTGACATCAATACCGACCGAGTCGTCTGTCAGATGTGCAAATCCAAGCGCGTCATTCAAGTGCCTCTGCTCAATCCTCTAAACCCATCCACCACCCTATCCATTTCCCATCCCGACCGGAGCCCGTTACACATTTGCAATGGATCTCCCTTTTGCTTCACCAAGACTAGTCACGTTGGCAGTTGCAGAGCATGCGAAGGTTAACTCGCCTCTTGTTTTTTTTTTTCTCTCTCTTGGTGTATTTATTTGAACAACAGTAATAAAATTGAACGCAAAAGAAAAAAAAATATGTCGCGTCGTCGTAATCTTTCCTTGGCCCTCCTGGTCCACCGATCTCGATGGCTCGTGACTGCAAACGCTGTGTGCAACAGTCTTGCTCTATTGTGTGCTGTAATTTGTTTGATCATGTGTCTCTTTTGGTCACCCGTTTTTTTTCCACGCCAGCGGTATCGCGCTTGCCTAGTCTTTCAGATCCAACCGTCATATAAAGGGACGGTTCGACTACATGCTTGTTCCCACAATTGGTCATGGCCACTTCTTCCGACCTCCGCCGACGTCCCGGTCGAAACGACTACGCAGATTCACCTACCGACCACTTGGTCAACCCTGCATTTTCTCGGGCCGACATTTCCAAGCCATGTGGCAGGTTGGCACTACGTTCCGCTCGTAAACGTTTCTTCCATGAAGTGCTTGTTGCCTTGCAAGACGGTGCGACCGACGTTCCGAGGGTATACGTTCAAGCCCAGCTCTGCTTTGCCTTTTTTGTGATTGTTGCATCCATGGGGATCATTTTTATCGCAGTCAAAACATCGCAAGAGGAACAATGCGTCAACCGATTTGGCGACTACGATCGGCCCTGTCCTCATGATCACAGCGAATGGTGTTACCAGCGAGTAGACGTGTACGGCAGAGTGCTGTTTACGCGCGATATCAACGGTTATCATTTCGAAATGAATCCCAACTGTAGCACTGAAGCACCAGAGGACGATACGATGAAATGTCGCGGAGAATGGTCTTTCTCTCGGGAGAAGGAGGTAGTGTGGTACATGCGCAAATACCTTAACGTCACCTCTGATACCACGAGCCTCGTGAGTCTTCCTGGACTAAAAGATAACAATCTCCGTCTAATGGCCATGCGTTGGATTCCTCGCGCGAGTAATCCCCAGCGATCAACATGGGTTTTTTCGTCGGCTGCGATTCCGCGGGACGACTTTCCGGAGGCCGAACTCGTGATCGACGGGACGGCGGTGATCGGTCAGATTGTCGCTTCCAGCAAGTGACTCAAAGAATCTGTTGCATCTCCGGCATAGTGTAGCGCGAGTAGACGCCAAATCCATGCGATGCACAGCTGCAAAATAGTCTCGCTGGTACCCCGAGCAAAGTACCGGTCATCGATGATGGCCACCACCCCGCAGCCATCTACCGCAAAACAAAAGCCGTTTACATCCTTGCGATCGTCAGCTCGAAAGAGATTTGGCAAGCACCTTGCGTCGCATCCGATGCTATTCAGGTACAGGCGAAACAGTCCAGACACAAACACGGCTTTAAAGAAGCGGTCACGAGGATCGCTGGATCGCAATTCGAACACTGTCTTGTTGGTGACTTCGGAGATGGAGCGGTCGTATACCAAGATATCTCCGGGTGGGATGCCAATCGCGTACATGAGTTTTCTGGAGTCGATGTAAGGTCGAAAGATCCGCTGGCGACCGCGAGTAAGAGGGTCTAATACTAGGTCATTAAAAGTATCAATCAAATGCCTATACTCTGTGTCTTGCAAAACCATACCTCGGAGATTTCGGCGTAAGCGGTCGCACGCCGCTCGGTCGGTTTCTGGATCGATAAATGGTAGCGGTCCAGCTCGACTGCTTCGGTTGCATCGTCGCGCCAACGCGTCGATGATGTACACAAGGCGAAGAAGGAGCCACTCATTCAACCCTTTACAGGATGTGGCCTCCCTCCGCTTGATAACCACCTCTTGTATAGCAGATCGAATGTCGGACAATTCTGCCCGTTCTTCTCTGCAGTCTCTTAGAGCCCTCGAAGACATAAGTTGACCGCGTGCCGCTTCGATGCTTGGTGCGGTGCGGGGTGTCTTGGAATGAGACGACCGTGCCAAGTTCATAACATCGGTCAGGTGATCGGGAGTGCCCAAATGGTCGAAGAGCCGATCGGACGTCGGGAAACGACAAGACAAACTAACGTCTGTGGTTTTGTTCAGGTCACGGGGTAGGTCGGGGACCGAGTGTTCTGCATCTGGTGGCAACGGTGCCAGGGACGCAGCGAGATGTGTACAGGGGACGCCAACGATTTCGGCCTCGGGTGAGAAGGCATGGTCAAATCGACACTGGGTGCATGGAATTGGTGCAAAGACCGATCCGGTGGGTAAGCAACGTTGCGTACACAAGAATCCTGCAGAAAAAGTGGCCGTCTTGAGCGTTGTAAGCAGATCTTCATCTGAACGCCAAAAAAAATCAAAAAGCAGCCGTTCGGTCACCAGCGTGTCGAGATCACGGGTATTGGCTGCCCGTTTCATCGCCTCGGTCACGAGCTTTACTCGCTCGAGATGTTTGTCGTCGACAAACACTTCCATGACCAATATCTCGATAGCACACAGGCAGTAGAAGATGTTCCACTGAAACTTGACGGGACATTCATCAAACCTATCGACGAGTTGGCGGCGACGGTCTTGTAGTTCGCTCAGCGCAAGGAAGATACCATCGCAAGTCCTATCGCTATCAAGAAGCTCCGTCACCGACGTGTGGCATTCCGCCGCACGGAGCCTGACCAATTGCAGGGCAAATAGCTGGTCTGCCAACACATCCGTTGTCCTCTTGAACCAATCGGCCGTCATTGCATTAACAAACTCGCCCTGTCATACTCTACTGTAATAGTGTGACCACGGTGCAATCATGGCCATGGCAATGGCTCCACACCCGTATGGACCTCCTGCAAACCCACAGACATACGCAATGGTGCCAACAAAGGATCCCCTAGGGTTCGTTCGAGCCGACAACGACGGAGTATCGCCCTTTGCCCGAAATAGCGCCCTCCTGTATAATCATCGGAACGGTCGCGTACACGGTAACCTGATCGGGTTGCTACGGGGCGGTTCGTTTGGCCAGGGGGTCGACCATGTCCAATATAAGTATAGCAACACCGTGACCCTAGACGAGACGACACCGGTCGATGTTACTGCATTGCCCTCGCGGATCTTTTTTGGAGCGCTCAACACGTATGATGGTTATCTGGGCCAACACAACGATTTGCGATACCCGTTCCCGGTAGTGATGTTGGAAAGTCAGAGAAACAAAATCGTGTGGCAACATAGGCAATACAAAGAGGAGGTATTGCCTCAGGTCACCGTTCGGTCCATAGTGCCCAGTCTGAGAAACAGAGAACAAACCTGTGAGATTCACCTACAACAAATCGGCGGTGGCGTCGAACTCACGATCGAATCCATCGTTCATGGAGATGATACGAAGGTACAAGGCGAGATACTGCGTCGCATTCTACAACTCGAGCTAAGCTTTGCCAAAACGATAAATTTTCACATGACAAATGCCTTGGCTACAGCCCCGTCGCTCATTTGTCGGTACTTGCAGCGAACGTGGAACGAAGCCGATGATATGCTGAAGGGGACACACCCGAATCCGGCCAAGTGGGTCGATCAAGTCCTATCGCGGCAGTTGTTGTCCTTCTGCCCGTCTCAAGTCGGCAGGGTATTCAAGCGTCATCCGATCCGTGATTTGATCAATAGCTTAAAGATCACTTCGCCCGCAGATGACAAAGGCACGCTATTTCTGGCCACCACGTCGACCGTCGCCGAACTGCTGATGGAGAACAACGAGACGATGCCGTTTCCTGAGTCCCAGCGCGTTTTTTACCTGGAAGACGACCGTTCGAATCGTAAGAGCTTCAAACCTTTGCAGTCCTTTCCTGGTGTTGGCAAGATAGAAGAGTGGCAATTGCCTTTCATTCAAGTGGATGGTCAAAAGATACCCATCTTAAAGATGCCCGATCTACCGGACAAGAAAGGTGTAAACAGGTCGTCCTTTGTCAACTTTGTGACCGCGATGTTTGCAACGCCCATCGGATATGCCTTGAGCCACGTTCCAGATGTTGCAGAATTTCGCCAGGTCGATTTCAACGCCGTGCGGATGACGGTATTTGACAAGGGCGGTGAAGACGGCGAGATTCAATGGCGTCGCGACATTTTGTGCCGCAGTGGCCTCAACGATCCCGCGTTGTTCGATCCTCATGAGTATGATCTCTCCATGTTGTCACTAGAGGGAGGCGAGGCTGCGACGACTGCTTTCAGAGAATGCTTCAAAAGTCAGGAAGAGTACGACAAAAAAGTGTTCTCGCAAGCCGGGATAACAGCTCGCGACCGGGAATTTAACCTATGCGTCTCCAATCACGTCTTGTACGTGGGCAAGTCCTTTGGCAGAACCGTTCCAAAAGACAGTGTATTCCCAGGCATCGACCCGCACAGTAACTTCAGGGCAACCGGGATAGATGGAAACCGACCCCTTTGCACGGTTATGGGGTACCTACAGGCTGCACGCAGTGCCATTGCCAATATGCACGACATTGACAAAGGTGCCGAAAAGGTGTTCAAACCGTACATCGAAGCATGTCTACGTATCCCGTTCACAAAGAACCTACCGAAAACCAAAAAAGATGACTTACAAAAAGTAGACACTGCCGTGCTCGACTGGGTGACGAAAGCACCCAACCTAGACACTCTTTTATTGGACGAACTACAAAAAGCCGAGGTTGCTACGATAGAGTCCTATTTGCTCATCATCCTCTTGGACGTATTCAGAGGCGGTGGCATCTCCAAGTGGATGAATGTGCCAAGGGTATTTTTTGCCATCCTCGAAGCAGCAAACGTTGGTGCCTTCACGGCTTCTCTACACACGGGACTGGAATCGGTCTCTACCATCGGCTCATTTGTGAGTCCAACCAAATTCCAGCAAACGGTGGAAAAACTGCGAGACGTTCACTCTGCCATTGGCTCATTCTGTCGTGATACCATGGCTTCGTTTGCAGTCGAAGACACGAACGTCAACGCTTACATCTTCTACGAGTTGCCGACCGTCGTACCAGTAGCCCACAACGACGGTGAAGACGCGGCAACCCCCCGTTCCAAATTGTGGATGAGGCGCATGTTTTTCGAGACGGTGATGAACTTGCTCGCAACTCGCCTATACGCGATCGAAACAACATCTGCTCCCGACAAGATTACATTTTATAACTACTCTTTTCAAATTCAGGTGCATGACAATAAGAAGCGTTGCGAGAACTATTCCCAACCCTTTCTCCCTGGAGGATTTTACACGACTTACCAGTACGATGAAGAGGAAAAGACAGACCTTGGTTTTGAAGACTTCACGGGTTGTCATCCGCTCATCACCAGCAAACCAGACGGCGCGTTCGGCGACGACCGAAAGAAAAACTTTTATCATTCTCACGTTAGCCGCCACTTTGCGGATTTGAGACAAATGTACGGCGTTCCTCTCTGTGAGCGCGTCGTGGCCGCCTTGGCAATGCTGCGTCCCCACACTCCGGCCAACGCACTGACCGTCCCGCGGCGTGTACAGACGCACACTGCCGCCCAGATTGTGAGGTACGGAGAGTTTGAGACCCATCGCATTGTACTCATTCGCGGCGACAATCCCAAGGCCCCTGATCAAGATCTGTACTATGGCTTCATTGCTGTGGCGGCACCCGTGCTCACCTACAAGAAATGCAGCAACGGATGTACCGCTCTGAACGTTTTCATGCAGACGGCTCCCGTTCTTCCCAATAAGAGCGCCACTACCATTCAAATGCCTCACTATTTTTGTCGAGGGTGTACCAAAGGCATGGGAAACCGCATGGCCAACATACAAGGTTGCTTGGACAGGAAAGTAACGTTGCCATCCAAAGTGTTTGAGGAGGAAGCATTTGCAGTGCCCATACCGAGTTGCTTTGGCCACAACGAGTTTGGGGTCCCTTACTTCCCCATCGACGGCGTCTTTGGACCGAGCTTCTTACAGAACATGACAATGTGCGACCGTCCGGATCCTCTGCACACCATGGAAGGGGCTTACAGTTACAACCCGATGACAAGGGCCAATGCTCCATCTGAAATTGTCGTCCTCAACCGCCGTCTTAAAAACGCCTCTGCTGGCCAAGTGCAGTTGCCTCCCTGGTCGAGTACGAGACGCTCCACGTCAAAGGGGCACAACGGACTCCTACAGCGCTTATCCAAGTTATCCGTCGTAAACAAAGAGGGTATGAAACCCGATGCCCAGTGGGCACCCGGTACAGCAGATGACTATCTGAATATCACACCCAACGATCGCATGTGCATGTTTGATCGATTCTATCACCCTGGCCCCAAGGGTCACGAGTATGGGCAGAAGAGTCGCAGCATCCTGGGCGAGAATAGTAACAGTTCTCACAACTGGACTCAGACACTAGAGACGCATCATCGCTCCTTGAACCAACGAATCGAGCCACTGGATCAGCGCGGATGTGAAAGGTTGATTAACGACATACCACTATCAAACGGTTTTGCGTATTAAGCAAAAGCGGGGAACAGAACAGCAACGATTCAATATGAACACAGCAGAGCGCTTGTTGGAACACACCGCCGATGAAGGCGTCGAAGTGTTGTCCAAACTCAACAGAGATGCCGCAGCTAGCTTGAGCTTGCCCCGTGCCATGGACGATGCCATATCCCGGGTATGGCCCACACGGAAAAACCGGATCACACACGACATGGTTGCCAGCAACTTTCTCCATCTGGTGACCAAAGTTCTCGTCTACATGCAGATTATTTTACTCCTGCACGGACTCGAAGCCGTTGGTCGTAACTGGGATCACGTGGCCAGCATCGACAAGATATTTCTGCCTACCTTTGTCCAATTCGGCGTCTACATCTTTATCGTATTTGTCAGTTTCATTTGGGCCTGCTTCTCCTTCACTGCCGAAGGAGGCGATCCAAGACTCTTAGAATACGATGAGCTGCATCGATTGTGGCGTCTTTTTTATCATTTCTTCCCGTTTGTCTTCTATTGTCTCGAGCTGTTATTCATCTACGCCATCATTCACTGTCACTTAAACAATGCTCATCGTGATCAAGGTCTTTGTAAGGCGTTTGACACAGAACGCATCACGGGTGTGTTGGCTCTAGTGGTGGTTGCAAATATCCTACATCGCGTCCTCAATTTTTACCAGATATTCAAACACACCCAACGACCAACGCGCCGAAAGATCTTTAACTCGGGAATGGGCGGCGCAAGTGTGCCTCTTCTGGGTAGCAATGCCAATGCTCGCGTGCCGACTGCCTCTCTGCAACCGACAACAAGACTAGCCCGCGTTCCTTCTAGTATGGGTCAAGTTCCAATCACAGGCTCTTCAGTTCCCACTCTTCCAAACACGGCACAGTTCCCCGACACAGATGCATCCCATTATGCTTTCCCAGAAACTAGTTACGAAGCAGGTGCTGGCAACCTATAAACATACCCGTGATCCGCAGCTACGCATAATTGACAGATTTCCGAAGAAGAAGCATGGATCGCGACGAACGAAGAGAGAATGGACCTTCTTCTATCCAATCGTGCATGATGAATTTAGAAATGGCACGCCGTACGATGCATCAAACGGCGGAAAACGTCGTAGGGTTGGTCAACAGAGCTAATTATTTGCTCGAGAAAGCAAGATGCTCTAACGAAGAAGAAGGAGACGAAAGATTAGAGAAAAGGATAGAAGAACTATCTTTGTGCCTGCCTGGTCTGGATCAGGGGTTCGCTGCGCAACGTACTCTGTCACTGCGCCACAACGAGCTCCAGAAACCTTCTCGTCGCGGAGAATATTGGACTTTTGCGATATTTAATCCACTGCAATATATTACGACAAATAATGTGCCTTGGGAGAGTCCAGTTGTATCACTGGGTGGCGATCAGGGATACCGCGTATGTCTTCAAATGTTCGTATCCAACAGAGAATCTTGGCAGGGGGGAAGCCTCGGTGTTGGTCTTCGTTTGAAGCCTGGTCCCTATGATGCTTGGCTCCCATGGCCGTTTCCTGGTGAGGGTGTCAAGGTGGCCATGTTTCGCATCAACGGAAAGCATCCCTACGTTATCTCGTTTGGTATACCAAAGCTTGGAAGGTTTGGTACTCGCGAAGCCAAATGTTCGCATTTTTTGTCTATCCAAAAGTTTATGGATGACACAGACCTCGTCGACAAGAAACCCCGTCCCAATGGGGAAGACGACGTCCTGCTCATTGGTTTCGCCGTACAAGGAGAAGAGACGTTTTTCTCTACATCAGAGAGTATCCTTGAGCAGAGGGTCCATCAGCTGGAGCAATCGATGCAGAAAGTGGAACCACTTGCCGAGGACTTGATCAACTCGAACAGACGGTCGGCTCAGCAAATTTTCCGACCTGGCCGATATCACCGAGGAGATCATTATTGTTGTTAATTAAAGACGTTGATTATGAATTGATTGTTTAATAAAGAAAAGCGGTGTAATGCATTTATTGTGTGTACCCTTCTTCTGTGTCATCATCTCCGTCTACCTAACAAAGACAATAGATTGATAACTTTTTTTTATTTAGCTTCAACCAATGGGACGCCAAATACTCATGGTTTTATTATCGTTATTATTATTATTATTATTATTATATTATTACTATTATAGTATTGTTACTATTATTGTATTGTTATTATTATTATTATTATATTATTATTATTATTATTATTATTTGTAAAATACCAGAAAAGTAAGACAAGCTGCAAAAATGCTTCCCAGAGCCAATAGAATTTTTTTCCTGGTGTCTGTTTGCTCAGAAAAATGAGCAACAAAAGCATCCCAGCCTCCTTGTTCCCTGATCCACGGTAGCAGATTTTCGGCGATATAGGTGACGGTCCAATCGACTACGTGTTGGACCATGTCTGATCTCTGTTTTTCTACCAGATGATGGGCCACTACGCCTCCAAACTTGAAAAAAGCCACTATTCTACCCCAATTTATTCCGCTTTGAAAAATGAAGTGTGTCGTGTCAGCAAACGTAAAATACGCTGTCGCTGGTGTAATGAGCAGCGCGGTGTTTAGTGACTGGAAGACATCTGGATAGTCTGCTTCGATTTTAGTTGCCATTCTTCGGAGGGTTCTTGAAGTCATACTGGGCGTTGACTGTGGATCAAGAAACTTTGGCGGTAGACGGATGAGTTCGTGTGGGTTGAATCTGCGCAATAGACTGCGCCAGATATAATTTTCAGCGAGAGACCTCGCTTCTTTGATGATGCACACATCAGTACTCGACAGTTGACATGCACTGCGTAGCGGCCATATCCCTTCTCCGTTATATGCAGCTGTCGCTTTGGCCATAATGGTACACAACGAAGTTAACTGCGACCACTAGAAGACAACTAATGTTTCATGAGACTGGGTTTTTGCGGTAGCAATAATTAGTAGACACAGGATCGGGTCGCTAGCAAACGAGGAAAATAACAATAACAACAACAAGAAAAACAATGTCTGAAAGTCAACGATAAACGATCTTCCCTCTTTTATTCGCCCACGACCATCTGCAAAACGATTTTTGATGCTATTCATTATGAGGTCACTTGAGCATGCCACCACGACTTAGCATTGTCTGCAACGAATGATCTGCGATGTTTTTTGCAGCAACAAATATTCAATCTTTTCCTTTTTATTGTTTCAACTCTATGTATCAAAGATTATTGCTCTGAATATACATCATTCTAAACAGAAAGCAAGTATTTTTGTTCACGTGTTCATACACATGTCTTTTTCGGGCGTCGTTTATTGTTGCTCGCCATTGTTTTCGTCAAAGGTTTAAGCGTAGAGACGTCCATGGCTTCGCCAAACTTCATTGTTTCAAGATCTCTTAAATTGTTCGAGTCATCCCAGGTCCCTGTCTCTTCCTTATCGAGAGGCTGGTCGGGTGTGGAGTTGACCCACTCTTGACACCTTTGCATTGTGAACGCTCTCTCACCAAGCCCCCTTTTCTTCAAGTCCAGAATTGCTCTCTGTGAGGGTTTTGTGGCATCGATTCCATGAGATGTCATGTTGGCCGCTTCCTAGCTGACCCCAACGTTAAAGGGAAAAATAACCGAGAAAGATACTCTCTTCCTTCGCACCAGGTTGTTACTAAGGATATTATGAGCAGATCGCTTTTTTGCTTCGTGTTGTCGTCCTTGCAACTCGTCTAAGGACCTTTGATGTTTGCAGCCGTCTTAGGTTTTCTTGTTTCGATGGTTTTGTCGAGATTAAAATTAGTTCGAAAGGTTCGCAATCAGGGAAGAGTTCATAGATGGACGACGAGAGAGACGCGACACGCCCATCAATGGTCATCATCTGTACGTGGTGTGGTGAAGCCTTGACGACATCACAAATTTTTGCGATCCCTCTTCCGAGGGCATGATGTCCTCTGATTTTCAATGTCCCGAGAGGCTTTCCTTTTGAGTCCGTCACGTTGATCTTGCATAGCGCGGTGCCTCGTTTAGTCAACTTTTCTCGGTTCGTCAATGGCAATGATTGATCGGCCATGGAATCTACCCATTCTCGACATCTTTGCATCGGGGCTTTTTTCTTTAGTAATTCCATGAGATGTCTTCGATGCCGGAAAACCAAAAAACAATGTTACAATCTAAACTCTAATACTTTATTTGTATTTCGACCCTTTGTGGTTGTCGTTCATTACATCAATCGAAAGACTATTTGTCTAGTAGGTTGGGTCTGTGAAGTGCGTTTTTCCTCGATGTAGTCTGCCACGTCCACTAGCAACTGGTTGATTCCAGTCAAGACGGTTCTGTAGGGATCCAGACGACTGTCTCTGTCTTCCTTCAGCCAATCCGTGTTTCCTTCAAAGAGAGAGACGTATTCTGCCGGAACATGCAGAGGCTCGGTGTCAGGCGTCATCTTCTTCCTCTTCAGAGTCTGAAGACACGAAAAAGATGTCGTCGCTTGGTCTGGGGTGAGCAAATTTACCTTGGCGGTGTGTTCTCGTCGATCCATGATGGTCGAGTTTGGTAGGTCGGAGTCGTTTGCGGCTTTCTCGTGGAGGTGGTTCCCTACGGGTAAAAACTAGTTCGAAGGGTTCGTTATCAAGAAAGAGCTCATAGATGCGAGAATTTTCGGAGACGGTACGCCCGTCAGCCGTCATCATTTGCACAGTGTGCGGCAACACCTTAATAAATTTGCAAAATGCTTTGATCCCCCCTCCAATGGCCTGATATCCTCTGATTTTTATTGTCCCCAGTTGCTTTCCCTTGGAATCCTTCACTCCTATCCTATGTAGTGTGACGTTATTTTTAGTCATCTTTTCTCGGTTGGTGATGCGCAATGGACCATCGTCGTCGACGAGGGACAGGTTTTGATTGAACCTGTCTTCTAAACTATCTGTAGCGTTTAGTACGGTCCCTTCGCAGTCCACCTCGCCTGCTATCCCATACGTTCGTCGCCAATGACTTAGATGCTCTTCCAATGGCTTGCGGAGGTCTGGTTCGTCGACGAAAATGTCGTCGCGGATGACTAAGTTATCGACTTCGAGAATGGCCGTAATCAATGCATAACCTGCCGAAAACACTCGCAATTCTCCTGTGACATCGAAGGGTTGATCTCCGGAGACCTTGTGCGTTCGATTGACAACGAGGCAGGCCAATTCTGGAGACGAAACGTTCAGTCTCTCCAACAGTTCTCGGGCGCGTGTCATACTCGTGACGAATACAGGTTCGTAGGCCGCGGAAGACCACCCTTTCATTACTTTCTTGTTCAATGACATTGGCTCCACCTGGATCGTGCGACACGTCTTGAAAATATCGGCAGCAACCTCATCATCGTACAAAAATTGGCCATCGAAAGTGATGTGGTACAGAGAAGGGTCGTACAAGGCTTTAAAAATCCGGGCTATCGTTAAAACTGCATCGTGTTTGATTTTTGCCACCGTGTCATTTCCGGACACCGAAAAGTCGGCGGCAAAGCCCAGACGTCTGCTCTCTAAACGAAACTTGTGCATCGTCGACACGGTGGATTCGGTTGTCGTGGTGGCGGTTCTAGCCAACATGTAATCTGCAATTTCGTCCATGTCCATCGTTTCCTCAATGTCGGGATGCACGGCAGCTTCTCTGGCAGACAAAATGTCGTATCGAGACTTATCCAGATCATGCGCTACTACCTCGTCGAACGTCTGATGTCTCAAGACTTTCTCTGCTCCCTCTTGACTCAATCGCATCAATGGCACCATCCCGTCGATCCAAAGAGGTGCTGGTACGAGCGCCAAGCGCAAGCACTCCTCACTGGCGAACCAGTTATTCAGCAGCCCATCACAGGGAAATGAATCGATGAGCAGAGAAGCAAAACCAGCAACGGCCCTTCGATAGCAACCAGAGGACATTACGTCCGCACGTACGTTAAACCTCGAGACGACAAACCGTCGTGCCCACTCACGAATCACTACACGCACGGCCTCTGCAAAAGTTTCGATACGGTTTATGTGCACGCAAAAGACGTCTCTCTTGTCCACGTAACTCTTGATAGGCTTGGATGACACGAGGCATTTCACTCTCGGTGGATGCTCGAGCGCTACCGCCAGTTTGAGCGGCAAGATTTCTCTTACAAGGCGTTCGACTAGGCTCTTCACTTCCAGCGAAGAATATGTGTAATGACTATTACATTTGCAGTCGGGATCGTGATCGCGTTTCAGCTCTAGTGCCAGCTCCACGAGCGATCCTTTCTCTACGGTGCCATTCGGTTTCATGGAGGCATCGACCGCCTCAAACTCATCCTGATAGCTCCACCTCACGTCGCCTCGATTGACTGTTTGGCGTCTGTCTATGGTGGTATATTCCGTGGTGTAAACGAGGAACTGATCGTAGCGATTACATTTGGCTTGAGCCTCTAATAAAAATGCGGGTGCAGACAACACCGTCTCGATACGAGTTGGCATTTTTTTCAGTTCCATAATCGATGCACGAATACAGGCGCCGTGTTCCCCGCCTAGATAATCTGCATTACCGATAAGATGGCTTTCGATCCAGTCCACGGCTCGTCTCCAATTCACACCATGGCGCGAGTCCTCCTCCTGCTGGCCAGAATCGTTCTCCGTGTAAAAAACGTTGCATATCGTTCTACACAAAACGTGCGACACCGCGTGTACGTAAGCCAACAAAGTGGTCGTCCAAGTGACACAGGAAGCTTTGGCTAGGTAGATGACTTCGCTTCCGGACTCGGCCTCGCATGCCACGGATCCATCGGTGTCGCCATTGTCTATCCATACCACGGTCGGTACACCAGTCGAGGCTGGTAAGGCTCTTCGAACGACGTGTTCGATCCGGGAAGCCAGCTCTTTACCGCAAGCGATACTAAAATCTGTAAATCGAGAGCACGCGCAACCTGCGTGTTGCGCGATCCAGCGTTCCGGTATGCCGGCGCCGTCTCCACTCATCGCTGGTTAAATCGCAGTATTGGTGAAATATAGCTGACACTTATAAAAGTTGATACTTTGTTAAATTAGTACTAATTTTCAGCGAGACGAGATTAATTCACCGAGATGGCTGCTTCTTCCGATCAATGTTTTCGGAGCGAAGTCTTTTCACGTTACTGTCCATTGAATCCAGGAGTCAAACCTTATCTTCCTGGGATAACTATCAGCAAAGACCATTCCTTTGTGAAAAAGATGGACGATTGGAAAAGCGCTCATGGACGAAAACGCAAGGATGAACTAACGCCGCCCGTCATTCGCGAACACCCGGGGAATCCATTGGCCGTGATCGAGGGGTCTGACAAGATCGATTACGTAATGACCGACAAGAACCACGGTGGAAGATACTTTGCCGACGAATTGGCCCAGAGGCAAGCTTCTGATCTCTGTTGGGATCTTGGCGATGGAGTGGCAGGGCAATTGGGGGTACATCCCACTTACCTTTCCTGTGTCATTATGGTGCCAACGGATGGTACTCAGGTTAACTACCGGTACGACAAGAGTGTCTATGCAAGTGCATACACGCGACAGAGTAGCGCCAAAGTGGCCAAGGAGCAGTTACCCAAAACAATCAAAGGGACTACTCTCCAGGAAGTGGTCAATGAGGTCATGAACAGCGACATGGTCGTACAAAGCATTCGCAAAAATATTGGGTATTACGAACTCAGCACCAACGACCGTTTTGAAAACCTGTCGGACCAAAAGCTCGGGGAATTGCTAGCCGTGGATGCCAATCACCTCAGTGGGACGGATGATATCTCATTGAGTCCCCTATTTGTCCAAAAGATCGTAAAAACAGAGTACGAACCCCGACCAGATGGCTCGTCGGTGACTTATCCTCTCTTTGACTACGGTTTTGGAAAGATGTTCAACGAAAGCAACATCTTGAAGAAAAACCCAGTATGCCGCTTGTCAAAATTTCGCAAGGGGAGATCTGTCAGGTTCTATCGACGCGTGGGTATGGCATGTCCGTCGTTTCTCGGTGTGGGAGGCACGCTTGCACTGCAAGACGAAGATGAGCTGGACGAACGCGATCGTATCTTGAAGGACAATCAAGAGTACCAAATGGAACGGATGCAAATGCGCGGTATAATACCTTACGAGAAAACCAAGACGTACGCCACTGGCAGTTTTGACCTGGTGTACAACACCGGGAACAAAGATGCTGCACCCAAGAAAAAGGTTGCCCACTTTCAACTTTTCACGAAGACGAAACTGGATCATCGGGCGGTTTTACCATTTGTTCTCGTCCTCGAGATGATCAAGAGCGAATTGGTCACGTATCTGGCTTTGATTTGCATCATCCACCATCAGATGAATAATCCCCAGAGTTGTCGGTTTGAATCGGGAGACGTGAAGCCTGGTGACGCGACCATTTCTGTGTACCAACGACTGGTGGAGACGCTGTTTCCCTGTTCGGCATGGTGGGGTGATGGAACGATCGTATCTGGTGACAAGTGGAAAATGACAACAAAGATGGTTCTTTCCAGACAGCCCACCTTCCTCTCGTCAACGGAAAAAAGCACCGAAGAAGTGTTGGACATCACCGGAGCAGATGAGCGTACGAAAACAAAGTGGAACAAGATCACGGGGACTCTTCGAGAGAATGGCCAGTTTCGTTATTACCTGTTCTTGCCCGTAATGGAGTCTAAGTCTTTGACGTTCACCCAAGACGACCGAGTGTTTTGTACCAACAACCGCAGCCGCATCCTTAAAGACGATCAAGTGAAGAAGCTTTTTGAGCATCGTTTCGAAAGAACCAAAGGACCGTTGCCTCGGACGGTGGTCTCGGCCGTCGTATACCTCGGCGCCTTGGAGAAACCAAAGGATGATTTCAAGGTTACCCGCATGACCTTAGATTTACAACAACCATGCAACACTCTGCTAAAAGCAGAGACCATACGCATCTTTCGCATAGTCAATGACAACACGGGTGAGCAAGAACCAGAGTACGATGTCAAGATCAATGGGTACGTGGAGGCACTGCGCATCAGCGCCTTTAGAAACAACGAGGTGTTGTCAACAAGCAACATAGAAGAGTACCTAGAGCGTTTGAATCTGCCCGAAAATGAGAAAGCCGATGTAATGAGATGTTTTGAAGACCAGGAGGCTTTGGAGGAGATGCGCGAATTCCATGGAGAATGCGAGGGCAGCCAAAAGAATTGGGACGGAGAAGAACCGAGCGCCAAGAAAGCAAGACTGAGCGACGATAATTGATTTTTGTATTAAAGGTTATCTATACCCAAAAGCCCTATAGCTGGTTGTCATTTGTGTCGTGTGTGTCAATCATGTTGCCCGTACAAGTCCTTGTAGATGTTGATGGCTTGGGCCCTGCTAAGTTGGAAACATTTTGCCAACGGCTCGATCCTCCCGCAAGAGCCAGAATAATAGAAACGGGGGATGACGGGAATGCGGACAATATAATAACGTATCAGTGTCAGTGGACCCTAGACACGATGACGCCGCCCATCCACGTTCAATGCATAATGTATTGTGTGGATAAATTGAAGGTGTGGGTGAAGGAGGCGGGTGCTCAAGTGCAGAGAGTGCGGATAGGAGTACCCTTTCGTGTCGATGATGCCAACGAATTTAACGACTACGATTATCTTGAATGGATCGTGCCCATGACTGCCCGAAATCGAAGCAATGCATACCGGGGATTACGGCGTAGGGTAGAAGAAACATTGAACATGAATGTGGAGCTCAATCGCGACTATTTGGAAATGATGGGGTCAAATGGTAGTGCGAGATTTTTCGTCTCTAGGCGTGTACCTAAGATGCCCATGACGGACGCAATCGGCCAATTTAAGATGTTGAAAGACTTGCTCGATGTCTGGCGCAACTCTAGCATATTGAGCGAACCTTGGGGTCTGAAAATATTGTACGATTCAAATAGGCCCAACGATGTCTAGCATACTTGAAGGGGCATCATATCTAGACATTGCACGTTGTACTGTAGGCAATATTTGACAGTATGTCGTTGATGCTTTAATTAATTTAGTCTATAAAGATATTTTGGCCATTAAAAATGTACCCAAAAACACTTCTAGTCCTTACAGTCCCCGTCCCTTTCTACTATAACCATGTTTCCGGCAACATATGGCAGCTGTTTGTAAACGTCTCGCAAGACCATGGCAAGATTTGCCGTGTCGTCTTTTTCCCTTCCCAGAACTAAGAGCGAATCAAAATGGCCGTGCGTTTTATCTTGAATGCATGAATGAAGCACTAAGAAATTTTCAGAGGAATAAACCACACCCAAATCGATCGTCTGTTCGTCATGAGTCGCCAGGTTCGTTAAGGGAAACGAGTAAAGTCGTACAAAACTTCCCGTCATCATGAGTCCCACGGTACCATTTGTTGGTTGCCCTCCACCTCCTCCCATTCCATTCTCTCTTGCATCTCCTTCCAGAGGATACACGATGGACCGTGTCTCGTCGATCGTTACCTTTTCTATCTTGTGATGAGAGGACGTGTCGTTTCGTTTTGCCATGTACCGAATGGCGAAGGAACCGTTTCTAGGTCGGACGTTTTTGAGATCTTTGGCTTTTTCGACGAACGATAACTGTACGCAGGCATCTGGTGGATTGTACGTGTTGTTTTTGAGGGCCAACAAAAACCATCGCCCTACCAAAGAGCGAAACTGTAACGACCCTTTGCCCTGGCTCTTACAGATCGTTCCACCTTTGTAGCGCCGGTACTTGGAGACGTCGCGAACGGTACAAAAGTCTCCCCCGTACCCTTTTTGACACCTACAGACGGGTGACCCAGTGAGATCAGAATCGCATCTTCCTCCATTGCGGCAATTATTGCTGCAATCGACAAAATCGAGCACATTGTGGCACTGCTTCCCAACTCGTCCAAACTTGCAGAAACAATTGTAACCGTCCTTATGGTTGATACACTGTCCACCTTCCTTGCAAGGTCGAACTAGGCAATCGTCCATGTCGACGGTGTGTCGGCAATGAACACCGTGGTAACCAAATGAGCAGTGGCACGTCTTTCGCGAGCTACGGTCTAGGCACTCACCCCTGTTGTTACAATGGCCTCTAGTCTTGCAAGTATCACCGTCTTGTGACCTGTATTCGCACCGTGATCCCATCCAACCCAACTCACACCTGCACGAAAACCGGTCTTGGTCTACTGGATGTTTCACGCAAGTCGCGTCACCAAAGCACGGGTTGTCATAATCGCACGGGTGTATTTTATGTTCACAAAGTGGACCCCCATATCTCTCTTTACATATGCAGGCATAACCGCCCTTTGGTCCACGAACGCATTTCTCCGTTCCTTCGGCGCTGCAAGGACTAGACGCACACGGATCGTAAAAGGTGGCACAATGCCGGTCTTCTGTGCAAGGAATGTCACGAGGGTAGTCTGAAAACCCAAAAAGGCAAAGATTCTCGATGCATGTCGCGCTGTAGATTGTATTCTCGATGAAGATGCCGGGACTCTTGGACAAAAATAAGGACAATGTGATCGCCAGGCAGGCTGCTACCAACGCCAGTGCAAAAAAGGTGACTAACGGGCATGACCCACAGAGTCGATCAGACCACTTTAGGGGTCCCTCGTCCACTTCTTGACACGAATCGTCCTTGTTACAGGGATTTGTCGGTACCGACTGGTATCTGGAGCGAGACATCTTTCAATGGTCCGGGCATACAAAGTCGGGTGGCTAACGACTGTTTAATAATCCAACCCTAATTCTCGGACTGCGTCTGTGATACACCGTTCGACAAAACGCACTTGCGAGGAAATGCGCAAAGCAGCAATGGTTATCACCTCCCAAGCAATCGGTCCCAAAGCAACGGTGATGGCGGCGCTAGTCCATCCTGTAAAGTCCCATCTTTGTTCGTTGCCGTGTCGCCTAGAAGGCGCAATGCGAATAAACACCGTCGAAGGTCGGCCGTAAAAGACAAAGGGCGACAGAGACGTACTTCCCCTTCTTGCGAGAGGACGAAGTTTCTCCAAGCATGCGAGAAACCTTGCCGGATCGTGATTGCTCAATTCTAGACAATAGATGTCGGTCGTGTCGACCTCTAGAGGTTGCACCGACGCCCTCACCAGACGAGGACGCCAAGTCAATGCCACAACCGAGCCAGGTGGAAAAGGAACGAGATCAACGCATCGGACACTGACTTTGTCATCGTACCGGTAACATACCCCGTGGACTAAAACGTGACAAGATCCATCCGACAGCTTCACTGGAGCGAGACATATCCCTTCGTTTCGACGTACGATCCACTGGCTGCCGTGTCGTGCGATCACGTTGGTACCAGATGCACGATTGATCACCAGTGGCGAGTCTAATTCGATCACATCGTTGCTATCGTTTCGGGGGGGTCCATTCTCCCACGGTTGCCATCCTGTATCTGGGGTACCTCTCTCCCATTGCACCGGCGTTTCTACCGTAGAGTTGCGACACCACACGACCGTTGGAGGTGAGATGGCGTCGTCTGCAAAACAAACGTCCAGACATGCAGAGTGGCGGCCGCACGTTGCCGTGACGTTAACACCTCCGTCAGTAGCACCACCTTCTCCGAAACAGAACGGCCACCGTCCGTTCCCCGGAATGCTGTCGACGGAAGGCCAGTATCGCAATGGGATGCGACGACCGTCGATGATTGTTGTCCTGGCCACGATAGCATTTGCCGCATCGCTTGCATAACACCGCCGTTTGGATGATGCACAGACGAGTTTCGGTACTGGGTAGGTTTGATCAAAGGACACTGATTGTCCTCGATCTACCGTTTGATCGAAGTCGACGCATTGTATTCCCCAATGGGTCGTAGGTCCTTGGAAGTATACTCGGAGAAACGAGACGGTCAATAATAACGTGGTGGCAATCATGACCAGATTTGTCGTTTGTTGACGTGGCCGATAACAGACGGGTTAATTTTGTTGGTTTACATGTTGGTTATACTTGTCGTTTATTTTTTTTTTTTGCTTTTTTATTTCTGTCTTTCTCTCCTCGTCTGCGAGCCGAAGGTATCATTGCCTTCTTTTTTTCTTCGTTACTGAAACATACACTTGAAGTAATGCTCTAAGGTGCATCTAATTTTATCAGAGTTTCCTTGGAAAGTCACACCTTGTAGGGGCATGCCGTGAACGAACACTTCTCGAATCCATGTCATGAGTGCAAAGCCTCTGTCGATGTGGCAAGTGACCCCCTGTGGTGCTCTAATGACCCCGATGAGTAGCATCCCTGTGGTCTGGGGAACGTCCTCTTCCTCGACCGATAAGGGATCCACAACAACCCACGAATCCCGCTGCCCGACCAAAAGTATACAATCTTCTCTGCCGTCGTGGTTATTGTCGAGTCTCGCGAGTTGCACATACGTGAAGTTTTCTTGCATCCGGACGATCGTCTGATCTCTCGCAACGTGCACCAATCCCGGCACTAGCATCGCCGCTCTGTTGAGCTGCTCTTCCACCCAGAACGTTGGTGCAGAGATGGGTACCTCATCCTCAAATTCGTACCAAAGGCTTTCTCGAGGGATCCAAACTCGCGGTCTTGAGATTGCCACTGGCACATTGATGGCTTTTCCTTGCCTTGCTTGCACCAAGGTCCGTAATAGTGTTTGAATGAGCAAGGTTCTGTCAAAGGTCTGAAAAACGGACTCTGCGAATCGAACGACGATGGCTGTAGAGTCGTTGACGGGGAGATCGCGTTCTGCCAAGATCAGCCGTTGCCTTTGCTGCGCATCCGAACTACGCCAACAAAATTTCACTGCCATTGCAAGTTCCAACACGAGCTCGCAATATCTTTGCAAGACAGCGCCTTCGTAAGCAATGCCGTGGCCGTTGAAGAGAATCAGTTCACACACGATGGCCAATCGAAAGGCATCACCGGTACGGTGCCCTTTGGCTTGCAATGCGATGCGTTGTAAATTATCCAACCCTCGCAACGCTCTGTTGCGCTGTCGCTGTCGTTCAAGACTGGCACCCCCCCAGTGAACTGCAAATGCTAGAGTCTCTCGCATGATGTACTCTAAGTCTTCCTGATAGACGAATCTTTTACGAGGATCGAGTAAATTGTCAAGTAGCATCAAGTCGCACGTTTTGTTATTCATTTCCAACTCGCCCAGTGCCAACACCCATCGCTTGGCAACATGATACGACGGTTTCACAGAGAGAAAACGTTCCTTCCATTCGCTCAAGCTGACTATCGGAAAATGAGACACCGGCGAGGCCGGTGGTGTTTCGCTGTCAATGGAAACGTCGTCGCTCAAAGGGGGAGGAACATCCTGGGGGTAGGTGAACTCGATCGTATCCCTCAATTGGGCCAACGTCACCTCGGCATTCTCGATCTGATCTAAGATATCGGCTAACTGACTTTTGTATTCTTCCACTTTATCATCGAGAACCAACAGTTCCAACTCCCGATTCGCTATTTGTTCTCCCAGATTTTCTAACTTCTGATCGAGCTCAGATTTTCCTGGCTGCCATTCTGGTGACGACGAAGGTAACCCCGGAATTTCATCCTCTTGAAATTCCGGCTCCGTCAAATGTGGATGCACTATCGCCGTGATACGATCAGCCTCGAGTATTCTTTGTTCTAGGGTCGCGACTTGATGTTTCAATTCTGAAACGAGATCATCTTGGAAGCTACGATACCGTTCGCATTCATCCAAACGTATCTTTAGCTGTTCGTTGACAGCTTCCAGACGATCCCGCTCCGTTCGGGTTTGTTCCAGATGATTTAACCGAGCGTTTAAATCTAGCAGTTCGCGCTTTAGTTGATCGCGTTCCAGGCGCAGTCTTACTGCTTCTCCGGGAGCAGCTTCGGCCAGTTGTCGATTAAAAGTTTCCACTTGCTCTTGCCACTGAGCACGTTCCCGTTCCACTTCTTCTTGGAAACGATTGTATTCCACTGTCGTTTGACCAAGTCTTTGCTGCATCGATTCCAAACGTTCCTGACATTGTATCACCTCCTGTCGCAGCGCTGTCTGTCGAGCCTCACTCTCTGTTCTTGCAGTCACCTCCGTTACATCTCGATCTCTGGAGGCTTGTTCGAGTTCCCGTATTCGCTGCTTCAAAGCCTCGATTTGTCCCTCCATCAGTGCAGAAGCCGTATTGACTTCGGTCAATTGCCGTTCCCATTCGACCTCGCTCTGGGCCAACTTTTGCTCTACCAGACGTTTTTGCACCGTGATACTATTGAGATCCCTGGTTGCATTGTCTAGCAGTGCACGACACTTGTCGAGGTTCTGTCGCTCTTCGTGGTCGCGAGTTGCTTCCCGTAACTTCTCCAACTGTTGTGTTTCTAGGCGATCGAGCTTCCCTCTCAACTCGTGAATTTCCCTTTGCCCACTTGCTTTCTCGCGCTCGTAGTCGAGTTGTGCTTTATCAAGAGACTCCTGTAAGAGGTCGCTGCGACGTCGTAATGATAGCACCTCTTCCGAATAGCCCCTTTCTAATGTTGAAAGCGCCCTAAATTTTGCCTGCGCCAACCGGATCAATTCCAACGGCGGAGTCGCCACTGTAACTTCCGCTATTTCTTGCAATCCGCGCTGCATCGCCATTTTCTCTTCATTCATTCTAGTGACACGATCGATGACTTTTTGGCTGGCAACATCAGTCTCTTCTCTCGTTCCTGTGATTCTGGCCACCTCCAAAAGGGCACGGGTCACGCCTTCGGCTCTTTCTTCGACTTCCGAGACACGAGCCTGGGCCAAAGGAACCAGCTGGGACAGAGACGTGCTTGCGATGCTGCTCTCTCCGTTAGTTGCACCTGGTCTGTTCACGAGGGCGACAAGACCTCGATGTGTCTCTGTTACTTCTCGGAATTGATCGTCGATCTTTGATATCACTTGTCCAACTACTTCACTGATAAGAGTAGTATCCTCATTTTCCACACTTAACCGGTCGGCAAGTCTACGAATTGCACCGATCGCTTCATCTCTTTGGTCTCTTTGCTGTTTTACGGTTGTAGTCACTTGTTTTATTTGATCTGGAAGCATCGACGAAGTGGCCTGGGCATTTTCGTCCATCAGACCGACTACCTGCCGTAACTTCAGAATTGCCGATTGCAATTGTTCGTAGATTCGCTGGGTGTCATTCGCTTCTATCCGCGCCTCCCCCAAGGCCGTCTCGAGTTGTTGACGGGCTTCTTCTGCCCTCAAAAGTTCTCTGTCCTTCTCTTGCGTTTGCACTTGTTGACCTTCTCTATCTGCGGTAACGGTGCGCTCTAGGGCAGCCGCTTGACTCATCGTATTTCGAAGACTGTCCTCTAGATCGTTGTTACGCCTCGATAGTTCTTCCAACGTGCTCTTAGCTCTTTCCATCTCCATTTCGTGTGTCTGTCGGAGTTCTTCCAGACGAGCCTCTAGTCGGTTTTTTTCTTCATTGAAAGCCTTGACTTGTAACTCCAGCGCTTGTTTGTTTTCCAAGAGTTGACCAACAGTGGCGCCCATCTCGGTGATCATTGCATCGCGTCTGGTTTCTTCTTCTGTCATTTGCATCACTCTAGCCTGCAATCGATCTCGTTCGGCGACCGCCGCTTGATTCTGTTGGCGGGTCGCATGCAGCTCGTGTATCACAGAGTCCAATTCGGTTCTCGTTCTGTCTACTGCCTCGCTGAGGTCTCTTGCTTCTCGTCGCATAGTTTGGCAATCTTGCGACTTTGCATTCAGTTCCTGATTCAGATGTTGTATGGCTTCGGCGCTTTCACTTTGTATCGCATCCACGTATAGTGTAGTCTCCGCGGCACGAGCATGCAAGGCGTTGAGTTGCAATGTCAACTCGTTTGCGACTTTTGATTGTGATTCCAAGTCCCTCTGAAGCTGATCTACATTGCGCTCGTGCTTTTCTCTTTCGGTCTCGATCGTCTCGTTTAGCCTGGCAATGTCTCTGTTTTTCGCAACTAGCGCTGCAGTGGCGTGTCCAAGTTCGGAATGAGCCTGAGTCAGTTGCAAGACTATATTCTCTTCACCGGCGCGATGAGCGGACATTTGATGGCTTAAAGTTTCATTGTCGTTCATCAATGAAGCGACCGTCGATCCTTCCCGAATGATCATTTCGTCTTCGGTCGTCGATGCCGATGCATTGGTTGCCCACCGTTCCGTCATCTCAGCAGAAAGTTGCAATATCGCCGAATCCATGGGGTCTTCCATTCTTGCCTCGTCTGATTGCAGCAAAGGAGCTGCGTGGGGCAACACATCGGACCTGACCGATGGAGCATGATCCAGCCTTCCTACCACCGACCTTGTTCTTTGTGCCATGCTGAAACCACTCAAAACTGAAGGCGCATATTCCGATTCTTTCTCGTCCATCAAATTGAGCGTTCGTTCTGCGGGAACCATGACCGGTCCAGCGTCTCTTGAGCGGTCGGTGATGGCGTCCGTAACAGGTACCAAGAGTGACCGGTCACTGGCTATCGACGGTGCTCCTCGGGACCAAGGTTTTGAGAACCCTCCCAGGGAGGACGGTGCATACGTGGATGTAGAATCTTCATCAAACGCCAGTGGTGCCTGCTCTGCTGAGACTGGCACCAACCCGAACACCCGTTCATTGATATTCATTCGCTGCCTTTCTTGGATTGCCCTATCGATTGCCTGGTCGTTGTCTCGGTGACCCTCCTCTTCCTCCATTTTACTTGCTTTTTCTTCTTCTTCTTCTTCTTCCTCATCCTCTTCTTCTTCTTCTTCTACTTCCTCGTCTTCCTCTAGCTCGTTTTGTTCGTAATCACCAAAGTCTAAATTTCGATCAGCGTTCAATGATCCACCCAGCGTCGAAGGATGGTAGGTTGATATTCCATCATTGGATGGCACTTCCATTCGGTCAACGACCGCCGGATACATGTTGACATTTCCTCCCCAAACATATTCGCGATGACGTGCCACTAGCTTGTTTGTTTCTCCAGCAGCGCGTGATGCATCTACCGAACGTTTCATGTCCTGTATGATTCGTTGGTGGAGTTGTTCCAAAGCCGCAACGTGTGTTTTTTCCGTTCTTTGATCAGGTGCCAGAGACATGCGCGCCATCAATCGAAATGGTCCGATCAATTCTATTCCAACAAATTCATCCAATGCATTGGATGGCCCGGTACCCTGGGTCTGTATGGTTTCCATTGTGTGGATGAAGGATCTAACGATTGCCTGAATCTCCGATCCCGCACCAATTGGCAACATGGGTTCCACTTGCTGTTTGACTAAAGTGAGCGTTGTCTGGATGGATCGATCAAGAGCATTGCGAGTATCTTTCCCGTTCAAGAGATGATCAATAGACAGACGAAGCTCGTCATCCGATACGGTCTCCAGTATCCTCACAAGTGATTCGTTGCTGGTGTGAACACCCAGTTCCCTCAACGTGCATCTTGTCTCGTTCGCCAGGTGCAGGTTGTCGGGATGAGACGTCCACATTTCTCCTACGAATCGACACCAAGCCAACGCAATGGCCACGATGAACCAGGGAACGGTGGCTTGTTCCTCGTCATAGCTCTGCACATGAGCCCAGTGTCCAAAGAAATTGACAGGCAATGTCACTGGATCAGTCCTATGCCCAAACAAGGCCGAGGTGATGAACGTCGAACCTCTCACGTAAGACCTAAAGGCTTCCTGGAGCCCTTTTTCGTCATCGGGTTCGAGTCTCAGGACCAAGTGATTAGCGTCGTTGATGAATTCGCATGCACCGGTGATGGATCGTTCCTTGATCTCGTCTAACCTGTCCACGAGCCCGATTCGGTCCCTGGTTAGGCTTGGGCCAATGACCGTGGATGCAAAACGAAGACCACGCAAAATGAAGGACTCCCCCGTGGAATTACCGTGATCAACAATCGTTGACGATGCGGATGAGCGCGACACCTGACGCGCCATAATGGGATCGCACGAAATTAACTATTATAAGACTCAGACGGACCTTACTAATACGTGTTTGTTTTATTTGTAGTAGAAATCAATCATGGATGATTCTTGTTCTATTGAACCAATCCTAGAGACGTTCGGTCGACATCTCGAGTTGCTAGAGAGAAACACCAACCAAAGTGGTTCGAGCGATCCCCGTCATTTATTCAGTTATGTTACACAGCGACGCGAGGCCTTCCTTGCCAGGCCACACTCGGTGGAAAGTCTTCCGTCTCTTTTTCGCTACGAGCTTCCAAAAGTAGTCTGTGAGTTTATGTTACAGTTTCTCCAAGAAAACTTTAAAATACCCCCAACGCCCCCGCTTTCACCCAAACAATCCATCGACCACAGTGATTTGGACGATGAACAAGAAGACGAAGACGAAGACTCGGACCATTCAGAAGTCACAGATCCCGTCTACTCTTGTTCCGCGGCGACGGTAAAGAAGAAAAACGAAGAGGAAACAGAGGACAAAGAGGGGAAAAAAGGAGACAATTTGCTCGACGAGTTCTTGGTACCCTACTCGACCGATGACGGTGATGCACACCAGCCCAATTTGTGAGCAAAACGAGGGTCACCTGTCAAACGTTGTATTCTGGTAGTCATCTTGGAATATTGCGAGAGTGGCAAACCAAAGGCTTGTTCAAATAAGGTCTCGATCGGTAACGGTGCTAAATGTCGGACGGGAAGACGGGGAGCGATAATGTCGGGACCTAATTGACGACCGTGCACCGTGATACCCAGAGCAAAAAACACTAGAGAATTCATTTCTTTCTTGTCCACTTTGACGTCCAGTTCCTGGTCAAGGCGTTCGCAAAGAGTTAAAAGACGACTCCGCAACAGTAACTGAACACCAGGCGCAAATTCCTTTAAATGAAGGGGTTCGCATCTTCCCGCTCGCTGTCGAATGAGATTGTTGTATTTTTCCCGTTTCCGTGGGTCTATCAAAGCCGTGATCATGGCATTGATGGTTTGTTTCAATAAATCATGTCTTTTTGTGTACAAATCAAAGGCGTCGTCAAACGACCGTTTCTGACTCCCCGACCGCCTCACCGAACCGCCAATAAGCCTTCCCGAGTATGCATTGTCTTCTCTCTGTCGATTGCCGTATACAACCGCTCCCAGATCGTTCAATGTCGTCACGGAAGATATCGTCATCTGGAGAGCAGCGGTATCGGGTAAAAGTTTACGAGAAACGGCACAACACCAATTGACCTCGTTTGAGGCACCCACCATAATCTTATGACATTGCAACGAAGACTCGCCATCGGGAAGGTCAATCCATCTTTTCACCTGCTGCCAGGACTTATTACATCTATGCACGACCCTGTGTTCCAGACACGCGAACACTCCCAGCGGTTCGTGGACGCACACAAAGTCCTTTGCAAGACATCGTTTGGATCCTGCCGCTCCAGTCACTAGCGTGCTGGTGAACACTCCAAATTTCTGTCTTGCCATCCGTAATACGTATTCGTCGCTCACCCAATCGCGATGGTTTTTGATTTGCTGTAACAGATTAACAGGGGGCGATGGACGCATAGCCTGACTCATGTCGACCGTGGCCTCGATCCACGACGATTGGGTCATGCCCATTGATGTTGCTGTTGTTGCTGTTGCTGTCGCTGTCGTTGCGTTTGCGCTCATCATGACTATTTTTTGATTGATGATCTTGCCAACTAGAAACAATAACGATATATCAATTAAGACATAATGTGACTTTTTATTGGGCGTTTTATTTTTATTTGTGTTGCAGAGCGGGCGAGGCCAGTCTCCCAACGTGGCTGTGATCGACGAAGCCGGTTTCAACCGTAAGGAATCCGTGGCATCGACCATGGCCTATCTAATCAACCGTCAAGTGGTCATGACCGTGTTGTGCTCCACTATGCCCAGTGGCCATTGGTTGATGCGATTGATGCAGTTTCCGGACGTTTACAGCATTCACCAATCCATGGTGTGCGATGCATGCGCAGGTCAGACAGAAACGTGCGTTCATCGTTTCTATCTACGACCGGGACATATCGATCTCAAACCAGGTCGCAAAGGGCTGGTAGAGCGAGTCATGGAAATGTTAGTAGAGGGTTATTATCAACGAGAGGTGATGGGTTACTCTTGTGCCGAGGGTGCAATTAAGCAACCAGTGTTTCCGGCCAACCTCATCGCCCAGGTAGTCCGCCACCGTCGCATGGACTTGACAGACGAGGTGCTCAACACTGTTCAAACCATGGCAGTAGTCATCGATCCCGTCCAGGCAGCGAGTAAAACCAGTGGTATCGGGTTATGCATTTTACTGAAGACGACGCAACAATGTTTTTACGTAAGTAGCTCATTGCCTTCTCGGCAGTTCGCTTTTCCAACTGCGATTTGACTGCGTAGCTTTTTCACAAGAGCCTCAAGACGGAGATCCCGATCGTCTTGAAGGTTTTCCGACGACCAAACTCGCAGCGTTCCACACTCGTCTCCGCTCGATGCCAGAAAGCATATGGTCAGAACACATTCCTCAATTGGTGAGAAACTGGACGTTGGCGGAGTTTTGTGCGCTAGAGTGCAAATCACGCTGTCGATCAGCGGCCGAGTTAGAACATGGGTCTCATCCAAGGGAAAAACTAAGCAAGATAATGCACAGAGCCATAGTATCCAGATGGTACCGCGCTCGGTCTTGATTGCCGAAGAATGCCATAACGCCTCCACGAGGATAGCGAATGTACGGGGTTTCCCAGACTCACAACACACGACCGCCAGGGCATCCATCCACGGAGAGGCGGCGTTAGGAAGAGGCGACGACCATGCATCACTTGGAGCCAAATATTCGATGGTCTTTTGTCTTACCGTGGAATCCACGTCGTCTTCCATTAGACGCGCGAGAGGATGGTCGTAACCCAATACACACATGGCGGTCTCGTGGCATTCGGCAGCGTGTCTAAGCTCGAAAGCCTTGTGTCTACGCTGTAACTCGTAGACGGCTTGCGCGAGTTCTTGGACGCGATTTGCGACAGCGTCGCGGTCATATCGCGTCGGATGAAAAAGTTGCACGGGATCTCTACAAAGGATCCTTGTGGCTTTTACTGCGTCTGTTGGTGGTTGCTGCATGGTCGGCAAAATAATGACTGTTTTTTTTTTTGTCGTTTAGGTTGTGGCACTCGATCAGTACAACGTCGAACCCCACGAGGGAGGGTACATGACGGCCATTCACCGTGACCTGATACTCTACAATCTGAGAAATATCGAACGGTTATATCCGATTCTTAAGCGAGCCGAAATTACCATCTGGATCGAAAATAATTTGACACAGGATTTGTGCCGAGCGCTAGAACTGGAGATTAAGATGAAGTATGTCAACACGGGTCGCACGATCAACATGGTCAAGATACGCAGCGTAGAGGGCAGTGTCCTACCAGGGATAACAACACGTCAAAAGAAGTCCCTTGTACAACACACCTTATCGGCACTCGTCAGATGCGTGTACTGGGTGGACCAATTCTCCACTGTGACCGAAATCATCAAACAACGCTATGCAATTCTCAAGACTGCAGGCGAATCGGTGGCAGAGATCGTGGCTCATCTGGATCATCCCAGAGGGCTCCAACACGACGGCATCGCCAACGTCGTCTTGCCCGATCTCAGTGAACTCGTTCCGACCCAGGAATCTGTTCGGGCTACTCTAAAAGAACTGGTGACGCAGATGGACTCTTTCACTTATCACGCGGCGCGAGACTGTTACTCGGGAAAAACGTCCTCTACTCGCGACGACTTGGTGATGGCGGTTATCTTGGCAATCGGTTGGCAATTTGTATCTCTAAACGTGATTGTTGACGGAAGACTTCCCATTACCGTCACCGATTTATCATAACTGCATCGTCAGCTTCCATGGCCGATAGCACATCGTCCAGCAAAGCTCGCCAAGAGATACGCCTGTACGCTACCGAGATAGGAAGCATCCTCGGATTGAATCCGTATTGTTCTCGCCTCGACGTCATCAAACGCGTGTGGGAACGCATCGATAAAGATGGCATTCCAGACACTTGTCGTCCACCTGCAGATCTTCTCAGGGCCGTGGGTCGAACGAAAAGTGGTCGGGAATTTCAAAAGCACAAATACAACATCAAAGATCACGCAAAGTTTGATGAACTAGTCGCTCGTCTAAAGCAGTCCCTGACAGACGAGGGCCGCGAAGAGTTGGTCGACACGGCGCAGGGTTTTGTTAGGACCGAAATGGGCAAAAACAGCGAAATGTTGGCCATCGACATTGCCGAAACCGACCAGTATATTGGCCAATGTAGCTCGACGCAGCAAAGGTACGAGAGACTGGCATGGACATCCTCTGACGAACAAATCGAGGTGGTTATTCTGGGGCGCATTGATTGCCTGGATCAAAAAGACAGAGTCGTCGAGATCAAGACGCGTTTTGGACGAAAACCCAACGTTAGCCCCACTGAGTTTGTTCAACTGCAAACCTATCTCTTTCTCGCGCAGAAACAGCAAGGATACGTTATCGAGTTATTCGAAGGGGAAAACCTCGTCATAAATTTGCCACTGTCCTTTGACAAGCCATGGTGGAATACTGAAGTCATCCCTTCCTTGGCTGTTTTTGCAAATGACTTGATGTCTAGTATGTCGAAAAAAACCTTGGTCTGTTCATCCGATGACGAGTTTTATTAAACCCCAAGATGTGTAAAAGACAATAAAACAACCATTTTAATATACTCGAGTCTAGCAGGATTTATTATACCATATCATGCTTTATTATATATGTAATATATATATATATATATATATATGGTCATCAGAGTTGAGTGATTTTACTTTACGGATTATATATATATATATTTATAATATATATAATATAAAATATATATATATAGTATAGTATATAACATATAATATAAAAAATTAAACCTTGTTAATCAAAAATTTGGACTTTAACAAGCATAGTATTATTTTTAACATGCCAGGGTTCACGAATCTGGTCAATGAGGACAAAATCGACGTAACCATACCCTTTGTAGTTACGACGTGCAGTGGGCCTTTTGAAAGCAAGAAGACCTTCCTCAGCGATAAAAGTTTGACTTATATGATCATGAGCCATCGACTGGTTTAAGATGGAGAGGGTGATTTGTTTCCCGCAGAATGGCCATTCCAAAAGGTTGTCATAATCTCCTTGCATCATGTGGACAAATAAGGCAATATATTTCCCCACGCCACCATCCACGCCGTTTAAGTTTATCCTCAGACACATCTTATAGCCATACAAACTGGTGCAAAAAGGAGGGCTATGTATGGTTGACATCGCACCGGTAATTGCGTCTTGTCGACGCTGTCTGTAATTTTCTATCCTCCAAATGTACGTTCCGTTACAGACACGGCCTTCGAATTCCAGTAATTTTGTCTCGAGTTGCCAAACAACTACATCAAGGTCTAGCAGGGGTCTTTGGTGCCTCGAATTGGGCGCGGTTAGGGCGTATTCCCGGTTTTCGACTTCGCCTGGAACG
Organism: Porites divaricata; assembly: GCA_038088405.1. NCBI lineage: Eukaryota > Metazoa > Cnidaria > Anthozoa > Scleractinia > Poritidae > Porites > Porites divaricata. The sequence goes on from JBBMOI010000002.1 coordinate 15,749,324, forward strand.
ACACTGGTCGTACGCTTCGGCTCGTTAGTTTGTTTCGATTGTTGATCACGCGGTGCCTTTGGGTCGCATGAACAGGCTACGTTGCTGGCCCTTGCAACGCAACTTGCGCTTTCTGGCAAATTGTACCGCGATTCAGCTCCCAAATTCTGAGTTGCCATGAAAGCACCAAACTTCTTTGCCAAGTCCATGGCGTGACGTCCGAGTTGACCTTCGACATGCTTTTCCACGGCAGCTCGTTTTCCCTCGAATGTGCAACCCACCACGCTGAAAGCACATTTCATTTCCATTTCGGGGCACTCGTTGTCCAAGTGGCGTTCCATCCATTTTCGCAGAATGTTTTGTCGTCCACATTGGCCACACGACACCGGGAAAATTGGACACGTTCGAAAATGATTCTCGAGGCCATTCCAGGGTACCTCTTTGCCACAGTGCTCGCATGGTGTGGTTCTGTTAGGGCACTCGGTTTCCAAGTGTTGTTTCGCGTTTTTACGCAGTACCTGTTTTCCACAATTCTTGGGACAACATATGTCGACAAAAGCACAGACTTTCATATGATCATCTATCGTCTTTAGGGGTCCTTTCCACGTACAACCATGTTCCTTTTTCATTCGGCAGAATACGTCGTGGCACAATATTTCTCGCTTGGCAAAATTGTCTGGATACAGCAAGTTCTTTTCCAACCTTTTGTTATCCACGGGGCACGTGTGGTTACTAGATCTGAAGTTCCATAATATACAGTCTCTACAGAACCTGTGCCCACACGACGTCTGTATGGGTTCTCGCAGCCCCACAAGACAGATCGGACATTCGTGGTCTGCATCCAGTGGTGGATCGAAATATTCGTCGTATCCAGAGGGTGCCGGCTCCTGGCGAAAGTACATTCCGATATGCCTCGAGAGATATATGGGATTGGATCGAGCCCGTGAGTATTCCGAGTAGTCAATCTATCACACACTAACAATAAAAAAAAATCAAGGCAACAATAGACATCATGAGATTCGTAAATGTGGCAGTTACCGACGTAGCTGCACTTCTTCAACTGAACGTTTTCGATTCTAGACGGGCTGCGTTCGGGAGAATTCGACGTAGAGGAGGAGTGCCGTGGCGCCCTGGAAAATCGTCGTCCCATGGAAGGTTCGACGAGTTTGCTACTTTGCGTTGTCTTCCCGCGTCAAGACGTTTTGTCGAAAGACTCCAGAGCTGCCCGAAAGAGTTTACGAATGGAAAGAAGGGTGAGAATTTGTTAAAATCATCCGAGGGTGCCATCGAGGCCGACGCCAGAGGCATGAACATGAATTTCACGAAGCGGCTCATTTCATCCTTCGTCGACACCGAGCTAGGAAAAGTCATGGAAAATGAAGTGATCGACCAATTAGAGGCAAGGTTTGCCTACAAATGTCGGGAAAGACAGCGTTGCTACAAACGAATGTGGACTCACCCGAAAAACAAGTCTTTAAGGGTGCACTTGATCGGTCGAGTTGATGCCAGCTTTCGCGATCTGAAGGGGAGGACGTGTATTTTGGAGATCAAGTATCGTCGGCATGGTTTTCGAGCTGTTCGTCGCCACGAGATCATTCAGCTCAAGACGTATTTGACCTTGGCCAAATGCGAGCGCGGAGTCCTACTACAAAGCTACGCAGGTAAAATCCGCAAGAAAATCATAAGACGCAACGACGGTTGGTTTTATGCCCAAGTCAAACCAGCTATTGAACTAGCTGCACTACAAATAGCTCGTGAAACCGACAAGAGTAGAAAACGGCGAGGATCGAAAAACCCAAACGCACGAAAATCATGCCGGTCGAAAGGCGGAGGTTGATATTCTTTGCTTACTTTTACTCTCGGTCGTACAGAGACTTCGTGTTGGAGGCCAGTCGAAACTTAACGTGTTCCGCATTCCGTCCCGAATCTATGCTTAAAGTGTGGGAAGACGGGTTCTTACAATTCACTGCGTCCAAGATCGGCACTTGTACAAGGCCGGATCTACCCCCGATGGAAACCGTCGTGGATGCTACTACGAGTAAAGAGCAAGGCTTCTGTGATCTAACAGACGTATCTCCACAAAAACTCTTAATCTTCTTTGCTCAGCTAATCGAATCGGGCAAAAAATGGCGCATAAAGAAAAACGGCTTAGATCGGTCCGATGGATGGTCTAACCCTTGCATCGAGTTGTTGACGACGCGACTAAAAACCGGGAGATGGACCGCGATCGAGACGATCCCAGAACTCCAACGGTTGATTGAGGCAAAAGTGGAAGATACCTCTATGTTTGTTGTCGCAAGCATTGCTCATGAGTTATGGGGCACGCACTTGTGGGAGGTCAGGATAACCGTCCTTGTGGATACGGTCATTGGACGTGGTATGACAATCGATACGAAGCAACGCGTCGACCAAGTCCTGTTGAAGCTTCAAGCCGTGCGTCCAAAGCGAGAACTCGTGGCAGCTTTTGCGGAACCCGCACCGTTCGCCTTAAATTACCCCAACAGAGGAGTGCTGCATTTTTCCACCCCTCTACTTCGCGCGCTACCGATCGGCCCAGTCGTCTCCGGATCTCGTGAGCACTGTCAACTGATGAAATTTGCACCGCTCATAAAGACGCTCTCAGAGTTGAACGACCACTACCCATCTCATGCGATGTGCCTTGACAACGTCGAATGGTCTATGGAAGTATATCGTCTATCGGTCGAGACAATGCATTGCCGCCGTAGGGACAAGCGCGGCGTGGATCACTTGTCTTGTAATCGACCTCATCTGCGAGTCCCAGTAAACTGGAGAAGATGCTACAACAAGATGGGCATAGAATGCATCGAGGATCTGGTGATGGATTGATATTTTTGTTTATTACCATTACTATTATTACACAGAGGTTTGCATCACCTCTGGGAGGGATAGGCTATTGTAGGCCATCACTCGCTGTTTGGTCACTTCATCTAGTCCTTCCTGAACCCTCGCCTTTATTGCATCAAGATGGCGCAATGTTCTCGTGGTTGTTTTGGAGGGAAGCGAGGAGATGGAGACGTTTTTGGCTTTGTCCGCCTTGACAAGAGTACGACTCAAGGCTTCTTCTTTCTCTAATAAATCCAGCATTACCTCGTCCATTTCCTTTGCTCTGTATTGGGGTGACGAATGAGACCAGAAACTCGTGCACCAACGCCAAAATCTACTAATACCATTTTCCAGGGTTTGCCGAAGGCGCCGGATAAAGGTCGTCGATAACGACTCTCTTTCGAGTGGGTAATCACAGAGAAAATGTTGGGTACGAGTTTCGAACTCGTCCACGCCTTGCACGGGATGCACAACGAAACCGGTCATAGAAAACGTTTGTCTCGATTTCAACAAGTTGTCGCGTTTGTCCTTATTGCGTTGTTGACAGCGTTAGTGGTACACGTCGGTGCCGCTGCCCATCGCCCCGACGACGTTGGAGGAGACTCTGTGCCTGACCGCTTACGATCAATCAATCCCACACTGACACCCATTTTCGTTTGCATGTGCACGTTCGTGACAATGTCGGAATACACGTTTTGTAACCTCGTGTATATTCTCCTTCACGGTAGCGTCCATCACATGTTGACGACGTTTGCCATGATGTCGGTCAGCCTCTTCTGCAACGTCGCCGTTGAATTTTTCATCGTCCAGAGCATGGGTAGCAACCGAGGCCTTTATTGGGGCAAGGTATGCGGCGTGGGTATGGCCATTTACCTTCGCGACGGCATGAGCGACTTACAGAAATGGCAAACTTCCAAACGAGATTGAATGTATCGAGCTCTTTTGTGTTCAACGGTGTGGACTATGCCAACACGCTGTTAGAAACCAGACGCCAAAGAGCCGTTGCGGATCTATACCGGCTTCATCGCGATGAATTGCAAAAACAACAGGGAGGGTGCATGGTACTCGTGTTCCCTACCGATTATACCAAGGAACTCAAAAAGTTTTCCGAAGAAGATCATCACGTACAGCGTTGTATCGACGTTTTAGTTAAAAGCGGCCTGAACCCGATGGACATGTTTTTCCAAGGACTGGTTCGCCAATTTAGTGAACACTCTACGGACGACGACGACGAAACGATAGAGGCCGAATTGAAAGAGATCGATAACCTGAGGGATGATTTTGAAGCGACACTGTTACCGCACCTGGAACGCTGCATCAACCAGGCGATTATCAATTTCATCAGGTACGGTTTTACGCCTTTAGGGCACAAGAAGGTCGACGACAGTGGTCGAGTCGTTCCGTATGTGCCCCTTGAATTTGTCGTGGTGCGTCTCCAACCGTCGGGCAAATATCTCTGTCGAGGTATAGATCAACAGACGGACACTGGACCCTTCGAATTGTTCTTTTTTCGTCATTTGACAGACGAGGAATGTCCCACTAGTGATCTCTCCATGCTTCTACCTTTGCACAAGAAACTCAAACGTCTTCGCCACGCACACGACCGTTCGCTGATGATCGCCTCTCGGCCGTACATTGTCACTTCACAGATGCCGGGGCGCAAGGAAAGCGACGATGTGATCGAGGAAGAAAAAATGGAACGAAATAGGGCCAAACTTCGAGAACGCATGCTCCGCGACCAGGTCAACCAGGGTACCTCTACGGCTATGCGACTCGCAGAGTTGGCGGCTGCCATGACGACCGAGGGTAATGCGTTTGGGGGGGCCGAAGAATTGAGTGGCAGCGGATTCTTGGCGAGCACAGTACGGAGAACACACCAGGAAATGGCCGATAAATTGTACCGCCTCAAGACTCGATACAATCGCGACAGGCAAAAGCTTAAAGAAAAGAACGAGGCGCTGGAAGAGTTGTTGCAACTGTACGCCAGCGGAAGAGGGAGCGAAACCGTGGACTTACCCGTGCGATACCAACTCCCAGAGGGCAGCAATCACGTGGGCTCTCATTTGAATGTGCGGCCCAATGCTTTGAACTACGACATGTTCGAAAGATTGTACCAGGTAGAGGTGACGAGAACGATATTGGGTGTACAATATTCCAAAGGCGTTACTGACGTGGGCACGCGACAAGGCCTTGCCCGAAGTTTGGTGGCTGCCGTGGATCCCACAGAGGAAGATTCCGTTCCTGTGAAAAGCGTCGTCTTGCAACGTTTTATTGTCCACCAGGTGTTGTCAACGTGGTTGTCTCGAGAGCAATTACCCATGGCACCTATACACCCGATCCAGCAATCCATGGGTCTGAAGAATTTTCATCTCATGGATCGCATCCTTCGCAAGGGGCGCATGAAACTATGGTTGATGTGCAACACTGGTCATCGAGCTGTCGATATAACAATGAAATACCGTGACAACGATCCATATCGAACAGGGCAAGCTGTAATCGTACCTCAACCCGTGGTGCCCATTGCTACCACCCAAGGAGTACCCATTGACTCGGAGTACGACCGCAGCGAGGACAGCGACGATGAGTACGAGTCTTGTGCGAGCAGACAAAATAAGGGATGGCGCCTATAATCTCCAACGAATTGTCGAGGGCAACGAATTGTTTCTGTTGAGAACGCTGAACGGATTGACGTCTGGAAACGGCAAGAAAAAGACCACCTTTGCCTTGCACACGACCGTGATCTCTATCAAAGACTCCAAAACCCCCTCTAAGGCCACTCAGATCTCTGCTCTGGGAATCGAACCAAGCCCGTTTTACGTGTCGGTCCTACATCCGCGATCGAATGGAGGCATAAGATCGTGTTGTGGAAGTATAGGTCCTGCGTTTTCTTTTCGTCCCGATATACTTCGAACATCCCTTCGAGTCTTTGTTCCTCAAACTTGTAAACCTGCCGCCTGGACAAAAGCCGTGTCGTGGTTCTGGAAAATCATGGAAAAAAATAAAGGCAAAACATCCGCAACAGGAAAGTGTTGGGTCGAGACGGGCGGACTTGATTTCTGGAAATCACTTGAAGGGGAACTGATCAATTCTCTGCACGACCAAGGGGAATCTATCGCTGATATCAGGCTAGGTCGCATGGAGGTTTTGGCATGGATGAATGACCTTTTGAGACGAAGCCGTCGCCCATCCCCCCAGCGCCGACACGTTCTCCATGCGACGAGAGTTGTCGACCCCGGCACTCTGATGCCAGTGTTTGACGGCGATTCGGACGAAGAGTATCGATTGTTGTGCGAAGTGGACCGGCCTACAACAGAAGAGGAACGGGCTATTGTTTACTGTTTTCACCTTCTTTTCAACTCGGATACAATCTTGTTACACGAGGCTCTCTCGGAAGTTGATCAACGAGCTTGGGATCGATTGGTGGAACTTGACATTGCGAGGTGGCATGACATGAACGGCAGACGATTTTATTTCAGTCCTTATCGCATTCTCCTCCCGTCGGTGGAGGCCATGTGCCGTCCTAGACGCACGGTGATTGACATTGGTTCCTCGCAATACAGACCCTTGGATCTGCTCGCACGCATCATGGTACGTCCCTCGAACGAATATATCATGGTGTACGATTCTACAATCACACCCGATTCTCCGGATCATCGTATTTTGCTGTCACATTTCGAACGGACGCCACACGACTTAGCAACGATTGAAATGGCTTCCAGAGACACAAAAATGTCCGCGACCTTAACCCAACGCATTCGAGAAGTGGCTTCGATCGTCTATCGTAAGACGACCGACAATGCTGCGCTAGAGAGTCAAAGTATCAAGACTGTCATACTCTTGGACTTTGCTCACTGGCATCTAGGGCAGCTAGCCCGACTCTGTGCATGTTTTTCGACAAACCGTCTCATGTCCAAGAGTTTTGCCGGTTGGGTGGCCATGAACGTGACTGATCGTGGCCTTTCTACAACTCCGGCGGAGGCCATAGACCCCAGAGAGTGGACTAAGGACACGAGCCTCGCATCTGTGTTTGCATGGTTTGACATGGCTTTTATTGATCAATAAAACACGACCACGTTTGACTGATTGTTTTTCATGACTTCTACCCAAACGCTGGCCAGTAGCTCCAATGCCTTTTGCAATGGTCCCTGAAAGGTTTGCATCTGTACCTTTGTCAGTTTCTTTTTCTTGTTTTCTTCGAATTCCAAGTGCCGTTGCGTATATCCGATCAGGGGCGGCTGTAACCTCTCTGTTTCGGCCAACATTGTTTCCACCATTGCCTTTTCGGACAGCTTCTTAGAAAGGTCGCATCTCATGAAAAGGGACAAGAGGTTGCGAATATTCAATACCGTTTCGTTTAAAAACGTTTGCCACCTCATGTTTGAAGTATGCGTCTCGATATTGCGATACCGCTCCACCAACGCATTCTGATTTCCAGAGTTTTCCACAGCTTGTTTCAGTAGCGCGTCGTACGCGTTACCGTGTCGCACTTGAACGTGTAGCGGATCCGTGTTCCTCATGGCGACTTCTTCTCTTAATCGCTCGATGGTGTCGGTTGCAGATTGCAACTCTCGTTCAACCTTTTCAATCCTTTCGGTTGCGGCTGCAAGCTCTTCCGTCTTCTCCCGCAAGAGAACGGAAAGTTCGTCCCGCTGGCCCTCTACTCGAGCCATGTCCGCCGCGTGTTGAGCGGACGCATCTCGAGCACCCCTGTCTGCAGCATCTAGACGTTCTTTAAGCACTTCAACATTTACCCGTGTCTCGTTCAATTCGCGAACGGTTCGCTTGAGCGTCAGGGCTTGTGATATTGTGTTTGTGAAGTCCGAGTTTCCTATAAGCGTGTCGTCCCGTTGAGTAGTCATCATCAACATGAAACAGTTTCCTTTGGAGATTGAGAATTTGGAACAGGCGCTCAATACCGTGGATAATAGGTACAATGAGTGGTTCAAATCGCGTGCGCCACTCTTTCAGTTTCTCGTCCTTTTTTCTAATATGTGGAGTATTGGATACGGATTTCCCCCGTTGACAGAGACTAGGCGTCACTCTGCAGCCTTATACTCTATTGCCGAAGAACGTAACATCCGAAGGGAGTTAGGTACAGAACGTGAAAGACTATCGCAGCAAAAGCAAGCCATGACACAACTCGAGGGGGAAATCAGTCGATTGGTAAACGCCAACGCCGAAAAAATAGAGCAATGGAGAGCAAAAATCAAGAGCGAGTCTACGGATCAATGTCCACGTTTACCCGCGTTGCAAACATATTACGAGGAGCTGATCGAGTATATGCGAAATTCCTCTGAACGCTTGATTCAAGCTTTAAAAAAGGTGTCGACCACCGGCATCGACAGCGAAGAATCTATGGTTTTCAATGACCTCGAACAACAGTCGTCCCTCGTCTGCTATATTCAAAACCGCAACCACTTGCGCGCGCAGCTGGAAAACGCCAAGAATCAACGTCTCAAAGTAGAGCGGGTCCGCAAAGAAGTACTCCACACAATGAATTTCTTGGGAAAATCAGACCCTTTAGAGGCGATCCACGTCGGCCCGTTTTCGGCGTATCAGAGCAAAGAAGACACAGAATGAATATTCTTCCGCCAGACCGTTCAGAGTACCTCTGTCCGTCGACACGGGATCAATTCGACCGATATTTGTCCATCGCCAATACTATCGTGCAGGCTTCACCACGTTCTCTCCATTGCCAAGATCCCGGCGACCTTCAATTTAAACGGAGACCCCGTAAGCTTCGCAAGACGGAACAACGACCTCCTCCATCGACAATCCCAGAGAGCGACAGACTTCATGCAACTGATGATGCAAATAAAATGCGAAGGAGACGCATTCTGCATACGGCTTGTGCAACGTTGACAATTCAACCGACCAGTGTCGACGACGCGGCGTTTCTAGAAGAATTGGCTAAGGATGCCGACAAGTGTTTGGACTATGCCGAGTGGTTTCAGAGATACAAGACCGCGACGATCAAGCGGTTTGTCAATGGCGACGGAGATTGCGACGACGAAACGGTTCGCGACGTCAGGCATCTTCTAAACAATGTTTCAGTGCATTGTCATCTAGAAGCAATGGCGCCCTTATTTCGAGATGATGCTGCGCCCGATCGATGGCATGTTCCCACTTCTTTATCTGTCATCGGGCGTCCAATGACTCGCGAGCACCTCGAACTCGCCTTGTGTTTTAAGCGTCGCGGGGTGTTCAATCCCATGCACTTAAGACCATGTCTCGGTTGGCAAGGAGATTGCCTTGCCGTCCAAATTCATGGAAAGCGACCCTTCGAAATGCCACCCTATCGCACCTTGACCGATTATCTCGACAATAACGATTACCATAAGCACGATGTACGATGGCACTGGGGTCAGCCGATGTGTGTCGTATGCAGGATCCAGTCTATCCACTTTCCTCTCTTGACGAGGAAAGGTTGTGAGATCAAAACTGACGACTTTTCTATGTATCACGACCTCGAATTTGTGGATGTCCTTCCCAAGTATTTGACGCGGATACCTCGCCCCTGTCGCAATGTTGAATCCGGAGCCGACGTGCAAACCACAACCCTTGCGGTTTTGACGTTCACGGAGGCTCTACAAGTTACCGAAGAAGGCTACGACGTCAATGATGTTTGTATTTCTCGCAAATGTAAAGGCAAATAAAACAGGTCGAAATGAGACAACGGACGGGTAGAATGATATGATCTTTATTCCAACAAAATCATCAATATGCTTGCTTTCGTCAACTTAATGCTTGGTTATTTATTCTATATTATACATATATATACATATATATATATATATTATATTATATATATATGTATATATAATATATATATATATATAACTTTACAGAAGTTCAGGTTTCGCGAGTAATCATCGTTTTATTGCTACAGAACTGTTTCGTATGGTGCAAGGACCAGACTCATCAGACAATTTTGACGACAGAGGTCGGGAATAAAATTCCCTGCAAAGCAGCGACCTCAGGTCAAGACTAGACATGTCTGACAGGTGAGGCCAAGCTGTCGTTCATGTGTCAGACATTTATGTCTGGTATGTCTAATCGGGCTTAACCTTTCACGCCCAGATTAACCTGTAATACATACTTTGGTATGCACATACCTAACAACGCCTATATCCATATAAGCTCAAATGGGTTGTGGCTTAGTGATTGACGCACCACTACCTATATAAGCAGATATGGCAGAATATGCGGCATTTCCACAATTGCCTTGACTAGTGTACACCCGCACATTCTGCTCTTGATTCCGTATTCAATATGGCTACTTGCGAAGCTAGTACTTCTAAACTGGACTGCTCTGAAGAGGTGCCTTCGAGCCCTTTGATCCTACAAGGTCAGTGTAATATTGATATATCCTTTGGGGTTTTCATTGCGTTTCAAGCAAATAAAACCTGAATTAATTGACATATTACTATTATACTTTCAGAAGACGTTACTCCTCATGATGCTGCACGTGTTCACTGTGACGGTGTTGGTGCTCCTGATCATCCATTCACCCCAGCAAGTCAGCAGATGCTCGACGATAGTGGAGATGACGTTGAAATCTTTGAAAAGACGCCCGTTAAGGTGGTTGATTGCAAAACTCCAGGAGCGAAGAAGTCTCCATTCAAGCAAAAGAGTAAGCGTATTGTCTTAGATTTTTATTCAACAAAGACTAGTAGAGTTAAGATATCGCAACATGGTTGCAACTCTATTGAACGTAGTAATGCCTGGTCAGAACAATGTGAGAATTATATTGACAAGCGTCATTATGTCATTACTATTAACCTTGGGTAGAGTCCGCCTCAATCGGCCAAGTAGCGATGCAGTTAAGTGTACTTGGAACGAAGACGATGACAATGTCAAGGAACCTAAGCCTAAAGCGCAAAGGAAGCTTGGTTTTATTGAAAATAGCCACAAGATTGATTACTTTTGCGATTGTAGAGTGCATACTGGATTGTTGTATTTAGTAGAACTAGCTCATAATAATTTCAAGGCTGTATGTAGTGGTGGAAAAGATAGATTGCAAGAAAAGTTTGATTTTCCCAATGATAATTTTATGGTTGTACCTGTATTAAAACTCTTGAACAATTGATTTGTAGAGCATGATGCATTAAAGAAGAAGAAGTTGTTTTCAAGTTATGATGTAGTAAAAGAGAATTACAATAAATATGCTGCCTTTAAAGATAATGTGAACATGTCACGCATTGAGATTGTAAATAACGAGGTATTTGAGACCATCTTACGTAGAGATGGTAAATCATGTAACCGATACTGTATTAGGGTAGGATTACACAAACATTGTATGTCACGCTGGTGTTACAGTGATTATAGCACTGATGATGAATAAACAAAATGTTTACAAACATGTGTGGGGTATATCGAGGGGATCCTCCCAGTGGGGCCCCTCCTTAGATACGCGCCCCATAGGATTTGGTGGGGTAAATGAATAGTTGAAGAGACATGGGCTAGGCATGCCACATACAAATATCTGACAACTGTTCATATGGTATTACCTATGGCTACACGTATGGCCCACGCGCGACAAAATTGATATATATATATATAATATATATTATAATTCATAAAGGAAAATCACTCAACTCTGATGACCATAAGTTTAATACAAACTTGTTTCGTAGGTGTTACCACCCACTCCTCGGTTAAACTTATTTACTTAACTCATTTTTTGTTGAGTTTAACAGCGCAACTTCACAAAGATATTGACGACAAACTTTTGGAACGACTCTAGTGCTCGGCTCAGAAATGGACATGGCCAAGAGCCTTCATTTCACTCCAGTCAAAGGAAAACCTTTGAGTCCTTTCATCTCAAAGTTGAAGCTTCTTCTGAGTGACGACAAATATCAAAAGGTCATACGCTGGTCAGAAAGTGGTGGGGCAATTCTCATCACCGACGACGAAGCATTCGAACGGCAAGTTCTAGACGAGAGTGCTGAAATGTTTAAAACCAGAAACTTTACGAGCTTTGTGAGGCAGCTTAACATGTATGGTTTCCGTAAAGTTCCAGTCAACGGAACAGGCGACCCGTTCAAAAACATGAAATTTGAGCACGTTCACTTCAAACGCGACAAGCCAGAACTAATGCATCTGGTTCACCGTACGTGCTATTCCAGAAAGAAGAAACAAGTTGCTCATCAAGGAACGCTGACATCCTTCAAAAGAGAAAGCTCAACGCAGCTGGAGGACCCACCAGTTAGAAAGTTGAAGTCGAGTGAATACCAAAAAGGAGGAGGAATTTCCGGCAAATTGGGGAGAAACGACAACAGTTTCTTTAGCGAAAGCTCTGATTCCTCGCCCCAGAAAAGCGAATCGGAAGGAGAAAAAGAATGCAGTGCCGGGGAATTCAGCCATTCCATTCATTCTCCATTTGAAGTTGCACCAGGTTGCGGCGGAAACTCTCTCTTGGAATACTACTATCAAAAACACCAAGAAGAGCAGATAATTGCTGCCCAGCTCTTGTTAAATTTACGCTACTCGTCGTCCTCGCCTCAAAGTTTTGAAAATTTCCAGCCAACGCAAGCAACCTACGAGCCATCTTACACTGGTTATCCAATGGACATGTTTCCAACTTCAGTGCCATTTTATGGCCAATATAACTCTGTGTATTGATAAAACTGCAAGCCACTTTTAAGAGCAAGTATGTAATTTGGAATGCATTTATTTCTACAAAGAATTTGCTTTCATTTTCATGGAATTTTGTAGATTGTAAGTTGAACTGAGGAGTGGGTGGTAACACCTACGAAACAAGTTTGTATTAAACTTATGGTCATCAGAGTTGAGTGATTTTCCTTTATGGATTATACCGCTCCTACACTGTAGAGCACTTTATTGGATCACCGGTGAATCTTCAACTTGGATAATATATATTATATATAATATCCATAAGGTAAATTGCCCCGGGATCACCCCCTGGGATGGCTGCTGTTAGGTGCATTATTATTATTACTATGCACTACCTCGGTAAAGGCTACCTTGCCATCATGAAGTATTATTGATGGCACTCGCCCAACACTATTTCCTAAATGTTTGCAAATTTCCAAAAGTTTCTTCAAATATCTTTTCAATCGCGGCTTTACCTTTGTCTTGTAAATCCCTTGTTCCAATGCCAGTGAAATTTAAGCTAAGTCTGGGCGTCTTATCACAAGATATAAACTTCTCCTTTTCATAAGTGTATCGGTGCCACGAATTAGACGTCGTATCAAAAACGTATACAGGTTTCTTGGTATCGATAGCCATCTGCACCGCCCATCCTGTTCCGCCTTCGACTATCCTTCTATTGGCACTCAGCTTGCCAACAGCAAATACCCCATTCGTGTCTTTCACTTGATACCAGTTACGACGAAGTAGATTGTTGACAAAGCGTTTGCTCGTTGGAAAATGTCTTTTCAAAGTTTTGTTCGCTCGGTGCAAGTATTCATCAGCCTGCTTTAACTGCTCATCCGTTAGAACAACTCTATCACTGCTCCTTTTTCCGTGACCCTGGAAGGAAAATGCCTTCACTCGAATACCAAATGAAGCACCCACATTTTGCCAGTGCGTATCACTGCCATTGGCACCGCCAGTGAAGAGCGTGTAATGCCTTGGATTCGCCGCGTAGTCTTGTTCGACCTGCTGAAGGGCTTCTTCCAGAGAAATGATACTTTTCTCGTCCAGGTCAAAGTCGAGGCACTCGTTGAACGTTTCGTCGCATGGGCTCGTTCCGCTCGCCATGTTGCCTACAGAATAAAATTGATGACTTTCTAGGTCGCAGTCAACACGTCAGTCAAGCGTTTTATACAGGTAAGTATATGGATACTGCCGTCATTGATTGTGGAGGAGGACCTGCCAATAAGTTCTTGATCAAAGGCCCCGTGTACGTTTACATTGGTTTTGAGCAGCAATGCATACCCAAATTTCTTTGGTATTGTTTTTAATTAAAGGCCAAGATATCAAGCCATAGTCTTATCTTAACATGTATCAACATCAATAAAACATACAAGGGATCCTTTGAGGAGATGGATAACACGTGTTTGTTGCTTTATTTGTTCTTTTAAATAGATCTATATTCTTTATCTTCGAACCGTATATACTCAAAGTCTCTCGTCGGGTCGTACCCAAAGTTTTCGGCCAATTGCGCGTTGACTTTAATCTCTTTCTCCAATCCAATGCCAGTGGCCGCTAATGTCATGGCAGAATAACACAGGCGACGAATGAAGGGTCTCCAATCGCTACCCTCTATCGGTTTGGGAAAAAGGGCCGCCCGTATCAACATCTTCATGGTTTCAAAATCAACCTCGACGAGGCACACAAAGTCCCCGCATCTCCATGGGAAACGAACTGCTTCGTCCGACTGCGCCAGGCATTCGCGTCGCATACCGTGCTCCAATTCCTTGTTTATGTTCTGAATGGAAGTGATGCGACTGAAGTGCACCTTGTGTAGTTTGGGCTTCTGACTCAACAAACGTGCCATCCCTCGAGGTCCAAACGAGGACAGATCCTCGCAAAAGTCGCAGCCGTTCAACAACAAAACAAAGATTGCGCACAATCGACGTTCGGCTTCCGCATTGGACCACTTGGACGTCTCACCCAGTTGACACGAAGAGAATAGGAAACTTTTCTCCACTTTTGGCAGCAGATAATCGTTGCATATTTCTGGTTCCTCTAAAGGATCGATACTCCGCAGATCTATGCGATGAGGGACGAACAATGACCTGGTCTTTGAATTCACGGGAACCGTGCGTACCACCACGTCCTTCTTATCTCTGAAGCCGAGTTGTTTGGCCCAGAACAACTCCGGCGAACCCATGGCGATCATTGATACCAACACGTCAGAGTCGGTCGTCGACAACAGTGAAGGACCGTTTAGGCGGTTGGCGGCAAACCGACCCAAACGAATCATCATGGCGTCCGCTTCCAGGTCCACGTTTCCACTGAAATAATCTCTCAAAGGACGTGCGCTCTCGGGTCTATTGCCGGCGATACGAAACCAGCGGTTACTTGGATCGATACTGGAGTTCCATCCTCTTGCCACGAACACATCCACGTCAGCCTCGTTTTGCCCCCCAGTGCGTTCCACCGTTTCACATAGGCAGTCGATAAGTCTCCAGAGGGTCTCTCGACTACGAAGATAATCAAACAACGATCCTTGTAACATTTCTTGCCCACCTACCTGAATCGGGATGGGTTCGAGCAACCCGACGCGATCGGGACCTAAGAACTCCTCGACGCGTTGACGCAGTTTGTATTCTTCGGACCAGGACTTGGCTAGAGACCTCTTTTTACTCGTGATACTCTTGGCCGCCGGACGGTCGCCGTCCACCAAGTAGTAGGCCGCCACGAGGTCCGGCAGTAAAGCCGTTAAACCTCGACGCAAGCTTAGCAAACGATCAAAGAGAAACCCTGTCAACATCTCGTCGTTGAACGTATCGACGTGCACTGCATAACGTCTGTCGGGAAGCTGCTCGGCCGCTCCGATATGATAACCGCCGTTGATGCATTTTGTCAGCGCTTCTTCCAAAGTGTTCCCTTCGAAGCTCACGAATTGCGTGTCGCAATGAGAACGCATCCATTTCCGACCTGCCTTAGGAAAGCCGTAAACTAGTTGCGTCAGGTCGAAAATGACTGTCTTGGTCCTGGCAAGGTCACTTCGCGTCTTGACGTCTAAAAGATCGTGGGGTTCAGAGTTGATGTGACGATTTCCCCACGTTTGCCTCGGCGTGTTATTTGGCCACGCCAATTGCACAGTGCGAGTCAATACGACATGTTCGCAAAGGGTAGTAGCCACTTTCGGTCCCAATCCCATTATCGTTTCTAGTCGGCAGCTTTTTTTTTCTCTAAAAGAACCAAGTTAGTGTTAACGTATGCAAAGACTGTGGATCAATTTTGGGAATTTTACTTTATTTCTTTCATCAAGTCTTAAGACGACAAGGAAAAAGGACAATCGGCCAGTGTTGTTCGGCCAGAGTCATATACACATCTGTCTCGTCATCGAGATCTGGATACTGGCTGCACCTGATTACGGCCACATGCACAAAAATAAAAGGCGTGATCTCGTAAGGATCATTTCTACTTGAATAAGACGCATTTCCCGCGTTTGTCATAAAGGCTTGGAGAAACGCACGTTGTGGTTTGTTGGTCATCACCAAGTCCACGTCGGGGTAATTATCCAAATGGCGGTTTGCGCTTTCCACGGCATTCGAATACTTTTGCTGGTACACAAGCCACAGAGAAAAGGGTGCCGTTTCTCCTCGGTCGCATGTCGAACTGTCCAAAGACGTTATCCCCATTTTTCCGTTTCCTCCACTCACGATCGTTACCAGATCGGTTTCCACGTCGATCTTCCGCTTTCCCGTGGAACAGATACCCATTGGCCGAAAGAGGTCGTACAAGTCTTGAGGACCCATGCACAATGACAGCAAGGCTTCCACGCCAGCCGCAGCCTGGCTTCCACCACTCACTGTAATGGGGCGACTCCATCCATAGATGGTTCGTTGATGGTCTGCCAGCTCAAACGCTTCCGCTTTTGAAGCCATCACCGTTCGCCTCAGCTGTTTCACTCTCGACACGTATGCCCCGATGTGCGACTTGAGATCGGCCAAGGTGAGGCCAGTCGTCAGCCCCCCAAAAGGAGGCTCGTCGGTAGGGGCTACTTGGTAATCCTGCGTCAAGTTCCTTAAGAGTTCTTGTCGGTAAGCGTGATCGCTCGACTTCATCGTATATCCTTTCAAGAACACTTTGTCCTCTTTCACGCGTTCCACCGTGTGAAAAGGGTCGTCCTTAGGAATGCGTCGAAGCACGTCGATACCCCTGTACTTGAAGACTAATCTTCCATCTCCGATTATCGTCGACTGACCGAGCGGCCCGAAGTTATTGAACCACACGTCTTGAGTGACGGGGTTTTCTTCCTCGTCAGCGGGAATGAAGGGATCGACGTCGTAAGGACCGTGGTTCAAGGCAAATTCGCGCACATGATCATACTTGGAGTATTCTCTATCTTGCAGGTACGCGCCCAAAATACCCGAACGCGGAGCCACACCGAAATTACACATCGGCCTCTTCGGTGACGAAAATGCTTCGGTCTCATCTCGGTAGCATTTCCAGGTCCGTTTTCGAGACTGTACTGCCACGCGATCATTGTCCAGGTCCATGTTTTTTATTTTATCTTTATCTTACATGCAAAAAAAGTTAATACCAAACGATGCAACTAAGACTCTTTCTTGTCCACAGTATCCTTCAAAACCTTTGGCAAGAGTCCACCCCACTTTGGCCCGTGTGGAACGAGCCATGAGAGTTGAGGAAGAATGGGCAAAAGCTCTCGGAACACCAGCACCTCTTTCAACAAACTGAGGATTGTTGTCATTTTTTCGTCGTCCACTATTTGAACACCTGGACGGAGGATGGTTTCATGCGAAAACAGTATGTGTGCCTCGTGACAGATTTGCTTATCTTCGAGGGTCCAACAGTCGTTCATGATGCGAGAGGCTATGGCACTGCTCCTTCCATCCAGCTGTTCCCACTCGATCTCACTGCCCGCAAGATCAAGGCAGGGAGATATGCAGTGCGAGTGACGACTAGGGATGTTTGGTGGAACCACCCAACATACCCCATTTATGTAATGTAACATATCGAGGTACAATTGCTCATCTTTTCGATCGTCGCTCCGGAGGTTAACACGAGGAGCGTTGGTCCAATAATGAACAAGCAAGGTCTCGTCGATTTCCTCCAGCTTCCGAGAAATCATCTCGAACGTTACTTTACGCCCACAGTCGTGCTTCTTTCTTTGCAAACAGCTCACGAGTAAGTGCTGCAACGTTTGAACACCCAGTTGTCCCCCGTGCAGACGCCTAAAGGAAACGAGCAAACAGGCGGCTGCCAAAGAAAATGCGTCGATCGAGTCCAGTTGTGTTTCGTAGAGTTTCGTTGCCCACGTCATTAGTTCCATGGTGTCGTAAAAATGATAAAAGGAACAGAGACAATTACTCCATATAGTATATGTGCAGATCTGTAACATCCAAAAGGGAAGTGTTTTCTGCCAACTCATATTAGGTTCTGTTTGTTTGTATTTTCAGAGTGAAAGAAAATGGCCATGAGAATCGGTACAAGAAAGGTCTCCTACCAAGCTCTAAATCGCTTATCTGGGCCAAGAACCACAATGGGACGCTGGATTTCGTACACGATCTGCACCGTCGCAGACATAACCTTCTTAGCACTGGCATTTGTCTCGTGCAAAAGCGAACCCAATCCGACAAAGTTCTGGCTAATCGTCAAGTCCATCGGCGCGACTATCTTTCGCTTCCTCCTGCTCTTTGAATACCTCGACCACCACATCACGTTTGTGGAACTTCGCAAACATCTTTCCATCGGAGATCACCGCTTCAAACCGCAGATGACGGATCCGTTCGTCCCACGATACGATTACGTGTCTTTGATCGCTGGCACGTTTGAAGTAGCGTGCGCATTGGGAACGACCAACGCAATAGCCAACGCGACAAGTGTTTACAATTGTCGCTTATTGATCTTGGCTGCTGTCGGGTCCTCTGCCTTGACGTACCTCAAGTGCATCGTCTCCGTGTACAAAGCCTGTCTTGGGTGTCGACGCAGGTTCCCGCGATGATCAACCCGTGGCTTTCGATCGTGATTACCTTTTTTATTCCCTCTCCATCGTCTTTTACATTTTGAACGCTGCTTGTTAACTCAATCGGTCGATCGTTTTATCTGTGGTTATTGGCCGAGCAATTGATGCACATGGCAATCGTGACGACTGAACCTACAGAAACGGATGCCTCGACGGGCAGGACAAACAACGATCAACGACAAAACCTGCTGGGTAATGCCTGCGTCAGCGTTGGCATCATGTTGTGTATTTTTGGGATATGGTGTATATACTCGCCATTGACAGTCCCGAACCGATACACAACCGTGACGCACATTCGCCATCTGGCGCAGAGCGGATCCGGTACGACACCAGTTCCTCTGCCTTTGTCTAATGTGTCCCGTTTGGGACTACAAGATAAAGATACTGTCTTGGTTCTCATTCCTCGCGCTTGGCAAACCGCCGGCTGGTCTCGCGTCGTGTTTCGGTTTGATCGCTACCCTTACGACAAAGTGATCGGTATTGACGTCCTCGCCAAAGCAACACCAGTGCGTGCTCTGGCCTGGATAGGGGAGCGATTGATCATCGACACTGTATTCAACGAGACGTTTCGTCGTTTCCAACATCTTGGTTTCCGGTGTAAAGGTTCCCGCACTACCTTAGGCATCGCCTTTCTAAGGCTGGATGATGGTCGATGGGATGAAGCTGTCATTGTCAGGGCTTCGGGTTTGGTGCGATCATTTCCTTTGGTGAAAATAGAAGACGGCCTCTGGCTCGCAGGGATGCCATCTGACGAGGATCAGTGGCAGGGACGCGTCCGACACATCGCTGACATCCCCGGCAACGTATCTCTATTCGGGCCGTCCACGCAGTCAAGCATTGAGTCGTACGTGTAAAGATCGCACGACGATCGCTATTTAAAGAAACACAGGCCTCGAACCAAGGATCCATTTAAAACAAAACTCCGATCGATGCCATCGTCGATGAAAGTAAATGGATTCAGACACTCCGAGACCCAGAAGCATCGGGCATTCGGACTCGACGGTTGCCGGAAGGCTCAGACTTTGCCTACAAAATGATGGACAGTGGTGGAAGCTATTTGATTCCAATGCAACGCGCAAGGAAATCGAGGAGATGCTGTCGGGTCTCGGTATCTTTTTGAGTCCTCTTCGACATCGGGATTTCATCGAAAACAATACCATGGAAAAGATCGTTCAACATTTGTGGGCCACTGTCGGCCCTCGTATTACGACGGTACCGTCCAACGTAGAGCTAGGGTTTAAGCGTCTCACAGAAGTCATTCAGGGCCGGGTGTCAACTCACCGGTCTTTGACGCTCTTGTTTGTCTTGACGCCATTGTGTGCCACATCACCCTCCAACCTCAAAGCCCTACTGGACGAACCTGCGGATATGGCCGTCATGTGCGGGCACGATGATGAAACGCGTATGGCTTGGTTGTGGTTGAAATCGTTACTTTGCACCCTCTTTGCTTTTTTTTGGCAAGACATGTCGCCACCCTCGTCGGTTTGGAAAGCCGATCGTGACACCGAAGAAGTCAACGAGATGCTTAGACGCGCTCGCGAAATGACGAGGCGGTGCAAATGGAAGACAGTGGAGATGAAGGAACAGGGTGACGAAGATTGGCTCAAGTCAAGCTACGAAGGTCGATACAGACCAAACAGAACGCGATGCTTGTGGAAACAGAAGGATGGCGAGCTACGAAAAACGTGCTTGGATGCGATGATTGCCGCACGTATTACAGGCCTGTGTCCAGAAAACGGTTTCGTGGGCTTGTTGGTTGATGGTCATCCGAATCTGGTACTCGATGCAAAAGACTTGAGATCTTTGGCCATCTCTATGGATCCGTGGGAAAACATTGACAGGGGTAGGATACCTTTTACGAAGGGGGTCCTAGTCGCTTCAGATAAACAGTTGGAGTTTGATCACGATGCCCTGCCACCAGCAAGCGTACACCGTGTCACTGGGATTCCCTTCGAGCTATTCAAAGGGTTTTCATGTGTCCCCAAAGAACGCTTACTTCTTCCTTGATTTAAATAAAATATTTTATTGACCAAATTCAAAGCTCGACTTATGATTCTCGCTCCATTTTTGAATGACAGACTACTTCCTTGAAATTTGCGTCCCGTCGGGCTTTCTAGTCGGTATCCTCGCCCGTCGAGTCATCTTCAGTATGGCTGGATTCGACGCAGTCATGTTCTTGCTCGCACTCGAAGCAGACGTAAAAGCGGCAATCGTCGCAAACGGAAAGACACTCTAGGCAGGCAGGATATTCGCAGTCGGTGCATATATCTGAAGGATTGTCCTCATCGAGAACCAAGTCACAAATAAAACAATGGGTTTGGGGTTTTCCGTTGTTCAAAGTTGGCGTTATGTTTATTGTAGTCTCCATCCTTCCTTTAACCTCTCTGACTATCTGACGAGCTACGTTGTGTTGTTCAAGAAAGTGTAAATTTTAGCATTGTAATGAAAACCCGTGCGATTAGAATTTGACGATGAGCTCCACGTGGCCTTTCTCTTGCCTGGCTTTTGTAAAAGCCTTCAATTGGCACGAGATCGCGATGCATTTCTGTCGGGAACAAGCGTGTACGTACCAGGAGTTTTCAAAAGCAATGATCAGGCAAAGTTTTGCTTTTGTGGCTTTGCCGACCATTGGCGCAAACTTGCCGAGCAATGCTCCGGGAGAATATGGAACGGGATCCATGGGAAAGCTCCAATTTCAGTCGGATGCGGTGGCTTGGGTCGAACGATTTGCACAAGAGGTGTTATTTTCGGGCTCCAGGGTACTCCAAACACTCGATCCATATTCCCTTCATGACGGTCGGCCAGTGAAGGGCGAGCTGGCCCTATACGTTCCGAAAAATAAATCCAGTGCCATTTCAATTAAAGGTGTGGTGGTGAGACCTCCATCCCAAGAACCATCGTGTGGTGTTGTCTTTGTTCCCGTTCGAGGGCATCCAGTAGAGGTAGGCGATGGTTGGTGTATCTCGTTCCATTTGGCAGTCAACGATTACGACCTTGACTGTGCCACGCGCCTGCAATGCCTCCTTCAGGGACTCTGTCCGAACCTCGTGGATCAATTGGCCCTCGCTCGTAAACGCATTCGCTTGAACCCGGAAGAGACCAAACGATTCCAGATGCCATTAGCATGTCCTTCGGCTACTAGGCATCCAAAGACCCTGTCGTTGTCCGAAGCTATTCTGCTCGTTGCCGTGTGCGCCAAGAGATCCCGCGAAAAGCGACAGCGGGGAAAAGGTGAATATGACTCTCTCGCTCCCATGCAACCGAACAAGTTTAAGAGAAAAGATCGAGAAAACGAAACTTTGGCTATGTCGACACCTTTCCCTGGTAGGTCTACAGATATACCTCATGATGAGGCACAACCGAGTGACAGTCTCGAGGGGACGACGAGTCCGTCGATTGTCGACACGGCCCAAACCTTGTCGGAGTATCTTGGTTCACAAGAGGACACTATATCTCTGGGAAAAGAACCATTGACGGGATCTCCGTTGCCTCTCCCGAGGACGCCGTCTGGTCAAGCCGTTGAAATGAATCAACGAGAGGAAAGTCCGCTGATGGCTAAATCTCGGCATATAGAACATTGTACACAAGACGACGTGTTTACGGATTGGTCACCTCCCCCACCAACACCTATGGGCATACCGCCCGAGGGCGTCCAAGATATTTTTGTTCCTGATACTCCGGGTTCCTTGTGGTGTAAGGCTGATTCACCGGTCGGACTCCAACCGGTCACGGATTTCCTCGAGGCAACACCGCCTCGGTCGGGTTCTCCTTCGCAGTCGCCTTCGAAATCCGTGCCGACGGTTACCTTTGTGGAGAGGGTATCAAATGCTAGTCGTACTCCAGAACAGTCACCGCGTCGGCCCTCACCGCTTGTGACACCCGTTCTATTGGACATTTCTCCTTCACTTTCTATCGTCTCTGCCGTTGAACCCCTCATCCTATTCGAGAAAAACGAGGAAAAACACGCGGATAAGAACGAACAAGAGCAAAAACAACAAAAACACGATAAAAACGAAGGACAAGGGGGAAGTGAAGAAGAACAAGAAGACGACAACGACTACGCTGATAAAGACTTACAACAAGATGGTGACGAACAAGAATCGTTATTCTTACTTGACGATGGCATTCACACACCTTTGCCTATCAATGAAACCACAAATTGTCCTCCAGAATTTGCTCCACCCGATAGTGCCCCCCCGTCTCTGCAATGTACCACGACTTCCCAGGAAACCCTACCGCTTGCCTCGAGTTCACAGCAATGGTCAAAGAGGTGGTACGAATACCAACATAATTGTGTCCTGGATGGTGTACTCGCCTACAAAAAACGTCAACCATTCATTGACCATATGAATCCGGTCAAAATGGCATACGCATTTCCAGGGGTAAACGAAGATAAAATGTGTAACAGTTATCCATGCGTCGTAACTTTGATAAAACTCGAAGATAGAGGACAAGAGACCTTTGAGGTGTTTGGGGCCCCCAATATAAGACAGGCAATCAACCTCGTGATGCGTCTTCAGACCTGTACCAGCAAAAAATCTTCAGATGTCTACGTGGCCATGACGGGCTCCATGAATAGCACAGACGTTCCCCTGGACATTCCCTTGGATGATGAAATAGAGACAGAGAGGGTAACTGTAAAGAGGCGTCCCGTCTGCACCATAGCGTCTATGATTAAAGAAGGAAAAACGATTCACGCCTGGAAACCAGGTGGTCAACCTTATGTCGTTTCTCGAGAAGAACAAAGGATCAGAAAGGAATCCATAAAAGGATTTGGGATCCCTCGCAGACGAAGCGGGTACGTTGTATCCCTTTTTCGTTCAGAAGACGCTGGTCACTATCAGAGGCTTTTGGCTCAACCAAAGACGCTCGACATTCCTCCCGTCGTCAGCTGCATTATCAAACGTAACATCAACCATTTGAAATCACTGGCATTCAACCAGCATAGAAGAGAATCAGATTACTTTCCCACCGAGATCACTAGCACTGGCGACTGGTTAGCAAATCATCATCTTGAAATCGGTGCTGCCGCCGCACAGTTCATCAAAAACGGTGGACGGTCGCTGAACCACAAGTTCCCATTACAGTGTAAATTACAAACCAAACGGATAATGGCCATAGATAAATCAAAGGACTCTCAAATGACACTTCAATCTTTCTTGAGTTATTACCTAGAACTGATAGAGCTGTTTTCGCGTTCGGGAACGATTCTCGGTGATGCCATATTTTATCAGCATATACACGGGAGAGAAACGGCTAATTTCATTCTTGATGTAGTATTTGGACGGGTAGATAGCCTAGCCAATCTGTTCAAAGAAACGGACAATGCCACAGAATGTTTGTGGACTTTGCGAAAAACGATGTGACACATGTAAAATAAATGGAGAGAAAAAAAGAGAGTCTGATAAAACCCGAAGAGCAATAAATGTTATAAGGGTTAGTCCAGTTCCGTCAATCTATTTATGTATATAAAGTGTACTTTTTTCCCTATTTTTTTTTAGTTTTATATATTTATATATATTATATATATTATATATATATATTTATATATATATATATATATATATATATATATATATATATATATATATATATATATATATATATATATATATATGTGTATATATATATTATATTATATTATATAAATGAATGTATAATAAAAAAATACATGTTTCAGAAAATGATGGACAGTTTGGTCGCGTCGTATGTTTCGCTTAGAAAAGATCCCCTAGTAACATACGCAAAAAGTGTTTAGTTTGTTTTTTATTTATTTATTGCTTAAACAGTTTTACGACCATCTTATCTCCAGGAAAGATGCATTGAGAACCTGTTGGTTCAAGCGACTGCAGCACTTCTCCAAATGGATTCGGATCGTACATGGCAGTATCGTTTTCGCACAGCATTGCTAAAAATTCTGAAGTGAATTGTACTCCTGCGGTTGTCTTAAACACGTTGGACTCTCGACATTTTTTCAGCATAGTTTCCTCCCCAACAGCCTCGGTCTTGATCGAAGCTGCTAGGGTCCTTATCTCTTCGCCGATCCCGTCTCGAGTAAAATACTGATGCATGAAAGACAGCAGACGGGTGATTCGGGTCACCTTGGAAGACTCTATCTGTGCGATTGTTCCTTCCCCTCCGTCTCTAGTCACATCGAAATCCATCTGATCTGTGGTCAGGAAACGTCTGTATCTATCCATGCAACTAAACATCCGTCCCCTATGATCCACGGTCTGAGGCTGAACACCATAAGTCGCAAACATCGGTGGACACATTTGGCTACCGCCACCATATCCGCTAAACGAATCCCTGAAGGCCGATTGTTGCGCTTGCACGTCCGCGTCCGTTGGAAATCGCAAATACAAGAGATCCCCGATACTGACTGGATTGCTTCCAGTGTGAAGCACCGTCTCGCGCGTTGCTGGTACGATAGTGACATCCATCAACTGATTGGTCTGATCTAGAAAGCTTGTGCGTTGATTCACTGCCCACCTCACTTCATGCATCCATTCTGCATGATACACAGGGTTCTTTGGCATCCCTGCTGCATCGGGATAAGCGATCCAAGGAATTTCATCGCTCGGTATGTCGAGCTTCAAGGCAACGACTTGACCCTCTAAGACCTCCCGGCCTCTAAGCGACATCGGTGCATACCCCTCTTGTCCTTTGTTCTGGTACGCATTTTCCTGAAGTTGGTAGTAAGCGGGATGAAGATGCACGTTGAAAGACGTGGTTGATATGGCCATTGTTTACGAAGAACAATAACTGGTTTACCAAAACTTTATGCTCTACGCGGTCAGTAAAATATCCCCAGATCCTTTAGAGTGACGTTAGTGTCCTCTTCTGGCGACGTGCCGTGCAGCGACATTCCACTCGCCCGAACGGGAGCGCGTGCATTTTGCACTGGTTGTGTCTGGGCGGGAACTTGAACTTGAGCCTGATTGAGAGTTGTAGGTGGATTGGGAGTGGACGTAGGAGACAAATGAGGTTGCGCTGGTAATTCGTTGCGCTGCTGCATTGCACGTTGATCCAGAAATTTCCGAAATTCGTCCATAAGAACGCGTTGCTCCTTATCCTCTTCTCGAGAAGGCGGTTGCAACTGTTTCCAGTGCTGTATTTTATCATGAATAGTATCCTCGATGACTTTTCGTATCTTGGATTCAATCGCGTCCTCCTCTCGTTGTTTATGACCCATTGTATAGGCAGGCAGATGTTGGCTCGAATCGCGATCCCGTTTACGGCCTGGCACCAATCTTTGCGAAAGGGCTTCGTGAATCATCTGCAACGAGGGAGACTGTCTCTTTTTTGAACCTTGAGTTTGTTGAGTTTGCTGCAAACTAGATAGTCGTTGCGATTGATGCCCTGGAACGGGGCTAATGTTGCCGCGGTCGTTGTTCAAGGCTCTCGCTCGTAATGCCGTGGCTCTCACAGAGACCAGACTTGTTCCAATGCTGGGCCCGATCTCCTCGACACCAGTTTCGTTTGACTTTAAAGGAGAAGCCGATGAAGGTGTCGTCTCTCCTAGTGCAACTTCCACGGCATCGCGGAACGACTTGGCGAGCACATTTGGAAAACTTTCTATGTTATACTTTACCAGAGTGTGCACGGCATCTGCGTGTGGAACATTCGGTTGGTTAGGGTTGTCGATGTCGCGAATAACTCCTTCTCTCAGCATGTGTTCTATATCTTTACGGACCTTGCGCTCACCCGAGGCCTCGGATGCCTTGAGTTCTGCCAGTGACTTTAGTGCTGCCTCTTCGAGTAGTCCCCGGGTCATGTTCAGAGCGTCGGCCTGATCCTCTAACGTCTTTCGAATCTGTGTCACTTGTTGGGCTATATCCTCAATTTCCGACATCTTGCCGATGGCGTTATTTCCTTCAGGGGCAATGGAAGACTCTTCCGATTTTGGTACCTGCTCTGCATCGACTACCTCTGGTGTACAAGTTCCCGTTTCCGATACTCTGGCCGGTGCGTCAGAAGTCATCGTGGTCGGTGATGAGTCCATGGATGAACCCAGAAATCCACTAGCTCGATGGCAGTGGCGTTTAATAGGTTTGGTGCCACTTTGAGTAAAAAACCTAAAGCGAGTCAACACCTCACGCAGCGACTCTCTATGACAAAACACACCCACTGTGTCATCACGTGCCCCAAGTTGAGTGATGGAAATCTCGTCCGGCACGCAATTAATCGTCCCCAGACTAGATTGACATGCAACAGTGAGGAGGACCGGTGCTCCCGCTCGGAACGACGCCTCGTTGATGGTGGCAACACAAGCGCATGCAAAAGTAGTTCCACCTACCCAGTGAATATGCCATCCAAATAACACGCGCCCCACGGGATCGCTGCAGTGGAAGTATCGAACGGGGATACCTTTTACGTCCATTTTGCGGGTGTCGCTTACGGTCAAGTGATACTTTTTATCATTGCCAGGTTTAGGCGGAGCTCCGATATCGTTGGCAAAGATACAGACCCAAAAAATCTCGTCATGGGTCTTGGCAAGAGTCTCCTTCAGTACAGCCTCTGGGTCGAACTGGCTATGGCAAGTCTTGCAGAGCATCGTGTTTGATCGGCACGTGTGTAGTGTCAGCAAAACGAAGATAATAACCCATCAGGGCCATACCCACTTCTTCGGGATCGAGAGGTTCCTTTACTCTCGGAGTTAACTTCAAAGAGACGCTTTGCTGGTTCAAATCTACGACGAGATCCGAAAACTCGCACGTTTCCAAGAGAGCGCATAACTCCGGCCAACCAAGATGAACGACGCCCTCGAATGTCACTTTTACCTCGGCCTTATCACTTTCAGTCCGCACGTAATCGAACGACTGTGCTCCGTGGGGTCTGCCGCACATGATGTACTCCATTCTTTCTAGCGTTTCGATGTCGCATCTTGTTGGGAATTCTTCCGATACCGCCTTGCGCTTCTTTCCATCCCTGCACATGCTATCGAGGTCGGCAATCTTTCGGATGGCGTATTTGTCGCACAATGGACACGCTTGCCGGCTCTTTAGCCATCGCGCTCGAAAATCGAGACAAAATCCCGTATCTGGAAATTGTTGACAAGCCCAAGCCACAAAGGCGAGGTCGAACTTTTCGGGCGGCCATAATATCCGATTCGTTTGGTCATCACGGTGTTTCCGACGTTTGGCAACGCGACGATCAACTCCCCGCGCGGTCTCGAGCACGTCGTTGTCGTCGTCGCTGTGTTCGTCGCTTGGTCGTTTTCGCTTTTTCCCCATCATTATCACTTTGCTTTTTTGAGGTTTGTTTAATGGCTGGCAATAGTGCCGTCAATAAAGCATCGGGTGTGTTTTGCAAAACCCTAGCAAACCCTGGCCGGCTTGAAAACGTGCATGCCATCCATATGGCCACCCAGCGCAATCGCTCGTCTGGTCTTTCGTAGACTTTTTCATTGCCATAACAGACGAGCACGTTGTGCCATTGAAATTCCCACTTCCCCGCATGGCTTTGCACTGTGACGTCCCTTTGTTTCATGGGGCGCTCTATGTCCACGATCCCGGCTGCGCGTCTACACTGTGCCACCAAGGCACTCTGCTCCGAGGTGGTGCAACGTACTTCGACCGACAATAGCCGATCCAACACGCTGGACGAGCCACCGCCAGTTAGGCGATGAAGTAAGGCGAGCCCCCTATTGACGACCGGATGAATCCCCGGTTGCCACGCTTCTTGTACCAAACGATCATCAGGGGCCGTCTCGACAAAAAGACGCCTGAACCAACGCCGTACATCCGGGGTGGGGTCTGTGAGATACAGTCCAATGATGTCTCCCGTGAGAGCAACCCCGCGTCCAAAACACATGGCCATGTGTTTTAAGGCCGAGTCGACTTCGTAACCGAAGGTATTCGTTGGTCGCGGGATCAACGCATCGCCAAGTTTCACCATCGAGAGTACTTCTTGGCGAGGAAAACGCAAGAGTCCTACCCAGTCTCCGTGAATCAACAAAATGTCGGGTGTTTGTAAAACAAGGGACATGGCAGTGTAGCGGCAACCACGAGCAACCCCCACGAGCAGGTCCACCCATCTTTCTTTGCAGAGCGTGTAGTTGTTCCAAAATGCGGCGCTGGACCTACGCAGCTGTTCGAGAGAAATATCATATCGTCGACCCTCGCCGTCGACGACACTAACAATCCCTCCCTCGTTTTCTTTCACCGGGGTCGATGGCATCATTTGCAGACTTTGCAGAAAGAATCGTTGCGCTTCAAGTCGACTATTACGAGCAAGCCGGAGGTGAATACAATCAAGACCCATTTTCCGTTCGGTACAAAACTCGAATGAGCACCGAACGAGTGTTTGGTCTGTGCGAAAGTGAGGATCAACCCGAGGCATGGACGAGTCTCCACGCGTCTCGTAGGCTAAAAGCGCTCGCCGTACAATTCGAAGATTCCCTCGCTTCGGAGGAACACAGACAACGCACATTGTTTCGAAAGCACTGCGAGACCTTGGCTCAAAAGGAGCAGGAACTTGTAGATATCCAGTACGCGGAGGAGTCCGGGGACCCTCTATCCTCTATTTTATCCGGCGATCCTCTTATCAAGAATGCTCTGCTCGAGTATCGCCGATACGGCCTGGATGATTTGTGTTACGTAAGCAACGCACACGTCCTGGCCGTTGTCTGCCCAGTCTCAAAGAAATGGTTCTTTCCCCAGAAACTGCCCACCCTCGTCGTCCGGCTCCACCCGTCCCTATTCTCTTTTGGAGACACCATGGGGTCAATCGAACAGGACGAAGGTACCGTGTCTCGTTGCCACGTACCCGACGCCCTACGAATTCCCAAGGACAGACAACCGCTTTGGTTTTCCAATCTGCTAGCATTTCACCCGGAAGAACTGCTTCAAAGCACGCCATGGACAGTTCCCGATCAGGAAGACTCGACGCGTTCTCCCTTCGATCCGGGCCAAGAACTCATACGGGCCATGGTCGTCACACGACAGGTATCTGCGTTTCTCGGACGGGAGGACAATTTTTCTGCCGATTCGTATGCACGAGTGACCAGATTGCACGCAACATTCTATCAAATCGTGAAGACGCAGTTTGTGGACCCCGCCTTAGAAAATGCCCGTCAGCGATTTCATGCTGGCGATTGGTCCAACTTCTGTCTGACGGCCTTACAACATCTGCCGGTTGTTCGACCCTGCAAACAAGACGAGGAAGAGGAGGGTGTGGAGTGCGTACTGACCGGAAAAAGACAAGACCTTCTCCGGGTCACTGTTGTGAGATGTCCCGTCTTGGAGTGGGATTGCACCGTTAAGTCATTTAAAGATCACATCGACTGGTTCACGTGTCGTTACACTCGAGGACAACAACGCTGGTGGCAGGTAGCTACTCAGCGGCTTTCATTCCGCAGTAATCCTCGAAACGGCACGCGCCGTAGACGATTATCTTCTCTTTCTTGCACATCGTCCGTTTCTGGGGCTCCTGAAATCAATAGCCGGCATCGCGGACGCAGGACGGTTATTCAGGTTTCTAATAATTGCCAAGATGCCGACGACGATGATTTCGACGGCTTCCTGGTGGGGCCTTGGACAAACAGTTTGATCTTACATCGTTCCGTGGTCGACCTCCTGGGGCAAGCGTGGCGGTTGGCCCATCTTAATTGGTGGATCGATCTCGCTTTCCTCCGATGGAAAAAAGATAAATCAACATTCCATTCCACAAACAGAGAGGCTATTTTCATCATCACAAACGCCATATCTGCAGCATTAAGTCAATGTCAGACTTCAACCGGATCGTGGTAGTGGTAGATCGCAATCCGTTTGCTTCCACCAAGGGACAATGGGCACGCATCTTGGGCGTCCTGAAACATGGCGAGATTTCTCTGAGATGGAACGACTCTTTCAGACAGGCGGCTAGGACTTTCTGGAAGTGGAACATTGCTGTGTGCCTGTTTGACCAAGCCAGCAAAGATGCCGTTCCGGTGGCGCTATGTGAGAATGAACATCTCGCTCAAAACGTGTCTAGTTTTGTTAGCATTTCTGCAGCACATCTCCGAGAGGGAGGTTTTTTGCGGTTAGCACCTTTACCGGACGTGAGACGCATCGACTACCTCGACGAGCAAGACGACGCTGTTAGAGAAGCACTCGGTGACGCATCCACCACTTTACCGCTTGTGCGACTGGGGGAACTCATGGCCGCAGCTCGCAGTGAGTGCTTACGAAAGACCGTACAGGGAAGTAGCGTTAGTTTAGCTGTGGTCCGCCGAATAGTGTCTCGGCTTCTAAGAACAGACGAGGACTCCATCACGAGGTCAGACGTTACTGAGAAGAGGAAAAGAAAAAAGGAAAAGAAGAACAACGCCGAACAACAAGAGGAACAAGCTGCAAGGGTTTCTGAATTTTTCAGATTGAAGAATGCAAAGACTTACTTTTTTGAGCAAGCCAAAACGAGGGCTGTCGTCGCTAAATTTGGCTGTCGTACCTTTGTGCCCAAATTGGAACGGTTTTATACCAGTCGGGGAAACCATCCAGGTTACCTCAAGACGGTGGCTCGGTACGTGGATGGTCTACCTCCGTGGGACCGGGCTTTTGTCGAAGAATGGACAGTTTTGGGGATCGAGACACCTGCACCATCCATGGACGAACGGATGGTTTTGTTACAGTACCCGAACGACAATGGGATGGGTTATTCTTTCGCGGCTTGCGATTCGGCCGGATTGGAAAAGTTGATATCCGAAACCAAGTCACCCGCATTCAGCGAAGTTTATCGCGACGATCTGGTCATCACTGCGATTCCCGTCGACTGGGATATGCCTATCGACAAAGTCATTGGCTCTACGTGGGACCCGATGACCTGGCTCGAGCGCATCGAATGTGCGGGAGATGCTGCTTTGCGTCACTTGATGCCGAGTCTCGGTTTTGGCTCTCACAAACGTCGTGTCGTGCAGACGCGCATGTGGATATCAGAAGAGATGATGGCTAAGGTAACACCGGAAGGAGTAGTCCGAGTCCAGGGACTGGACAAAGTTACCGTCCACGCAAATCTCCTTCTTCCGAGCAACGTCATCATTTGGAACTACAAGGATCTACGAGTAGTGTACGAAGAAATGGAACGCCAAGACGGTGCGCACTCCTCTTGGTATCTCGACAAATCGATCACTAAGCTTCGTCTGCCGGCTTGTTTCAAGAGGCGACAAGACGGTTCCTATGTCCATCGCCTGGTTCCTTGGCGTGGTACCCCTGCCGATGTCTTTGGTGCACTCGTGCATGCAAGACACGACGTGCCACCTTGGGAAGATATCGGCCTGGCAATCTTCAGGTCAACTTTATCTAAACAAGCTCATGGGATTACAGGATACAACAACATAAAAACTATCGCTAACGAATGCGACGTGAACTTCGACGAAACTTTAAACGCCATTCGTCTCGCTTTGTCTAGGACACGGGAAACTGTTACGTTGGAATTAGCACCGGACTCGCGGCCGCCTTTCGTCTCAGTACGAAGGCGTAAGGGGGGAAACTGGTGTGTCATTAAAGGAAACACACATGGCCATGCTACGATGTATTTCGTGATCGACAATCAAGCGCGCGCGTGGATTCATTGTCACAACGACAAATGCAAGACCAAGCGTTTAAAGGCCGCCACAAAACCGTACATCGACCTCTCGACCGCTCGCATTTATGTGCAAGATTTGTGATCGCTCTTGGAAAGGTCTTGTACAATTTATTCTCTGCTCGTTTGTGGATAGCCATAGCAGTCGTCATCGTGGTCACGAATTTGTTAAAAACGCTTCTGTTGCACGTTGGATTGGTCATTGGTGATGTGGCAGAGTTTATCAACGAAATGGTGGCTGTTGTGTTTGAGGTTGTTAACGCCGTCGCCAACGAGGCATCAAAGATAGGACACGGTTTCAAAGATTTTGTTACCGGCCACTTTAATCGACTCTCGCACGAAGGTGACTACGCTACTCGAATTCACCTGACGGTACCCCCGATCCTGTCTCAACTCGCTAATCTCAAGGACCACATCGACGATACAAAGGAATCACCGATCGGGCAAGCCTTGGCCGAACTGATCCGATTGCTTGCGCGCGTACGGGTATGTCCTAGTCTTGCGTACTTTCGGACTATATCCCTTTCGAGATGGATCATCAACGGTTTGGTCGATGCCTTGCTGCCGGGTTTGTGCGAAAACAAGGTATCGAGAGCCATACAAGTGATGTTGTTTCTCTTTGATGGTCTTCCGAAACTTTTGGGTTGGATAGGTTCAACCGGCGTGCTGTTATGGCTAATTCTGATCGAAGGTTGGCCTTTGATCGAATGGGGTCTTTTGGTCTTATTTGAGGTCACCGTCTTTGTTTGGATCAAGATTCGAGGTTCACTTCGCTTTCTGAGAAATCCATCAGATAAACAAAACGGCTGGATTAGCTATAGCAAGCCTTTGAGATGAAATAAAGAAATGACCTTACAATTTTATTGTTTTACAACAGACTTCATTTGGCATTTTATTACTACTAAATAAAAGGAAATGACAAAAGATAAAATAAAACCCCTTCTTTTCGCGTTTGGTTTCAGATGTTTCAATTTCAGCAATCAACAAACGTCTTGTGTAGAGTGGTAATGAGGCCATTCTTCCATTCCTAGGAGATACTGGTCATTGACCTGATAAAACTGTAACATCTCTTCGAGGTTCCTGTTGCCATCCACGACTATAACTGGAGCAGGTACGGGAAATTTTCCCTGTATTAACCACTCCTCGTGTCTGTCGTGTAAGGCGCAAAGGAGTTCCATGGGGAGACTTTTTTCTTCAGTTCTAGATCTTACCCTGACTCTCTGCATGCACGTTTCAGGTGACGTCCTCAGGTAAATTATCAAATCTAGTCGAGGCTGTTGCGTTTTGGTAATCCAGTCAAACCACTCATGGTGCACTGAATATTCTACGGAAGACATCATCTCATTTTTTCGAAGGTTGTGGGCAAAACAATAGAATCCACTGTAAATGCTTCTTTCCATCATCTTAACAGACGTCACATGTGGCTTTTTGTGAATTTTCAGGAGGCTAAGAAGAGTATAAGTCTGGAACAAATAGCTCCACCTTTGGCCGTTTGTGTAAAATAACTCCAAAAGGTTTTCACCGCCAACATTTTGCCACTCGGCAACTGGTTCTTCCAAAACGTCAATCATTGGATTTTTTCGAAAATGATTCAGTAAAGTTGTTTTTCCACTTCCAATGTTACCCTCCACGGCAACCGTAATGTTTGTCTTTGGCGATTTGTCTGTCATCGCCGACTTTGCTTCTGTGGGGTCGACCGCATTTATTTCAAACATGTGTACAACAAAAGTTTTTGATAGAGCGACAGTCTTCCACGTTTATAGGTACAAAAAGAACACAATATATACATAGCGACAATGAAGCTCAAATAAAACAAAATATACCCAAGAAAGTTTTTTTATTCTACGTTACCATTTTAACCATATTTATCTATAAATTATATATATATATATATATATATATATATATATAATATGTTCTTTATTCTTTTTAAAAAAAACCTTTGTGGTATGATATGCTTTTCTTTATTGATTTCTTAGAGTACGTAGACTAATCAACTGATATAAGGTTAAGGCGAATAATAACAAAAAGCAAAAAATAAAGACTTGTTGTCAGCTTTCTCTATAGATGCTTGCTTCAAGTCAGGCTGACTCATATTCACCATCGTCATCTTGTTCGTCGCCTTCATCATCTGTCTCGGGTACAATACCATAGGCATCTCTCACGGCCAGCGCGTTTTTTTGGAAGTCTTCGTATGGGATGGTATAACGACAGAGTATAGAAGCTGTCGCTTCTTCAAAGGCGGTCTGATTTGGCAAACTGAGTAGCCACGTCTCCACTTCATTCATGCAATCTTTATCTTCTGTCAATGCTCTAGTCACCAAGTCGATGATTTCTCGATTGGTGGAATTATCAAAGAGCCAATCGGCTGACTCTGTCTTGACCGTGGTGCGACATCGCTTGTAATCCTTTCGCGTTGTGTTGAGATCGGGCATGTAAATCTTCCTGGTTTCTGGATTCAGCAGGCATTTTGCTGGGTTGCATTCCATCCCCATTATCCTTCGAAACATGAAGGTTTTGATTATGGACGCCTTCAACGTCCCCCACTCGGGCTCTAGTATCTCCAATTTTGTGACAGGAAACAACGATAGCTCTTGCGGGGTCAACGGATGTTGTATCTCGGTGTCTTCCGGTATCCCAATCAACGTCTTTTCTAAGTAGATCTTATCTTTGGCGGCATTAAGAAACAATTGCACCTTTGGTACCGCCTCTAGACCAGCCACCGTGTTTCCCAAACGACTCACCGCCAGTGCGCTCAATGCAGCAGAAGCACTCATCGGTCCCTCGTAGCTCACCTTTTTCTTAAAATCCAAGACGCAGGATCGATTGGCGGCTGTTGCTGGCAAATCTGCCATGAGCTTTTCATCAAACGCCTCAGGCTGCACCACTTTCATCAACGTGTGCCATACGGGGGTTTTTAGGCGCTTTATCACTCGTTCGTCTCTGTCTTGGCTTTCTTCTTCTTCTCCTTCTTCTCCCTCTCTTCTTTTGGGCATTTCAAAGAGTCGCGGTACATGGCCCGAGGACTGCATCGCCTCGCACAACTTGATCATTGCTTTTTGCTCTGTTGTTGTCTGCTTGGTTTCATGAGGACTTGGACCATGACTGGCTTCAATAGGGTCGTACTTTTTGCGCACTTTGCTTTCCGAGCCAATCAAGCTTAGGACATCTCCATCAAAGAGCCTGTCTCCAGAGTCGCTGCAATTTCGTCCGCGTTTGGTGGTCACGTCCACTGCAAAAGGTTCCATGGGTAGTCGTCTCGGTGTCTCTTTCGACTTCAGGGTCTTTGATATCACATATTCAAGAACGACGGGACTTGGCTCTTGGATCATCTTCCAGTGGTTCATCAAAGAGTAAACTCCCCAGAGTACCATCGACACCTGTTTCTCCTTCCAGTTGAGCGTGGTACATTTCCGCAATCTGTCAATGAGGCGGAGTCTCTTTGTTAGGGTTCCATCCTCGTCTCGCTGGGCTGCGTACTTTACTAGCTCTTGCCATACCAGCTCCAATCTCCCCTCGACATCTGGACTCCTCTTTTGGTCCACAAAAACTACATGTTTGGCCACAAGTCTTACTTCTTCTTCCGTCAGAGTACTGTTGGCTTCCTGGAGAATTTTCCGAATGTCTTCAAGGGCAATAGCTTCTTTTTCGATCTCTGTCTGTTGCCTGTTGTCCCAATCTATCTTGTTTTCAATTGTTCCCATTGCGTAATCTCGCAGTGACAACTCTTTAAGTCGCGACAAATTTCGATCCACCTTAACACTGCCTATCGACTCCATCACCTGCACTGCCACATACTGGTCACGATTCCACTTGCCTTGCTCCACAAACTGGACAACGTGATTTATCACGGAATTTGGTACGGTTGCATGATCTTCCAACAGACTCTCGACGAGAACACGTGGGTTCTTTGTTGCCAAAATCTTCACTCTGTCCCACCAGTAGAATCGCTTGGTTTCCTCTCTTACATATGCTGCATTTCTCAAGAGCTTCTTTAAGAGAGACTTCATCTCGTCCGGTTCGTACCCATCTAATTCGAGTAGCGCTCTAGCCGCCATGATTGATATGCACTTGTAATGTGCGTATAACGTTTATATAACCGATGGCTCGCCTAAAGACAATGCTTCCAACCTCGATTTCCACATAGCACCCTTTTCCATGAGATCGTCGTCGGTAGTGTACTGCTCCAGGCCGATGAGGACTGTATCGTGGTTGAGGCTACACTTGGATAACAGGGTTGTATGGGCCCTACTTTGCGCCTGTAGCTGCACCACTTCCGAGAGCATGGAGCCTATCGAGTGCCCCAGACCGTTCACTTTGGCACATACAGGGCACATGCTCACGTAGATCACATCGTGGCTAAGGCAATTTATTTTAGCGGTGAGTCGATACACGCCAATCTGGTTGGTCCCGGGTGACATGAAAGAGCAAGCGATGCACTTCTCTCTGAGACATGGCCACGATCCAACGACTGCCATGTTGCTCGTTGAAGTGGTCAATAGCGATTCGTCGACGATGGCTGCAGATGGCTCCAGCGGTCGAGCTTGGTCTAAAGTTGCATGACCTTCACCGACGCCAGAATCTATCCCTTCGATGTTTTGAGCCAACGCGGAGTTCGAAACATTGCTTAATTGACTAAAAAACTGTTCAAAGTCGAACTGTGAGCCTTGGTCCTCCGTGAAGTTGACATCTGCCCCCTGAAAAATTTCACTGAGTATTTCGTTGACGTTACCGATGTCCACGGGGTTCGGTGCGACGGAGGTCATTGCAACACCAATCGTCGGGGTTTCTTCCAGCACTCGTTCGACCTCTTCTGTTGTATGATAGGCATAGTCCGATGCATGCATCATGGTATCATACAGACTGAGCTCGTGTTCGGGATCTGGCATGACGGGTGAGGGTGCGATCATGGCAACGGGCGATGCCTCACATCCAGACTCTGCCTGGAATAGCGCTCCGAGATAAGCTACTCCCGTGCGCGTCACATCCACGGCTCTCGGTATATTTTCTCTGTTATCCTCGATACTATCTTGTCCTTCTCTGTAGTCTTCCAGGGTGGGATCTTTAGACTCAACTGTCTGCTGAGACTGTGAAATGTCGGTCAGCATCGGTCTCGGGGATTGCGGTGCAGAATCTATCGGCACCAATCCGCCGATTGACTGTTCCATGCTCGCGATGCACTTTGAGATGCTCTCCATGGAAGGAAACAATTTCTTGTCGCGTGGATATTTGGTGCAACATAACGGGCATTCGTCAAAGTTTGGGACTTCCATTTTTTGGTTTTTCTTTTTTGCTTTGGCATGAGCCCGAATGAACCGACGCTCGTCCTGCATTTGCTTGCAGTGTTGATGCCAAAAGTGAAACGATGGATAGTTGGGTTGGGAAACGATCTTGTTTACTATCTCTTGGCGTAATTGCTCTCGGCGCGTCTCGCGTTCAATCGGGTCGGTCACGTCCCTCAACGCTTGATCGGCCAGTGTGTCCAGCGACGTTACACCGGAAAGGCAACACCACCCTTCAGACGGAATGGTACCCAGTAGCTCAGTGCATATACAACACCTTGCCAAGCGCAGCCACTGATGTTTCTCTTCATCCTTGTATTCTGCAAACGTGACCTTGCGTTCCCGAAACCACGTGCACATTCTGTGCGGGTCAATCACGGCGTTGGCATTCCCTTCTTGAAGACGGCGCACCCAATCTTTCGAGTCCATCTCATCCGAGTCCTTGATACGTACAAGAGTCGTATCGCGCTTCAGTACTGCCGATGAGACTTGTTCGATCAAGGCTTTGGTTTCCTCCACTCGCAGTCTGGAAATCTGCGAGTTGGAATCTTCGGGCAACACCGATATCGCGGATGTCTCGCAAATCCTGGGTTTTCGAATGCGAGCGGCCACCATTTCGACTGTGGGTAGCTGATCCAGTGGGGCATACGTCTTTTCTGGGGCCGTGTCAACGTGTTTCGTCGTGTACGACGGATCTTCGATCTTGTGATATCGACGCAATAGCGCAGCATTCCAAAAGCCAGCGAGGTTGGCGTTGAGCGTTGCTACAAGAGATGAGACCACTTTCCAGTGGCCATTTCGACCTTTCTCGATATTTTCCATCAGCACTATCTTCAGGGCATCACAGACAATTTGCAATCCAGCCTTCGAGAGCCTGAAACGTGGCTGTAACAGATGACAAAGACCCGTTGCTAACAATAGACAAAGCAGCTTGTCACCGGTCTTTATTTTCTCGTGCATGCGATCGATCAACGATATGCACGAAGTCAGAATGGGCATGAGTACGCCGGTAGGATACATGATGACTCGCGGGTCCGTCAGAACGAGTACCGACACTCTTTCGCGAAAAGGATCCCTTAAAGTTCGAATCTGTCCGGGCTTAAGTGCATCGTTCATTTTCATCTTTGTGACTTCCTCTCGGAGTCGAGGATCAAATGCAAGATTCAAAATTCGCTTGCATGCATCTTGGGCCCCCATTATCTCTGATTTATCAAGTTGACAAACCTTGAAGATGCGTTTTAGTTCAATTTTAAATATGCTTTCTAAACATTTTGGGACGATGGGTTCGATGAGCCGTTTCTTCTCAAGCATGGACGCGTCACCGGCCCTTAGAACAACAGCCCTTTCGCTTGTAACCCCTTGTTTCTTTGACCTTGGTCTCTTTAGAGGATTGCTAACGTAAGTTGTTGTTACTGCAGCGGTTGTAGCTTCTTCCTTCACTTTCTCGACTTTTTGAGGACCGGATGGTCCATGTCCGGTTTCTTCTGGATCGTTTTCCTCTTTCTTGATATCTTCCATGTCCTCGACCATTTCAGAGTCCCCGTCTCCGTTCTCGTCGTCATCGTCCCATCCTTTTGCTGCAATCAGCGGTGTGGCCGCTGGTATCGCGTTGCTTGCACCAAAGTCTTGATCATGTTTAGAAACGACGCGCTGAAACGACGCTTTGCGATTAGTTGCGACCAAAGCTTCGTTCGCGTCTTGAATAGATTCCGCAAGACGACTCCGTTCGATCAGGTTCTGTGTTAGCATGCCGATGATGTTCGACTTGCCGACGCGGATGCCACCACCGGGAACTCCGGCCGGAGTCGCACCTGGATCGATCCCGCCCAACTGTTTGACTTGTTCTTTGTACTTCCTGGCACCTTCACCCACTGTCCTGTCCAACCACGACAGCTGATCGTTGGATGTGACAAATTCTTTGTACATGTTGTTTGTGATGTACTCCTTGCGGGTTCTGGCTCGGTGCCATGCATCCTGAAATTTCATTAGAACGGCTGGAGATATGATAAATTTCATCACTTCGGTGATTTCGCGATTCAGAGCATTGAACAACTGCCGTTTCCTCAATTTTTCGACCTTTGTCTCATTATTTTCTGCCAAAGGGTTTAACGACTCCATATGCTGGATGGCCTCGTCCCGATCCTTTTCGAGTCGACCTAACAGTCTGGTATTTTGCGTCAGAGCCTCGGACATTTTTAGCAAATCGTCGTGCAGTGTTGGACGAAGCCGCAACTTTTCAGGGTCTTTCTCGTCTAACCTCAGTTTGCGCAGCAGCTCAAATTCGTTGACGGGACGCATTCGTTTGCCAAATGCCGTCTCCTCTAACATCGAGTCCAACTGAGCGATCTTGGCGTACGTATCGCTCGGAAGCCCATGGCCCTGGTGTACCGTTTTTACGTGATCGGTGGCATCTTGTTGATCACAGAACCGATGAGGGCAATAGTAAAATCTCTCCCCTTCCTTATGCGCCAGGACAAAAGTGCACTGGAAAGGAAAGCCGGCCATTGTTACCGTCGTGCTTCCTTTCATGTCGTCGCTGGTGTCGTGACCCGTCAGTCGCTCTAACTCTGCTAGAGACTTGGCCCATGACGGTTTGGATTCGCCACTCGAGTCTTCTTGCAAGTCGAAGTCGCTCAGTACAGGAGGGGCAAAGATCTGTTGCTCATCTCGTTCCCCGGCTAGCGTGGTATTGAGAAAGAACACGAGACAGTTCGATGGTCTTAAAGCGGTCGCATGTTTCAGATTGTACAACATCCCGCGTTCCTTGCTACCGTCGCGTTGTCCGTCGACCTGCAACAAAACCCTCGTCAAGCGTTCCAGTAATTGCGTGACCTGAATCATCCCGTGGTTTTGCCGCACCAAGGCCTGCGCTTGTCTGACGAGCTTGGGTATTTCTCTTATGATGGACCCTCCGTCACTCCTGCCAGCAAATCGCTGGATGGGGTGCAAGTTCTTGTCGCCATACACCCGACTGGCTTCATATAATCTAGTTGCCAGTATGTGGCCGAGGGGGGTCTTTGGAGAAAATACCCCGAAGTTTTTCAGTGCCTTATGAACGCTTCCCTCGAGCCACTGTATCATGCTCTTACGGCACAGGTACAATCCCAAGATGTTGGGATCGCTCGTTTTCGCAACGTCTATTGCATCCAGGCCCTCCCCCAGTACATTCATGATGGGATCATTCTTTTCCTTGAATTGCAGCATCGATTGAGCGAACTTTTTACGTTGGGCGTCCATCCGAGAGAGTCCAGTGTAGCTTTGGTGCACTGCCACGTAACGGAACCGCTCGCTTACGGAGAATTGTTGAAATATACCCATCAGCTTCTCTTCGGTCGTTTTCCGGCCCTTTGTGCCATCCTGCACGCGAATTTCCGCTATCCAATTACCGATAGTGAAAGGCAAGAGGTGTAACCCCAGGCCGTGACGCCCTTTCGTCTCGTCCTCATAGGAGCACAGGTTGGCGAGACACGTTGTAAGCGTTTTCAAATCCACAGCCACCAGTTCTGTATTCGTTGGTGTTGAAGGTTTAGCCAGAGATTTCGCATTCGCGTCGATCCTCCGAGCCGTTTCTCTAAGTATGGATGTCAAGGGCGGCATCGGTAACACTCTGTCGTGTTCGTTTCGCAACACCAACGCCGTGGTCGAAACGTTGCGATCCAGCGGACATATCGCGACTACGTCATCGTCCAGTTGCTCGTGTTGGATGTTTCCGCGAGAGGCTTTTCGGCACCATTGCTTGTATCGTTTTTCCAACTGATTGTGAGCCATTTCCGACGTCCCTATGCTACGGGTATCTAGCAGTAAATAAGATGGAAGATCTGCCGTACGATCCGAGTAGGTGCTTGACGTTCTGGTTCCGGTTGGTTCAATCGCACCACCTGCAATGGCCCTTTTCGGCTGGGGTACGCGTAGAACGAGTAGATTCGCCTCCTCGACGTGATGGTGGAACTTTGACGTTCCCTCAAGAGATGATGTGGCCGGCAGTGCCAATCAAAGAAGGTGACAATATATTCCAGGTCAAGGCGGCCGTTCCGGTTCCCATCAATTCGCACGACCAAGTACTCTTTGTGACCCTACGAGACGTTCTCGATCGAGTCGTTGCCCGGGTTCACGTCACGTACGACGAAGCCAGAACATTGCGCCACGTTGGTTTCACTGAGTGGTACCCGGCGGAACCAGCGCCATTGCCGAAATCCGAGACGGACCAAGACGACATGCAACAACAGGTGACCTTCAAAGAATTGGCAAAAAACGAGAGAACCACTTTTCGTTTGGTCCACTTTG
Organism: Porites divaricata; assembly: GCA_038088405.1. Taxonomy (NCBI): domain Eukaryota; kingdom Metazoa; phylum Cnidaria; class Anthozoa; order Scleractinia; family Poritidae; genus Porites; species Porites divaricata. The sequence continues at coordinate 15,790,904 of JBBMOI010000002.1, forward strand.
CCGACAATGGCGACCTCTACGGTCTACCGCTTGATCCTGCTTCGAGTTTGCACCCATCGATGCGTTTGATGTCGAGCGACGTGGACATCGAATGTCTTGCATGGGCTTCGGCCATCGCCCCAGAAGACCCTCGCAGGCTACTACTGGCGGGCGCGTTTTGCTTGCCCGTGCAGGCGATTCTTTTTGACACTGACGAGAACAAATGGCAGGCTGCCCAACAAGCGATACAAGACGTGAACAGAGGAAAATACTTGGCAAGCATTTTACTCGATACCGCTTGTTCTTCCGAACACGATAAGTTGTTTGTGGCCTGCGAGTACGCTTCCGGTAACATGTGCGCTATCGAGGTGCCATCCCTTGCAGACCATGACGACTATACGCGAATGACATTCCCGGATGGCGCCGATTCCATCCATCGTACTGTTGTCGACAAGGTTGGAGCACGCATAGCAGTGCTCAGACGTCTCGACCTCCAAGGGTGCCACCCAGCAATCATAACGACTTTGGAGTCAGGGAGACGTTTTTTAGAGGCAGGGCTTGTGATACTACCCTGGAAAGTCGTGATCCTTTCCGAACGGCGATCTTCGGAAATCTTGTCTGTTGCGTGGAGAATGCCGATGGGCGAGGACAAAACCAAACTGGAGATTTGTACTCGATGGCGTTCCCTGTGGAAACGTACACACGTCTCCAGCCATTCGGAAACTTGGACGCTTCATGCTTCTTCCCTTGCGACACCTCCTCACGTCTACCTTTGCGACAAGGGTCGCTGGTCGGATGTCTTCCTTCCAGCGATACTCGCAACCACTCCCCGACGACTGATCCCTCGATTTTCAGAAGATGCCATTAACCGTATCGCAGAGATCGTATCCAACCGTCGGGCACGAGGTGAAACAGGAGGTTACGTTCCCCTGGGGCACGATTATATTACCAACCACCGAGACGCAAAACCCGTGCCGATTCAGCGAGGTTTTTTCGATGCAGTCATCCCTGGACTATCGGCCGCACGACAATGTCGAAATCACCGATGGAGATACGCTGCCTTCTGGTGAAGATCGAGGGCGATCGTTGTTTTACCACCCCGAGTTCGCACTGCCCGTGCCAATCCGAAAGAATCTTTGCGAACTGTATAACGATTCGACCATCAAGTTGGCGGGCACCAAGTATCCCGTGCTTGCATACGCAGAACTAAACGACCCACAACAGGTTATACCCCTCACCGAGATCTTGGGTCGTTTCTCGGTTGCGGACGCGCATAGGTACATTTGCTTGGGAAATCGTCGCTTTCAATACGACGGACAACGGTTTGACTCGCCTTATTGCGACCTGTTTTTTCGAAGCTGGTCCAGAGCAGTAGGAATGTTCAACGACTTAATTCAGTACAAAAGGAATCCTTATCTCGAGGAAATGCAGCTGGAACTACAACAAATCTCTCGAGCCTTTGATGAGGCCTTTCACGGTCTCTTAGGTGTCGGGTTTGCCTGGCACGTGGACCTGACGCAACCAATTTGTAACGAATCTTTACCATCATGTTCGGAGATATACGGGGGCTGTAACATAATTCCCTTCTTTTCGGCGTCTAGGCCTGCGTATAACGGAGGAGCAGTGTATGCGTTGCTGAGCATGTTGGTACTCGAGATTCGTTTTCAAGAGATGGAGAAACGAGTGAGAGAACTGTTGCTGTCGGATACCCAATACGATCGCATAGTAGCATTGGGTCCAGAGATCGAACAGATGCGGGATGCCATTCGAAAGGCTCCATCTACTGAGTTGGTACTACATCCCTTCAATCCGATGCGCCATTATGTGACCTCATTTGATTTATTCGTTGACCATCGATACAACCTAGAATATAGGGAATCGCTTATATGGATTCAGGGTGTTCTTGCCCTGGCCAAGACCGCCACTGTTGCGGATGTCGAAACCAAAAGATTGGTCGAACTAATGCGATCTATTGTACAGACTCTGACGTGCGTAGTAAGTGACCAAAGTGTATTAGAATTTGTGTACAAAACTGGACAAGTGTACCAGCCAGTACCGATTGTCAGGAGAGAAAGACAACAGTTTTCCTCGGTAACCAACTCATGTGGTCACCAAGGACGCGTTTCTGAGGACGACTTGCCTTCTGTTACCGCCATAAACGCAATGCGCGCGACTTGCCTTAGAGTGTTAGGGTGCAACGTTGACTGGAATTCCGTAGAGGTGATGCCTTTACCAGATGATTGGGTGCCGTCTCATGTGGTAGAACTGGACGAGTCCAATGAGGACGATGCGTGTGGCGAATCTACAGAGCACTGCTCTTTCGCAAAAACATTGATTCGCCTATTTTGTATTTACCGTTAAGATCTCCCCATTAAATCATTCAATTGTATAATTAAAATTACATACAACATTTATGACATTCATGGGTGGTTGCTTAATTTTCAAGATAGATTTGGGGGGTTTTTTTCACGTCATTATAAAAGAAGCGATGGTATGTGAGCGGTGCCAAGACATCGTTTTTGTAATAGAATTGTGCAAATTTTAACGTAACAAGACGATTTGATCACGTCTCGTTTTTACAAAAGCGGGACACGCCTCATCCAAGATCATAACCTATTCGTGCATCATGTCTTATAAGAACAAAAGACCAAAAGATCTCCAACGTCATCAGTCCTCGCCCGATATTCACAAAAATCGAAGAAATGCCTTGCGTCTCATCTCAGACCTGATCTATTCGTCTCTGCATGATTCAGATAACAAATCAGAGGAGACTGCTTTCAATCTCAGTAAAGCATGGTCAATCATAGAACCTCCACATTTGCCTTCGGATGACCAAGCAATGGCCTCTTTGATCGCAAAGGAAGCTCAAGACGGCGAATGCGTTTATGGTGACTTGGATAGCATGGTGAACTTCCATTGCCCTCTTTTGATGAAATATAGTTTTCCGCCTAATAGCTTTAAAGACATTCAACAGGCTTGGGTGCGATTTAATAGCAACGTTAGAGCGCTGGGACCTACAGCGTGGGGCCACTGCCGACAGAGCCTAGCCGAACAAGCGAATCTCCATGTTGTCAAAATCCTGGCATTTTTAGACGGAGTGAGTGAGTGCCTACATCAGACGCTTTCGCAAGACATAATACTTGTCATTACCTCGCTAGATCAAACCATAACGAGAAAAACTCCCGGGAGGACCGAGCGGTACCGCAAAGTGAATATAGAGCGTCGTAATAATGCCATGGAAATGAACAGGTGCCTTAGCTTGATGCATTTGTTTTATTTATTTTACAAGATAGGAAAATGGGACGGTCTCGATATAGTGACGCAGTTTTTTGAAAAAAATATCGGTGACCTCGATGCCTTGGAACGTCATTGTTGCGTTCTAGATGTTGAAGCTATAACTTTGCGTCAAGTCGAGTACAACCTCGAGAATGATCCCCATCAATTAGTTTACCTCGTGGAAAAGCCTGGGCCAAAGACAAAGACAGCGGGCCAAGAGCAACAAGACGAAAACGAAGATGCTTGGTGGCAGTGGGTGCGCAAATGGGAGAGAGAATTTCAATGGGTGCAACTTGAATGCGGGACGACGGCGATGGTGGAAATCCAAAGGATCATGAATCGAATAAAGGCCAAGGATCGAAGATCCTGAGTGGGACGAGTTGAAAACATTGTTCAATTTGGGAATGAATATCTATAAATAAAGTCATTGAATTTGTGAGATGTGGTTTGTTGACAGGTTTTTTTTTCAAGCAAGGGGGAAGGGGAAAAAAAGCTACAAAGAACATGTCGTTTTGCGTTTTTTTTTTAGAAAAATGCATGCGCCCTGCAATACAAATTTGCAATGACGAATTATATAGCTGATTTTGGGAATGAAAAAAACATCCCGCGAAGCAGCCGAGTTATATCGGGTCACCGAATGGTAGGCCAAATGTCATGGCATCTGTAGCAAGTGACGAAGCATTTTTATTGATGGAGTGTATTAAAAAATGCGCTGTCCAGGGGCGTGCTTTAAAGAAAAACTGTAAACTAACTTGAAAGCATTTGTGGCCGAGAATTTATTCTGTCTTCAGTGAGACGTTGCCTTATACATGTCGTGATTTTACATGAAAAAAAGCGAGACATTTTAATATATATGACCAGTTCATCATGGTTATGATAAAGTCTGCTTCTATGAACGTCTTAGTCCGTTTTAACAACTGCTTTAACATTGTTGCTCCTTCCCACATATCCAATATGGACATCCACAGTCACATCTTCCTTCTCAGAAAAAAAGAATCTGATCAACGGTTTCGAAAATACAATTTTTTTCATTTTATCTGCGTTGTTTTAAAAAGGAAAATCTTTGATGTTTTTCCCCCTATTCTGTAACGACAACAGTTATATGACCTGTAACTGACCGAATTTCGCATTCTTTAATTTTCAAGAGAACGCAAATCAAGGGAATTGCAGACAATATTCGTGCGTTATTTTTTTATTGACAAATTGGAACAAAGAACCTGAAGAAAAGAAAATTTATCGTTGAACCGAATTTTTTCACAAGTTAGACAATAACAAGTGAAAAATGCCCACGGGCGCACGTGCAAGAAAACAAAAGTATATATCTATCTATATATCTCTCCATATGAAAACGTTTCTGAAAACGGCTGTATATATATATATATATAATCCAGTTTGTCTGGTGTCAACTTGAGACTCGACGTGGCATTATTACTATTTAGTTTCGTACCGCACTACATGTACGGCACTCCTCAGATAAGGTTGGCAAATTTACCTGAGGAGTGCCGTACATGTAGTGCGGTACGAAACTAAATAGTAATAAAATGCCACGTCGAGTCTCAAGTTGACACCAGACAAACTGGATTATACTACGCTCTAGTCTTTATAAAGCTATTGAGCACTCTGCCGATAGGCGTGCGTACGCATCAACTGGTATATATATATATATATATATATATATATATATATATCTGCAAACCAGACGGTCTTTCCGTGGCCGATGGAAACTGAGTATATCCATCATAGCATTAAAACATTGTTGTTGTGGTCATTCCACGATGTTTCACGCGATCTCACAAGATCATAACTGATAAAAGTCCCAGCAAAAATCTAATACTAGATGGTAAACGTGTACAGACCCAGACATTATTAGTTGCTAGCACGTATTATTAAACCTTTAATGTATCAACACTATAAGTTACATCCTCAAACTGTCAGATAATTACTTCTTTAATCAAAAACGAATACAACTTAGGTAAACTTCAGCAGTCAAAGTCTTCCCCTATCTATCGGGGCTGTCGTTATCGAAGCCGTTTATTGTCCCAAGCAAAACACTTGCTATTCACTGAGTCTACGATCCCATCGAAGTCAAAAAAATGCCCAGTCATTTCCCAAGTGCAAAGCCTAGCTATATATGACTCAGTACGGAATGGTGGTACTTCTTGGCCTTGAGGTCTTCGCCTTAGAGTACAAGACTGGCTCAACTGAAACGATAAAGCTACTTCTACAATATTGTCCAAACAGAATCGTGTAAACGTGTCCTCTTTAAATTTTTTGTCACTATTCAATCCAGCCCAGACACGAACCATCTTTTTAATGCTTTTCATGAGCTCTTCTTTAAAAGCCCCTATTCTTTTTGCCTGGATAGAACATGGAAATTCAAACATTTCTATACTGCCATCTCGACGCGCGGCCCAACCAGTGCCACAATCGATCCTCATCCAATGTTTGCAAAGCTTGGTCTGGATGTTAATATGCTTCTCAAACATTGCATACCAAACACGTAGGACTTCATTGGCATCCCCTGCAGTCATAACACTATCGCGACCCGTCACCCTCGGGAGTAAAGTTGGGATAACTTTTCCGAGTCCCACGACCCCGTTAGAACATTCTTTCCTACAGACAAAACATTTAAGATACCCGAGGTCTTTTGCGGCCTCGTTTCGTTTTTCAATATTCCTGCACTCGGCAGGCACACGATAATACGTTCGAAGGCAAAAAAGATGACCATGTTGGCGACAACATTCAGCTTGAAGCAACGGATCCTGTTTATCCTTTTCCCCCTCTAAGCAGATGACACAAGTTGCCTCAGCCTTTTGTTCTTCCTGTTTGAACCTTTTACGCGGAATCGGGTCCTCATTGTCGTCCTCTTCGTCTGAACTGTCAATGATTAGTATAACTTCACGCGGCTCTTTGACAACTGGCAAGGGTTCCCAGATCAAACCATTGGTTTCGTTACCACACGATGGACAATTGGTCAGGTTTCTGTTCAAAATACAATCGTGATGCATGACAATAGAGCAACAATTTCGTCGGTAGATGCGCTGGTCGAATCGATCGCCAGCAGACAAAATACTGCGACAACTGAAGCAGCGGCGGTCTTCCATACCTTTGCCCAAAAAATATAACCCAAACTAACCGATCGCTTGCTTTTGTAGGCCAGAACAACAAGATGCAACCAGGCCTTTTAATGACGTTAACACTACACCCAATGACGCACGAGAAGCTCTAAACGTCGTAACTACCGCGCCCTATGACGTAGGACCAGACCAAAAACGTCATTCACACCAGCCTACTCCGGTCAAAACAACGTATTATGGCGTAAAAACAAACGTCATCCGCGTCATAACCAATGATATCTCTTTGAGAGGATATAAAAACAATCTGCCATTTTTTCGATCAGTACCCCGAAAAATGGAGTGGATATGCAGAGTGTGCCTCGAGCCGTGCCAGTCAAATGATGCAATGCGCCGCAGTTGCTGTGAGAGGGGAATTATACACCTGGCCTGTATCGAGGACAGTCACCTTCAAAGTTGTCCTGGTTGCGACAAGGACCCGATGGAAGGATTATTGAATAAATCGGAACCGTGTACACTACAGCCTTTGGACGCATCTGTGGAACCGTGTGCCTTGCATCGAGCGATGTTACCCACTGGCTTTTCATGCGGACAAGCCGATGACGGACAATTCCCAATCCTGACAAGAGCAGAAATCTTGGACATATGGAAGACTATGATTACTCGGGAAATACATGAAGCGGCCAAAGATTGGACCGAGCAAATCGAAGTGACTAATTTGAGTGTCGGTATCACTCTACTAAATGGAAGGCATGATTGGTGTCTGAAAGGCTTGAAGGATGTTCTAAAGAAATCCAAAGAAGTGGAATCTCGGGTTTTTGACAGCCTGAAACGATGGACACGGAGACGTTCGAGTGTTGGCCTCGATCGGATCGTGGAATTTACCATCGCCTTCAGGTGTCGCCAATGGACCCGTCACTATACAGCGGGCAGTGATCCCCAAAAACCTTTTAACTTGTATCCGTTGGTACAGACCTTGGGGGAGTGGAATTGCGTTGTTTGTTTATGCGGGTTCAATGTGCCTTTTGACGGACGACCGGTGGCAAAGCGCGTTACATACAAGGAAAGAAAACGTACAGAAAAAGAAATAAACGTTTACTTTTGTACATGATTATTGTTTTTTTAATGATTAAATGATCTTGTGTCACTTGTCATTTTGTCTGCTTTTTGTTGTTGGCCTTGGGTACTCCAATGCACCTTTTGGTGGGTTTGTCACCTTCCCCGTGGTTAGGCCCTTTTTTTTCCCTTTTCCTCCTCTTTGACCCTATCTTCCCAGGAATCACTCTTGGGTTTTTGCGGTTGCTCTTTCAGTGCCTCGTAGACAAATTGTGCCCATCGCATGGCTAGAGTTGCCTGACAGGGGCGATTATAATCGTGCGGTGACCGACATGTGAACTCGGGGGCAATCTCCGCCAAATCTTTGTCGTAGGGGTCGAAGTCTTTGTCTTTGAATGCGCTCTTTATAGAGATGGACGGAATCTCTAACATCTTTAGGAGCTCCCCCAATTCTTTTTGAACGTGGAAGACCGTCACCTGTTTGCCGGTCTTCTCGCAATGTTCTTTCCAAGCTTCCTTCACCACTGGGTAAGTCTCGTACTGTTCGATATTCCTTCTCTTCTCGTCTATGCTGGGGAAGTACTTCAATCCGTGCACCCTCCTGCGAGCGTCTTGTTCCTTATCCCTCTCATCATTGCTTAGCTCCACAAACGAGTAAGGCGTGTTGATTCGCCACACGCGAACTCTCTTTTCCTTGATTCTGGAGTAGGGGTGACGACAGTAGGCAATCTCTCGATATACGGGCTTTCCTTTCGGCGAACGCATGACTGCGGCGGTCAGTATGGCAAAGGGGCTATTCTTCGTTATCCCCTCCATGGTATTGCGATACCGTCGATGTCGATGACCACTTAATTAACCCTTGCTTGCTAACTTTATCGATGCATTGAAAGAGCACAAATTTGGGATTCGGCAGTTTCAAAGGGTAAAATTGATATCATGGGATATGCGTGTATTCTCTTGATATCATTAAACAACTCAATGAAATAAGAATAAAGGCAGTGACATGGCCAACCAGCAGATCCTTCTAAAAGATGAAAAAGCGGTGCTTGAAAACCCCAGAAAGAGAAGGTACCTTGAGCGGCTTAATAAAGGATCCGATCGACCTATCCCGAAGAACGCCAATACCATCCTGTTGAGCCCCATATTTTTGCAGAAGAATACTTCATCGGCCCACAGCTTCAAAGACTTAAAAGTGGGATCGAACATGGTCGTCATTTCGCAGACGATTCGCGACAAGCCATGGACCGAGGCAGTGGAGCTCTGGTTAGAAGAAAGTATTTTTAAAGAGCTTACGCGCGCTACCATCCCGCTTGGGCCGAGTTGGGAGAACGTACGTGCATTCGTGGTCATTTTGCGCGGCTGTAAAGACATTTCGCAAAGGCAAGATTGGGAGGACTTTGTCCAAAAAACGCGGGAAGCTTGTGATGCCATCGCCAACGGAAGAAAGCTTCAAGCTGAGTATATGAGACATTTCAACCCCCTGATTGTGCATGAACACGAGCAGCTCGAATTCGTAAGACTTGCATTGGAAAGAAACAAGCTCTTGGGAAAAAACCTACTAGATTCTGAAAATGATCTGTTGATCGTTTTCAGTACAGGCGATTGTCAACCATTCAATCATGCGATTGGGCATCTGATGGGCGAAAATCCACCCATCTCACCGGACGAAGAGGAGGTGGCCGAAGACGCAGCCGAAAATGAGGATCAGAAACCAGACATTTACCAATAAAAAACATTACATGTATTCAAGCCTCCTAATCTCTCGTTACCTTACAGTTAAGCAGAAAGGCTAATTGCCATTTACCTAATGTAGCCACGAGTAAAAGCGGTAGAACGTTTTCAATTAAAGTCTATCTACGATTTAATACTTTACCGTTTCAAAAAGAGTAATAAATAAAAAATAACAATTTTAAATAGTTTTATTTGCAAGTGGAACAATATATCGAGCGACCTTTCCTTCAAAAGTCGACGATACCATGGACCGAACAGATCACGATTGCTTTTACTGTTTTGACAAAGACGATGGCGAAACCGCTAAAATGCCTTGTTGCGGGAACATGTTTCACACAAAATGTCACAGGCAATGGGTCGCGGATCATTATTACTGTGGATATTGTCGACAACGAGTCAGCGCACTCCAGCCCATGACAGTGCTATCTCTCGAGCGGCTCAGAACGGCCTCGCATCTTCTCGGCAATGTTGCCGTTGATTTTCAAACAGCTACGATAATTGGTGCCGGGGAGTTAGTGGACGATCAAGAGCTAATACGCGATCTCCAAGTGCACCTGGGTCATTGTCTTATCAACATCGAAAGGACAGGCTCACACGGTACGGGTTACGAACCTGGACGACTCGTCAAGGTTACGTATAAGACTCAGTATTTCAGTTATCCGGTAACCGTCGATCCAGGTCAAAACAACTTAAGGTCATTAGATAACTAACAGTGATGGAAATGAACGTTCAACGGCAACTGCGCCTGGTAAACAACCATCCCAAACCACCCAGGGGAAAAAAAGCTCATGGGCGAAAGTGCAAGACGCCATCCAGACTGGCCCGCTCATTTGATCGTGTCTTACCGACCTCCGGTTAAGGAGGACCGCACGAAATGAGGGTTCTCGCAGCCCTGTCCGAGAAGGTGTCCCCAAGGGACGTGCCTTGCAGAGATGCCAGTCTTTCTTCGGCCGTCTCGTTTTCCTTTGCCAGAGAGGAGGTTGAAAAGAAATCAAAATGGGACAAGAAGTTCCTAGCCCATTGAAGGGGTGGTTTTATTCTAGTCTCATTTATGAAAACGCACATTGTCATTGTCAAGACTACTGAGTAAACGAAAATCATACCTTAACACTTCTATTCATCTTGCAAGATTTGCCTTGTTGTACTATTTTACCTCATGGCTGTCCACTACAAACCAAACGCATGAACAAAAGCTTCTTATTGATATACCTCATTTTTTGATCGCGTGATCCCAATGAACCAATTAAATTATTTCAAAGACAATGAAATATTGCATCACCCGCCCACGACAGGTCATCCAAGGTCATGGCAAAGACCGGTCCGTGCTTGCTCGAGGGATACACGTTTGTTTGCGAAATGCGTGGAGCACAAAAACTGAGTCGATCACATCGAACCGACATGGCACAGACGGGATCGTCACACAGACAAGACTTTTGCTCAATTGACTTGGCAAAGACCGGTCCATGCTTGCTCGAGGGATACACGCTTGTCCACGAGATGCGTGGAGTCCAAAAACTGAGTCGATCACATCAGAAAAACTAAGACAAGACTTTCGCTCAACCGATTTGGCAAAGACCGGTCCATGCTTGCTCGAGGAATACACGTTTGTCCGCGAAATGCGTGGAGCCCAAAAACTGAGTCGATCACATCAGAAAAACTAAGACAAGACTTTCGCTCAACCGATTTGGCAAAGACCGGTCCATGCTTGCTCGAGGGATCCACGTTTGTTCGCGAAATGCGTGGAGCACAAAAACTGAGTCGATCACATCGAACCGACATGGCACGGACGGGATCGTCCTTGCTCGAAGGTCAAGAAAACATAGAGAAGACTGACTAAACGGTTGTGGCAAATACCGGTCTGTGGTTGCTCAAGGGCTCCACGTTTGTCCGCGAAATGCGTGAAACACACTGAACCGAGATGGCACAGCTTGGGTCGTGCTTGCTCAACGAGATACGTTTTTTTCAATGGTCAAGAAAAGTAGGCCGTTGATAGTTTAAATGCGAGATGCTGGTTTTTTTTTCGGTCGCCTCGTTCTTCTTTGCCGTGGCGGAGAAAAACCAAAAGAAAAAGGAAAAAATTATCTTAGCCCTTGGAGATGATCGTGTTGTATCCCTTCCCACCCACCACCTAAGAGAAACTATGAATGCTCATGGGCCAAAGTGCAAGACGCCATCCAGACTGGCCCGCTTATTCGATCGTGTCTTACCGACCTCCATTTAAGGAGGACCGCACAAAATGAGGGTTCTCGCAGCCCTATCCGAGAAGGTGTCCCCAAGGGACGTGCCTTGCAGAGATGCCAGTCTTTCTTCGGCCGCCTCGTTTTCCTTTGCCAGAGCGGACACTTAACACACGAGAGTAAAAAATTTGAGCAAATTTGATTGAGTATTCTTGGCTATCTATCAAAGACGGACGCAGATGGGGTATCCAAAGCGGTTGTGTGTTGTTTACAACCATCAAGCGAGCGAACGCCCATAACACGCTTTGAAATTTGAAATTTTCATGTCATCTAAGATCGTACATGTGGCATAAAGGTGCCTGCTCGACATGGCTTTGCCGAGCGAATATGACTACTCATCGCCGAAGCCGGCGCTTGCAGGGTGCTGCTCCAGAGTCCGAGAATCAGACCGACGAGGAATGCTTCTTTTGCCTCCTGCCAACGAGGGCATTTGCTAAGTGTACGGTACATTTGTCGTGTTGTCGTAGGTTTGTGCATCGCCGTTGTCAAGTGCAATGGGAGGAAGTCACGAACCGTGATTCCTGTGGGCATTGTCGTCAACGTTTGAAACGGTTATTTTCTCTGAGAACCCTTTCCCGCAGGGAGGTCGTAGCGGCAATGCAAACCATACTTAATGATGAAACCATAATTCAGAATCTCCGACTGGTGAGTACTGTAATTCTATTGCACAGTAGAGTATAGTGCGTTTTTTGACCATCACCTGCAGTCTGTTTGTTTGTTTGTTGTTTTTTTCTTCTGTATATACTTCACTAGCTCGTGCCTGACGACTTGATGGAAAGGTGTAAGGCACACCTCTTGAGGTTGTCGGAGAATCTGTCGGATGTTTCGAACCGCACTGAATGCGTCATGTTAACGGTTCATTGCGACATGTTTCCAGAAAAAGAAACAATGGAAAAGTTTATGAGTGCCATCGTTACCATGGGCCAACGCGTTATTCGCTCCGTTTTGGATAAAGTTCTATATTGTTCGAGAGAAGATGTATATCTGACTCCCAAGAGACCAGAGCAGTGGCCATTTCAAATTATGGTCTTTGTGACTCGTGGTGGCGTAGACGTTCAGGGACGATACTGGGATGACGAGAGCCAGAGTTGGATGGACGAGATGGACCTCTACTAGTCTCTCTTAATCCCTCTTGTCCCAAACGTCTCGTCGTCTCGTCGTGACACCTCTTGAACTATTTCAGTTTTGGAGTTCGTTTGGCATTCGCTGTCGTGGGTATATTTAGAGACAAACTAGACAGTTCAGTTGACATTTCTTTTTCAAAAATGGCGTGCGACACTATCGTGCCATCAAAAATAAAGCCTGGCACAGTGACATTCGACATACGCCACCTGCTCTCGGAAGAAAGAGTATTGATCTCAAACGACCGAAAGTACGTCTGTGTGGAAGCTGATCCGAACAATGCGAAAATCGCAATTACAAGTGAAAGCAAGAACATGTACGTACAGCCAGTTTGGTCTATGGAAGATGATGAAGGGCCGATGTCGTTGGAGTTGGTCATCGTTAAAGAGGTGGTATTAGAAAGAAGAACGACCATGGTGAGAGGCGATGCAGTCATTCGTTCCGTCCTCTTTGTCGGCCGATCGTCTTCGAAAGACCCCCAAAAGATCGACGTTTTGGAAGTACCCAAAAAGTACCAACAACTCTTTGACATGATATTTCCTACAATATCCCAATTGTCCGAGTCATCGCAGAAGGCTTACAATCTTTTGAACAGGCACAGTCGAGAGACTCAGCTTTTTTTGCCATCTTCAAACGAGGGCGACAGTGAAAACGAGAACGACAACGGAGAATCACAAGAACGGGAACAAGAAACCAAAGAGTCGGAGGACGAGAAGAAGGAAGAGAATGAAGAACAATCAGGGACACGCAGGAACATGCAGAGAGGAAGGAAAGAACCCCGAAACGTCTTCCACAAGAATCGGCAAGAAACGTGTCAACCCATTGTAAAGAGAGGGATATTAGCAGCTAAGAGAAAGAGGAAATATGACAAACACTTTAGCCAAATAGTAACACGCCAGGCGAAAAAGCGACGTTGTTGATGATGTCCCGAGCAAACCTGAAATAATAATAATAATAAAAAAATCGTTACTTCAAGCAATGCCAGTGTTTTATTTGTTGGGACTTTATTTTGCCTCTCTCGATTAGCGTGTTTATTGACTCGTAAAAATCTTGCACGAGGCAGTGGATTATATATGTTAAGTTTACTGCCACTTATTTACAGCGTTCATGAATGATTGCCATGCTAGGCAGATGCTTAAGGCCATGTTCGTTGCGAGTGGGAAGACGTCCCCGGTGGTTTGGGCTCTTATCAACAATGGCAAATAATCGTCCGTATCACAAAAGGCTACTGGAAAGGGATGATATTCGGCCATTGCGTAGTTGCATAAAATCTGACACAAACGCCCGTTTCCATCACCGAAGGGATGCAAAGCAAGAAAGCGGTAAGTCAACCACGCGCAAGTTAGAAATAGGTTCATATCGTAAGCACCGCGACATGTGTCGTATCGGACGTTGTACTCGTCAAACAAGGAAACCAAGGCCGAATCCATATCTTCGGGAACGGGGTACCAGTGTCGCGCGTAGCCTTTCAAGTCTGCATACCGGGGTCTGTTGCTGAGCTGACCCGGTCGGGTCATGTTTGGCGGTACGATCGTCTCTTTGAACAAGACGCGGTGCGTATCACAGACGAGAGTCGACTCCAATAGCCCCCAATTCTCTTGCTGCTCCTCGGATCGCGTGCGTTCGAAAATATAATCCCATGCCTTTTTTAGGTTTCCTCCTGGGTCCTCCCGAACCCCTACGCGATCCACGAACTGAGACATGCACATTTCAACGGCAAGACGAACGTTTGCGTGGTCTAAGTAGACTCGCCTCGAGAGTCATTCGTTTTGGTAGACTTTAGCCAATTCAACTCGGTCAGCAAAAGACGACGGAATCGACGTGTTCATTGCTGGTGACAATCTATTGTTATACGAGACACGAATGGCGTTAATTCTCTAACGATTGAAGCAGGCCTACTGACAATCTCCTCGGTGAAACCAATTTTAAAAAAATTGCACTTTAAAAAATACGTGCAATAAGGGATCATTAAGAGAAACAATAAAAAAGGGGGTTACGTTTATCTGTTTATTATTCTTTTTTATCGTCTTCAGGTCGAGATGCGCCATATCCTGTTTGCGTCTCTGCTCTATTGCACAAATGTTCTCTCATCGAGACAGGGGGAGTTTCGGGGACTTCGTCAATGTTTTTTCTCGGTTCATTACTGTAGGTTTGGAAATGATGTCTCTGCCATTCCGTGTACGAAACAACAGGTGACAACAGACGATCAGTTGATACAACATCCAAACCTCACTGTCCTAGATACCACAGCATTTTGTGCTTCTAACTTGCCTCAAAGGGTCCAGGTGTCGAATGAGGCAACGTCCTTGCCGTTGGCTCTGGCGAACGATAACCGTTCCATCGTAGTCATGTGTCCACGTACCCTCGAGAGGGCTGAATGCTGGCTGGCGGTACACAATCATGTCTTATCACCTTCCGTGCTCCCAAGGGCGTTCATCTCGCTATCTGGGGGCGGCAAAAGGAGCCGCCTACCAAGGATGAACTGTAGGGTCGAATGGAAAAAAGGGGCAGTCAAGGTGCGCAGCTCTTGGTTTATTAGAGGAGAAAGTACCTTTTACAGATTTCCCGGCAACATTCGTAAGTCACCTCTCGAGGTGTATGTGAACATCTATCCTTTTGAATCAAAAACCGAGGAAAAATTCGATTGCGGTGTGCGGGTACTAGTTTCCAAGCTGCTCAGCGTCTCCGTCAGCTCCACTTACAAACTTGTTGTACATTACAAACCCATCGTTCCTGCTCCATCTACACGTCCATCTCAACCAGTGACACCTACCAAACCAGAGGTGGTCAAAAACGAGACTCTTTGGCAGTTTTGCGGGAACAAGAAACCTCTAGCATCCGAGATGTGTGCCCCGTCCAGATCGACGGCTTCACCGAGCCCGATCGAAACAACAGGCATATCCCAAACAATTGTGCCCAAAGGATCGGAAGAAAAAAGGCATACCCCCTCATCAAAGTCGCCCGACCCGTCGGAGTTCCTAGCTTCACCGAGCCCGATCGAAACAACAGGCATATCCCAAACAATTGTGCCCAAAGGATCGAAAGAAAAAAGGCATACCCCCTCATCAAAGTCGCCCGACCCGTCGGAGTTCCTGGCTTCACCGAGCCCGATCGAAACAACAGGCATATCCCAAACAATTGTGCCCAAAGGATCGAAAGAAAAAAGGCATGCCTCCTCATCAAAGTCGCCCGACCCGTCGGAGTTCCTGGCTTCACCGAGCCCGATCGAAACAACAGGCATATCCCAAACAATTGTGCCCAAAGGATCGAAAGAAAAAAGGCATGCCTCCTCATCAAAGTCGCCCGACCCGTTGGAGTTCCTGGCTTCACCGAGCCCGATCGAGACGACAACGTTACCCAGGAGAATCGTGCCTAACCGATCTGGAGCGTCAAATTCAAAAGAGCCCCATACGGTGTGCCTCGCCATTTTAATTTACGCGTGTCTGCCCTTCCCATAGTCGAAAGTGGATGCAATGTCTACTCTAAAAGGACGAGATTGGCTCGAGACATCTAAGATCTTTTTTATTAAACTAAAAAGATTTACAACATGGCCTACATCGCGGAACAAAATATTGTCTCGAATGTCACGTTTCCCCACACTCGATCTTTCAAGTGTCCTCGTGCTCTTCCTTTTGTTGCCCAAACTTAACTGCCACACGCGTGATTTTACTCTTTAATTCATCGGTCCCATTCAACATAGACACTTCCAGAAGTACGGGGGACTTCGGCCTTATTCTCATGCTGCCGGGGACATTGCTTTCGGACAGGTAAACCTGTACCATGGCGTTCCAAAACACCTGAAAACAGTGGGTACCGTTACCGTCTAAGCAATACTTCCACGAGTCGGCCATCATCATCGCCACAAGAGCCATGGGAGTATTGCCAGTTGGACAACCGATCAATATCTTGCTTCCAGGTGGTACCAATGTTAGGAGAATCGCCTTCAATCGTTCCACAAACTTCTTCAAGGCCTCCTTGTCAGAGGGGTTATCGATACGATGTCGGAGTCGAGCATTTACACGGTCCACCTTAATGAAATCCCCGGCGATAACCAAAACGTTCTGAAATTGGTTGTGCGCACTTGCAAACTGATCCAATGTCAACTTTCCCTCTCCTGGGTCCATCGTTCTCGTGATGAGATCGATCGTACTCAGCTTGGAGTGATTCGTTACCTTTTCAGTGCCCAACAGCGTGATGGAAAGCTGGCACTCGGGAGAAAAGTCCAGGACGATTCTCGTTCCATCTGGATCCTCCAACTGCAATTTTTTCAAGTCGCGGAAGACAAATTCGCTCGTTTCAGTCTGATTGCTCCAATATGCCACAATGGACGCATCTGTAATACTTGGTCTAGCCTCGGCCGCCATGCTCTTTGTTTCTCGTCGATAGTTTGGTCTCAAGGAGAAAGAACCTTGGTTGTGTGATTCGCAGCCGCAACAAAACCTTTTATAAAGGAAACCCTCCATTATCGGACATGACGAAATTATCGTCATCTTTTATTTGTTGACGACAAAAGCCATGACGGTACGTCCACGTTTCAACGATGTCATTTTCTCGACTTTGATCCACTGACTCGATTTTTGAACGTAGAAGCATCCTACACCTTTTTCGTTTCGTCACACCTCGGGGCGTCACAAGCGATTGCGTCAAAAAGGCATTGCGTCACAACTCATCTGGCGAATCGTCCATAAAAAGTCGGGTGAAATCTGCTTTGCATTCACTTTTTTCATTGAATCTCAAACGAGCAACATCAAAGAGAAAACGTTGGCGTCATGGATAAAATATGTGTCGTGATCGACCTGGAGGGCTTCCACGTAAAAAGTCGAGGTGGGTTTCAAGTTCGCGAGTTGGGGTACTGCGATTGGCGACGTCTTCATGTGGGATCGTACCGTTACCAATTAGCAGGGTACGTAAAGGACTTGCCCAGGGAAGACCAAGAAACGGTCAGATTTGTGACAAAAAACTTGCATGGGCTACCCTACAGGGCCTTTACAAGGGAAAATGCTCGACCCATTGAGGAGGTCGAAGAAGACGTCCGTCGTCTGTACGAACGCCACCGAACCTCTGAACGTCATGTCGTGGGCTACAAAGGGGGTCATGTAGAAAAAGACCTTCTAAATAAGCTCAAGATCCCCTCTTATAATCTGGAAGAAGACGAATGTCCTCAGTTTCATCGAATGGAGCGGCTCCAGGGAGTGGAGGGGTGTGGCCATCACAAAGATCCTTTAAATCACCACTGTGCCATGGTCGAATGCGTGCATTTTGTTAATTGGATGAGACGACAAAGCGGTTTGTCCTTTCAGACGGCTCACAAGTATGCGTGGAAAGATGACCAGTACCGCATGGAATTGCCAAACCACCAGAATATGATGGAACCTCCAATAGATTATACTCACCCCGGGTCTGCACGTGTGTTTCAGCAACGCTGTCAAGAACTGACAGGCCAAAAGAATGAATTGCTCGCAACCGTCGAAGAATTGAACAAGCAGCGTTTATTTTGGCAATGGCGATGCGATGTGCTATTGGACCACGTTCTCTGTTGGGATTGTCAATTGAAGAAAGACGAGGCGTTCAAGAGGGGAGAGGGATTGAGTTATATTCCCGATTGTCCGAGCTGTCACAACGCCTATCGCACTCTTTTTTTGGGGATAAAAAATGGAGATTTGGCAGAACGTACGCAATACGCAGACTCTGGGTGGCATTGTATAAAAGCATTGGAAGAAGTTAGAGAAACTATTTGGGGAAAAGACAGCGAGGGAGCCTAACCGCCACGCCATGAATGGAAGTGATCATGATGCGTCTGAAGAACCCATAGACATTCCTATTTTATCTCATTTTATGTTGATTACTGGTGGAGACGAGGATGAAGCAGATGGTCTTGCAAGAGATTATGGCATGCAAGTCGACGTTGTTATAGGTCCCTCTCATCGCCGGACTCGATTTATCACCCCGTTGACGAAGCACGAGCTGGACCAGGCGGCATCACCCACTGACACTGCTCGTGCGGCGTTGAAAAGGAGAATTGACAGTCCTCGACTCATTGAGTTTGTGCATTGCAGTTACCATATCGCTTTGCGAGCTGAGGCCGTTTACGCATTTGGTTCGTTTACCTCGAATTATAGACAAATGGATGGAGATGTTGGATGGACGGTGCAATTTGCCATTCAATTACAGAGATCCGTCTTTGGGTTCGACCAGAGGACCCACAAGTGGTACAGGTACAACCATAACACGAGGACTTTCCTCTTTTTGGGAAAGGGACAATGTCCGTTTTTGCGCGAAAAGAGTGCTATCGTGGGGATGAAGGAAAGGCGCGCGGACGGCAAGGAACTCTTTCAGAAAACGCAACAAAGATATAACAAAAGTAAACATGTACATTTCTCATGAGATTGTAAAAATAATAAAAAAGATTAAATGTGAGCATACCATTTTTGAATCTTTGCGCGTACATGTAGAGTAAACTTCGTCCAAGTATTGGTGTGTCTGGGTATTTTTTTTTATCGGGAAAAAAGTACTCCTCCATCATGCAATAGCTAGCAACAACTTCCCTAGCAATACATAGGCGGCCTACCTGGGAATCAAAAGACAAGAATTGAGACTGCGTGTCAAATTGTCTGTCACACCTTTTTCAATACGAAGATAATTGCGCATCTCTTTACACCATCCTCTCCCTCACCAGGCGATCCCACGGTATGAAATACAAAGCTTAAAGGGGAAGGAAAGGGAGAATGATTTGTGGCCAGTCTAACGGTGAGGTTATAGAGACGGGACTTTGTACTCTCCCATACGATCGGTCGAGTCTCGGTGACCCTCCACATAAAGGGTTGGCTCGAAAAATATTTAAGATAATATTTGCAACCTGTTTCACACATGGCAGACCGAGCATCGAGGTGAAAGTGCGGGCTACCGTGATGTGGCACTCAGACTACGGTCGTGTTTGATACCTCACACATAATTGCGGCGAGTATGCTCGACTCGCCAAATCACAGACTAAAGAGTCTCTGGCTATTAACTCCGTGGCTCGATCTGTCATATAGGGGGGGGGGGGGGGGGAGAATAGAGTCTCGGTGGTGGACTCCATACCCGACCCGCCATATGAAATTGGTTGCAATTTTAAACTTCGATCTTGCGGTGCGAATTTTCATCTCAAAGAAATAAAGGTTGTTTTTCTGGTCAAGAAAATCAAAGAGAGTGGGTTTTGACTTAACAGACAGGTCGGACATAGATCGTGTAAGAAGAAAAAAAAGATGAAATAACAGGAATGATTGTTATGCACCCCATCGCGGTATCCTCCCTGCTCACTCATAATGATCCCATTGGAGGGGACCTCGAAAAAAAGAGAAGTGGGTTGATTGATGATGACGTTGAGTGAATCCCTTGGACAAAAGTGCCACCCAGTCTCCCACGTCGCTCCGTTGAAACGCAATACCCCCACCCCCGGTGAGCTGGTGCCTTGCCATACGAAATCTTCCTTGGGAGGGTCCTGGAAAGGGGGAGGCGGGGCAATTTTCATAATACTTATCAACCTCGTCTCCATGGCGAGTCTTTATCTAATCACGTGATCACCTCTCATTCACTTGGAGCAAAGAGATTGACAAAATTACTCTAGAAACAGCCTCGTTCTCATGACGAGTCTTCATCTGGTCACGTGACTGATTCTGAGGAGGCCGGGGGCCTTTTTGACACTAACGGACTGGCACTGACGCTTTCTCTACCACCCATCCACCCTAAAACAAGTCTGTCTACCCCCCTCCATCTCCCTACCCTCCCAAGGAAGATTTCGTATGGCAAGGCACCAGCTCACCGGGGGTGGGGGTATTGCGTTTCAACGGAGCGACGTGGGAGACTGGGTGGCACTTTTGTCCAAGGGATTCACTCAACGTCATCATCAATCAACCCACTTCTCTTTTTTTCGCATCCCCCATCCGTTTTTTTTTCCATTACCCCCGTTTGTCTGGGACTCAAAGACAAAAATAAAAAGGGGGTGGGGGTATTGCGTGGGAGACTGGGTGGCACTTTTGTCCAAGGGATTCACTCAACGTCATCATCAATCAACCCACTTCTCTTTTTTTCGAGGCCCCGCCGCCGCCGCCGCCGCCATCGCGTCACTGCCGCCATCGAGTCACCGCTGCCATCGACTCACCGCCACTCTGTACGGTGACAAACACCAGACGACGAGAGAAGGGTTGTGGCGCTCTCTCCGCCCTCGGGGAAAACGTTTTGCTGACCAGATGATGTGCAACTGTGTGGGACTGCGCGATGGGCTGACCAGAGAACACCGCACTCGAGTAAACGAACAACACACTCGCTCCAGGCCAGCTCGGTCGGCCACACCCAGGCCATGAAATTTTTTGTCACCGGTGTAATCGACAGAGAGATGGGTTGATGACCAAGCACCCCCAGAAGACCCGCCATTTGGCAACCGGTGACAAAAAATTTCATGGCCTGGGTGTGGCCGACCGAGCTGGCCTGGAGCGAGTGTGTTGTTCGTTTACTCGAGTGCGGTGTTCTCTGGTCAGCCCATCGCGCAGTCCCACACAGTTGCACATCATCTGGTCAGCAAAACGTTTTCCCCGAGGGCGGAGAGAGCGCCACAACCCTTCTCTCGTCGTCTGGTGTTTGTCACCGTACAGAGTGGCGGTGAGTCGATGGCAGCGGTGACTCGATGGCGGCAGTGACGCGATGGCGGCGGCGGCGGCGGCGGGGCCTCGAAAAAAAGAGAAGTGGGTTGATTGATGATGACGTTGAGTGAATCCCTTGGACAAAAGTGCCACCCAGTCTCCCACGCAATACCCCCACCCCCTTTTTATTTTTGTCTTTGAGTCCCAGACAAACGGGGGTAATGGAAAAAAAAACGGATGGGGGCTCAGTGTGTTCCTCTCATCCTGTTTGCTCCAGCAAGCACGAACCAGTCTTTACCGTGTCTGTTGAGTCAAAGTGTTGTGTCTGTTTTTATAAAGCCTCGAGCAAGCAGGATGACGTCTGTGCCATGTCGGTCGAGTCAAAATGTTGTGTCTGTTTTTTTTTTAAGCCTCGAGCAAGCAAGATGACGTCTGTGTCATGTCGGTTGCGTCAAAGTGTTGTGTCTTTTTTTTTTAACCCTTGGGCAAGCAAGATCGCATCTGTGTCATGTCGGCTCCTCCTATCCTGTTTGCTCTACGCATCTCACAAAAAAAACGTGGATCCCTCGAGAAAGCACGAACCAGTCTTTACCATATCGGTTGAGTCAAAGTGGTGTGTCTGTTTTTTTTTTTACGCCTCGAGCAAGCAAGATCCCTTCTGTGTCATGTCGGTTGAGTCAAAATGTTGTGTCTGTTTTTTTTAAGTCTCGAGCAAGCAAGATCACGTCTGTGTCACGTCGGTCGAGTCAAAATGTTGTGTCTGTTTTTTTTTTAAGCCTCGTGCAAGCAGGATCACGTCTGTGTCACGACGGGCGAGTCAAAATGTTGTGTCTGTTTTTTTTTAAGTCTCCAGCAAGCAAGATCACGTCTGAGTCATGTCGGTTGAGTCAAAATGCTGTGTCTGTTTTTCTTTTACCATTGGGCAAGCAAGATCGCACCTGTGCCATGTCGGCTCACCGTGCTCCTCTCATCCTGTTAGCTCCACGGATTTCGCGGACAAACGTGGATCCCTCGAGCAAGCGCGGACCAGTCTGTGCCATGTCGGTGGCGTCAAAGTGGTGTGTCCTTTTTCCGTGACCCTCGAGCAAGGGCGATCTCACAGATCGGTTCGCACTTGTTCGAGGCTTCGAGGCAACAAGACTTGGGCTTTGTCGCCGCGCTTTACACCTCGATGCTCGACTCGCCGTATCGACGGGGAAAAAAACTCTCTCGCTATTAACCCCGTGGCGCTGCCAACCATATGGGGGAAAAGTGGAGTGTCGATGATGGACCCGACGCCCTACCCGCCGTATAAAATTGGTTACAATTTTTAAACTTCAATCCTGCGGTCCGAACTTTTCATGGGGAGTAATAAAGTTTGTTCGATTGGACTAGGCAATCACACTGTCCACTTTGACGGGGCGCAGACGCATCGCGTGAGTTGGCAGGGCACTGATCGATCCGTGCTTGTTCGAGGTGTCCATTTCTGTTTCAGGGGGGGGGGGTTACTTTTGCCCGAGGGAACAAAACAGCCCCGTAGCGGACACTGACTGAACAGGCAGGGCACCGACCGATTGCGCTTGTTCGTGGCGGCCAGACCGAACATGGCAAAAGATCGGTTCGCACTTGCTCAAGGCAACAAGACTCGGGTTTTTGTCGCCTCGCTTTAGACCTCGATGCTCGACTCGCCGTATCAAGGAGAAAAGAGTCTCTCGCTATTAACCCCGTGGCTGGGCCAACCATATGGGGGGGAAAAGTGGGGTGTCGATGATGGACCCCACGGCCGACCGGCCATATAAAATTGGTTACAATTTTAAACGTCAATCCTGCGGTCCGAACTTTTCATGGGGAGAATAGACAATCACACTGTCCACTTTGACTGAACAGGCAGGGCACCGACCGATTGCACTTGTTCGAGGTGGCCAACCTTCACAGACCGAACATGGCACAGCTCGGTTCGCACTTGTTCGAGGCAACAAGACTTGGGGTTTGTTGCCTCGCCTTAAACCTCGATGCTCGTCTCGCCGTATCGACGGGGAAAACAGTTATCTGACTATTAACCCCGTGGCTCGACAAGCCATATGGGGGGAGAGTGGGGTCTCGATGATGATGATGATCCCCACGCCCGACCCGCCATATAAAATTGGTTACAATTTTAAACGTCGATCCTGCGGTCCGAACCTTTCGTGTGAATTGAGAAACAAATAAAGGAGTAAAGTTTGTTCTATTGGAAAAGACAATCGAACAGCGGACATTTGATTTAGCAGGTAAGGCACGGATCGGTTGGATCTTCGTGGTGGACGCCGATGCTCGACTCGCCATTTTCGGGGGAGTATAGAGTCTCGTTATTGCCCCCGGTGGATCTACCTGTCATATGGGGGAAGGGGGGAGAATACAGTCTCCAATGAATTCGAATGAATTCGATGCCCAACCCGCTATATGACACATTGGTTGCAACTTTACACTTGCAGACATTGGCCCGGCCCAAGCATGTCACTTGTTGGCCACGTGCAACCGAAAACGGGCACAATTAACCAGACGGTATAAAACTACCAGTCAACGAAGAAGTCAACGAAACGGTGGTTAGAAAAACGATCACTTCAAACCTACCATATGCCTCGAGTGTATTTGATTCGATTAGGGAGTGTACATCCCATGAACTTGACGTGCTATGAGCGCGAGTACCTTTCGCAAATGAGAGAGCGAGCCTGGGTCAAGTGTCAAACCCTTCTAAAGCAACGGTGCCAGGAGGAGCCCGACAGTCCGTGGGAAGACGCCTTGCTATTCGTCACCGATAAAGACCTGCACGAACTGTTTCGACGCGTGGTGGTAGACGACTTGTTTTCCAAAGAACTGTACGAGGTATTGGAACAAAGTCAACTCTTGGACGCCTATAACGGTCAGTGGTGTGAACTGTGGCGAGCCCACGAAGCCTAAATGGCCTTCCTCTGGGAGTTGGCGGGTGAGGGCGAGGCATTAAGAGTCTCGACGACGATGTTCGCGATGGTCAGAGTGGCCACAAAAATAACAGAAGAAGATAATAGGATAATTGTAAACTTGAATGTTGTGGTCCGTATCATCGAATAAAGAAATAAAGTTTGTTCGATTGGACAAGGCATTCAAACGGTGTAAATCGACAGAGCAGGCAGAGCTCAACTCGATTCGCGCTCGCGTTTTCTAGGGAAACAAGAGTTTAACTAATTTTGAAGACTCGTCGTTACAGGCTGTCGCGTGAAAGTTTTGTATTTATTGATTTAAAACAAAAACATAAAAATACCTCGGGCATCTCACAGAGTAAAGCAATGGGATGCATTTCAATCTGTGTGCTTTCTGAACAAGTTCTCTAGAATAAACAAGCGAGTGATTAAAAAACTGTTCAATAAAGTAAGTCTCAATGACATGGAACGTGGTCTCCTTCAAATTCTCGAGACACGTGCATGTCCCTCCAGGCAATCAACGCACCCGCCTCCTCGTCATGTTTGCAAAACAGGTCAAAAACCTTCCCAAGCGGAATGGTCTGTCCACTTCTCTTCCACGAGGCAAGTATCTCGTTAGCTTCTTTCAGAGATTCATGGATCTGTTTAATTTCCTTGCAAGCGGGATCGCGATGCCAGTCCGGTACACCAAAGTACTCGGGATAGGCAACCATCAATCCAACCCTTAGTCCAGCCACAACAACGCGAAAAAAGAAGTCACTGTACTGAGACCGAAGCAGTTCCTCGGCCAATGCAACATCGCTCGAGCTAAGAATGGGATCATTCGCATCATTAAAACGGCCCAGTTTAGTCGAGTAATCTTCAATGTGGTGGTTAATCATTTCCTCCATATCCTGTAACCACTGTCCCCCCTTCTTGGCCACATCGTCCACGCCAGCCGTGTTCTTGTAGTCTCGGGCAAAATCACGAAA
The DNA here is from genome assembly GCA_038088405.1 of Porites divaricata. Lineage (NCBI taxonomy): Eukaryota > Metazoa > Cnidaria > Anthozoa > Scleractinia > Poritidae > Porites > Porites divaricata. The sequence continues at coordinate 15,815,883 of JBBMOI010000002.1, forward strand.
CATCTCTTTCAATTCCACAAACTCACTAGAGAGACGCTCGCCGACGGGGCGCTTAGCCTGTCGATACTGGACGGCCTGGCGGATGATGGAGCTGGTTTGGCTACGCGTGCGTATTTTCGATTCCATTTTTCCTCTTTCGATGGTCACTTCTAACTGTGGGTCAATCGGTTCTTCTCGTAACAGACTGTCTTCAGATGGCGCGATACCGTCTTTTTATTTCTTTTTTTTTTCTCGAGTGATCGAGTGACGTAAACACTTCGTGTCTCTTGCGTCAATCGCGCTAGTCGCAAGTGTCAAATTTGCTCGCGCGATTGGTACGTCAGCTTGTGTCGTCATTATGAACGTCAAGTCCTCTCGTTCCCGGTCATGACGATTGGTGGGCGGATTTGCAACGTCATTGTGAAATGGCATTATAAAAAGGAAAGCGCGGGCCGATCAATTTAGTCGAGTTTGTTTGTTCTACTCTCAACCCTTCACAGTTTCTCTCAACCTTTTTTTCGTCTCGTAAATTTATTATATTCTTTCACATTTGTCTAAGAAAAAAGAAGAAACATTACCACCGTTTCTGTTGCTTGTAGCAATATTCAATGCTGAGGTCCGAGTTATCAAATGAAGGAATAAAATTTTATTTCATTGGGAAAGACAATGATACAGTGGTCATTGACAGAGTAGGAACGGATCAGATAGGTCCGTGTTAGCTAGCTCGTTCTAGGGGTGGGTCCACGTTTGTTCAAGGGAACAAAACTTGTCGTTACGGGCTGTTGCAGAAAATGTTTTATTCATTGATTTAGAACAAAGAGCTAGACCCGGGGTGCCTTATAGAGTCAAGCATTGCGATGCATTTCGATCTGCGGGCCCCGTGGACAAAAGCTCTAGAATACTCGGGCAAGTGCTTGTCGGTTTCCATTATTCCCCTTTCTTCCGGAGTGATGAAATAACGGGGTAAAGGCACGGATTTGCCTTGGACGTGTCGTTCGTACAAATCCTTTAACACTCTGCGACTTTCGGGATGATGTCCTTCTTCCTTGGCATACTTATAATACGCTCGGAGCAGTACGTATTCCCTATCTAGGCGAATTAAAGGGTCTTGGGAATCTTTTGCCATGTTCTGGGTATGACGCCTGTAGGATTCCCACACCTCGCCCATCCATGTTCTGTATCTCATCCCGTGGAGTATTTTAGGACTTGTCAAACTGTTAACTCCATTCTCGCACATTTCAAAGCTTTCGCTTTCGTAATCTTCGCGGGTGTTACACTCGTGTCGAGTAGTCTCGGTAAGACCCCAGCAGTGATTCTCAAACATCTCCCTTGTTCTCTCGACAGTTGGCCGCGACTGCAGCAAATGCCGCTTGCCGCTTCTTTTTGTAACAAAACGAAAATGCCCCTCCCCCATTGAAAAATTTGTCTTTCAGTCTCAGTCATGGGACAGTCCCTTGCCAAAACAAAAGAGCATGGCCACCCCCTGGGAACAAATACAACAACAAAACAAAACTATTGAATATCATAAATACATTTTATTCATTCCTCACTCTTTTTACAGTTCAATAAAATACGCCTCAATGACATGGAACATCGTCTTCTTCACATTCTAGAGACACGTACATGTTCCTCCAGGCAATCAAAGCACCCGCCTTCTCGTCATATTTGCAAAACCGGTCAAAAACCTTCCCAAGCGGAATGGTCTGTCCACTTCTCTTCCACGAGGCAAGTTTCTCGCTAGCTTCTTCCAGAGATTTATGGATCTTTTCAATTCCCTTGCAAGCGGGATCGCGATGCCAGTCCGGAACACCAAAGTAATCGGGATAGGCAACCATCAATCCAACCATTAGTCGATTCACAACAGCCCACAAACAGAGGTCCCTGTACTGAGAGCGAAGCAGTTCCTCGGCCAATGCAACATCGCTCCAGCTAAGAATGGGTTCATTCACATCATTAAAACGGACCAGCTTAGTCAAGTAATCGTCAATGTGATGGTCAATCGTTTCCTCCACATCCTGCAACCACTGTCCCCCCTTCTTGGCCACATCGTTCACGCCAGCCGTGTTTTGGTAGTCTCGGACAAAACCACAAAACATCTCTTTTAATTCCAAAAAGTCCCTAGAGAGACGCTCGCCGACGGGGCGCTTAGTCTGTCGATACTGGATGCCCTGGCGGATGATGGAGCTGGTTTGGCTACGCGTGCGTATCTTCGATTCCATTTTTCCTCTTTCGATTGTCTCTTCTAACTGTGGGTCACTCGGCTCTTCTCGTAACAGACTGTCTCCAGATGGCGCGATACCGTCTTTTTTATTCCTTTTTTTCCTCGAGTGATCGAATGACGTAAAGACCACGTAGCTTTTACGTCAATCGCGCTATCTCGCTATCAACCAATCAAATTACTGCCCCTTTCTCGGGAGTTGGCTTCCTCAAATATCAACGTGACATCATGCGTGGCGTGGCATGTCACCAATCCTCCAATTTGCTGATTTCAATGGTACGTAAACTCGTGTCGTCGCCATCACGTAAAGACCTGCCCTTCTCAGTTATGACGATTAGTGGGCGGATTTGTGGCGTCATCGTCAATCAAATGGTATTATAAAAAGAGAGCGCGGGCCGACCAACTCGGTTGAGTTTGTTTGATCCAAGTGAAAAGATCATGGTCACGACTAATTCTTGTAAGCGCAAAGCTACTAAGAGGGACATGGCAATCTTATCGGCCGTATCTAGCGCCATCACCGATCGCAAGGCCAAACATCGCCAAGTCGATATCAGGAAACAAATGTTTGCCATGGCCAAAGATTGGTCGGGTCGAGACGAGAGTAGCCCCGATAAAGATCACAACAGGCCCCTTCTGGATTTTTGCGCCGTCACCGCGACCACAATCGTGTCTCATTCCTGGTATCATATCCGAAAAAAAGTCCAGGCGTTACACCCTATTTTTATAGGGAAAGAGTTCAACAAAAACAAGGACCAATTGTTCACGGCAACGGGAAGCAGACTCGCGCGACTGTTTGCGATGGGGGGTGTTCCTTGTTGGATGGAGAGCTTTGGACTCGAGGTGTCAAAATGCTGCGATATCGACTTTGGATTGAATGTAGAGATGGATGTTATGATGAAAGAGTTGCGAGAAAAGTGTCAGAGTTACAACGAAAAGGCGGAGAAGCGCAGGGCTAATATTCAGCAGATGAATAGGTACACGAGCTGTATGGCTGTTTTCGCGTACCTCGCGCATGTGATCGAGACTTGTCAAATGGACGACCATCCTAGCTTTGCCGTTGTTTCCAAGGCGTTTAAAAAGCACGTCGGGAGCCCCTATCAATTGGAGCGATTTTGCCAGGTGATGGACGTGGAGGCCAGAACCGGACGCCATGTGCAGATATCTAACGAACCGGCGAAAGGCGATGGTCCAGAGCAGGACCAAGGAGTGTGGATCGACTATTCATTGGCACCGAATATACTACCTGGCGCCCCTGGAGATGGGGGTTTAGACGGAACCGCGTGCTTTTGGGATTGGTTTGGTTGTGCGATTACCCTATTGCACAGTTCCGGTGTTGTTTGCACAGATGCAATGTACGACCAATTGATGGCCTTTGTCGAACGAATTTGTAGCGGTGACGGAGTCAATGGAGACCGCCCCGAGATTTTGGTACTAGTCGACTGGAAGCTCGGTAGAGATGTCATTGTATAGAGGAGAAATGTCCATTTTGTAGTTTATTTCATTTTGTAAAATAAAGTGGTGCTTTAAAGAATTGTGACTAGATTTTTGTCTGTGGGTCTGAGATATCTCAGCCCGACCACTAACCTCGATGAATCCGCGGTTGTTAGAATCTTTGCAAATGGCAAGTAATGCACGGGAATGCGAAATGTGAGGCACCTGGCACTGTGTATTGACTTTTTTCCCGAAACTGGCCCAAAAAAGCGAAGTCAATGCCAAAGGACACATTACAACGGACACGAAAAAAGAGAATTCTCTCACGTACAAGGTTACCTGTCCCCCTCCCTCCAACCCATAGTCTACTGTACTGTTACCATGTGGTTGGGCGGACACAATAACCCGCAAAACTCTAGAGAAAAAATCTCCATGCTCACAGGCGAAAGTGCAAGACGCCATCCAGACTAGCCCGCTCATTTGATCGTGTCTTACCGACCTCCATTTAAGGAGGACCGCACGAAATGAGGGTTCTCGCAGTCCCAAGGGACGTGCCTTGCAGAGATGCCAGTCTTTCTTCGGCCGTCTCGTTCTCCTTTGCCAGAGCGGAGATTGAAAAACGGACAGAGAAAATCGTATCTTATCTCTACCTCCTAGAAAAAATCTTATCTTATCCCTTCCCACCCAACACTTAAGAGAAACTATCGATGCTCATAGGCCAAAGGCAAGACGCCATCTAGACTAGCCCGCTCATTCGATCGCGTCTTACCGACCTCCAGTTAAGTAGGACTGCACGAAATGAGGGTTCTCGCAGCCCTATCCGAGAAGGTGTCCCCAAGGGACGTGCCTTGCAGAGATGCCAGTCTTTCTTCGGTCGTCTCGTTCTCCTTTGCCAGAGCGGAGATCAAAAAGGAATAAGATAATGAATGGACTTAGAGATTATCGTGTTCTATCCCTTTTTACCAAACACATAAGTCATTTTAACATTTTTTTTATTGTGTTGTTATCTTTTTTGTTTTTTACAATTGGGTTCGTGTACATTCTTTAGTTGTAAACTGCCACACGGTTTCGCGATCAAACAAAAATTAAAGCGCAATACGCCCCCTGGTGTACTCCAAGATCCATTGTTCCCTAAACGCTCTCTTGAGACAAGGCTGGCATGCAGTGGAATACGCTTTTATCGTTTTTGGCAGCGGGTCAGCGCAGAGGCAGTCGCCTTTGGGAGTGTTCCAGGGTGGTACCTGTGTCAATACCAATAGTCCCGTGTCACTCGAATACTCGGACGGTTCCTCCAACATTCGTTCACAATCGTCGACATCACTCTCGTTCGTAATATACTCCAAGAGCTTCTTTAGATTGCTTGGCGCTTTGCGCTCCTTGACCACCAATCGCCTTTTCATGTCTGGCAACTCGTAATGAACACTGGTCCAATAGTTATAAGACGGAGTGGCTAAGCCGGTCCCTGGGATGATGGTCATCGCATTTTTGTCCACCAGGCACACTCCCACTCGTATCGCGTCCTCTCTAGATGGGAGCCGGTTCATCGCAATGGTCTCGGTTTCAGACAAAGTCCCGATAGGTTGTATCTTGAGAAACTCGGGGAGTTGCTCGTCGGTCTCTGATTCGGTATGGCTATGCTTGCGCTTCATGATCGTTCGAGTCCGACTTCAAGTCTTGTTTTGAGCCAGAGACAGTCAAATGTGCACCTTTATACCATTCGGTCAAGGCGTCAAATAACTACGTCGGAATGACGCAAGCACAAGCTTTTTCTGACGCGATTATGTATCATACGTCAGTCATGTGACAGAAAAAGCGTCGGTGCAAGACGGATCCGCGTCACGACTGTCGTCATACAACCTAAGACAAGGACTCGGCTATATAACAGTGCTCACGAGATCTGTTTTTTCAGTTCAGTTAGACGAGAGTCAAGCGCAGTAAAAGTCGAGATGGAGAGACGCGTCAAGAGATTAGCTACCAAAACAGACAAGAATATGTTGGCCTCTGTTTCGAGTGCCCTCTGTAACCGATGGCCGAGTCGTCGTCAGAAAGAATTAAAAATGAGAATGGCTCAAGCGGCAATGCTGTATTCTAATCGAAAGAGAACATTCACCGTTCCTTTCGGAACAGATGATCCGGTACCCAAATTTCTCGACCGCCCTACCGCTGTCGAATTTTGCAGACCCTTGATGGACCACTGCGTAACGGTAAAGGATGAAAATCCCTGGCTGGATGTCCGGTGCCACCTACTGTCTTTTCATGAAGACAGCCTGAACTTGGAGGATGGCGTTGATTGTGTAAACCGGTTGGACAGCAGCAAATTGTCGGCAAAATTTTACTACATAGGAGCACCATGCTGGCTCGAGCGGATGGGAACACGCTTACACGAGGTGACACAGACCGACGAGGCGCTGACGGTAAAAATGGAAAAGGCATTGACGGCGGAGGACACGTCGGAGCCACTTGAAGACATTTGCCGCAAGAGACGAGAAAACATGGTGGTGATGAACAATTATGTCAGTTGCATTTCGTTGTACGTTGGCCTGTGCGAGAAAATTCCTCTTTGGGGATTTGACGACCATCTCCATTTTAAAGCTATAGCAGAATACTTTAAGACCAACCATTTGGATCACGCAGGGCTCGAGCGCATCTGTCAGGTGCTGGACCTTGCGGTCTGTACGAGCCGGCGCCTGGATGAGTACAGAGAGGATAATCTCCCTCGCAGTGAGGAGGGAGAGGAAGGCCTCGCCCTATCGTACCTGTTCGATGGAGAAGGTGCTAAAACCGCTTCCTGTCACGATGACAAGACCACCGCAGACTTCTTGGAATGGTTTGACGGAGTGCTTGTGAAACTGAAAAAATGCGGTAAAGAGTGTACCCAGGACATGTTTGAACTGATTTTCACTTCTTTGAAACGTGTCGAGTGTGAAAAGAGAAAAGGCTGTGACTCCTTGATGGCATTGGTAGAATGGAGGAATAGCTGTGTGTCCCAAATTGAGGATTAGAATGACGTGACGGAACATTGAGAAACACTTTGAACTAGTTGTGTTTGTTTTTTTTTATGTGATGATAATGACTTAAAGAAGTGGACAAAGAAACACTTTTAAAACATTCATGTTGGGAGTTCGATCTTGGTGTAACTGTTAACAGAGTAGGATAATTGAATTAAAAATAGAACTTGTTTCTGTACCAAAATCGTATGGATTTTTTTAATTGTAAACCGGAGACTCGTCGTGTGTGTGTGTGTGTGTGTGTGTGTCAGGGGAGAGCGAGGAGTTTACTGGAATACGCATCGGATACTCTCGACAAAAAAAAAACCCACACTGTCTGAATGCATCGCTCCCTGCCTTGTACAAACGGACAAACCCAAAGTCAATCATGCAATGCAAATTGTGGCAAAAATTGTGTGATCGGTCCCTCGCGGTTTGGTTCGTCAATATCTTTTTTGTATGCGTTTTATTTAGATATCCATGTACAATAAAGTCGCCTTATTGTCAATGGAATGAACGGTGTCAAATGCATATACAAGACTATGCATTGTCACCACATTGGATAGACAAGTCAAGAAATAATAAAACTCTACATACCTTAATTGGAGCTCGTAATAAAAGCGCGCGAAAAGGGACATATTGGAGAACCCAACGCCATGTTCAATGGTAAATGCCTTTACTTCAACCTGTAGTGTCAAAAATACGAAGATACTTTGTTAAAACGTTAAGAAAAATTCAGTTGAATAAAGGCTGAATTGGATAAAGATATATCAATAAACGCAAATAATATAGCTACAAAGCTAAAAGATGGTACACAATGCACAACATACAATCCTCTATGCACATTTGTTTTAAAACAAGACTTTCTTGGACTGTCCTCTTTACTAAGCGTAAAGTCACCTTGGGTTATTTCATTTGGACCCTGGTAGAAATCTGTACAATTTGTCGTCGTCGGATGTAGTTATGTGAGTTAAAAAATTATGCCCTTTCATAACTGTCTCCGAGTAAAAAAAAATACCAGAGTGTCCTTCGAATGTTGAAGCATGGCTTATGGCCTTGTAAGCACTAAGCATATACATGGGCCTATGAAATGCACCCTTTTTGTTCAAATCACCACCCAATAATATCAAGTAATAATCACCACACTTTCTTTACAATAAAGGTAAGATCATTTTATTCATGGTCAAGATACTTTACTTAAATCAACCCTAACGTTTCATATCCAATATGAATCGAGATGTTTTTTCGCGATACTTTCGACGATTTATCGGACTTGATATATACAAGGACTAATGCGAAACAATCGTTGAGTCTTTAAATAAAACAACACAAGTCATTAAAAAAAGCGCAATCAATGTTCCAGTACAATCGTTGTCACTGTCATTGAAATTTCTTGTCTTGTGCTTTCTCTCTTATTCTTCAATCGTTGAATCACCTTTTCTAAGTTTCGTTTTCGAGCGGCATATCTGGTCCTCACCGGACAGTTTCTTTTGTCGACTTTCACTTCATTGTCTCTATTCACTAAAAGATGGCTGGGAAGATCTAGAGGTGGTAGGTTCCGTTTCTTTCGTCTTAGGTTTATTTGCTGTATGGCACTCGTGTACCTGAGTAACGCTTTACAATAGTCGCGGTCGTCCTTGCTCATGTAAAGCTGTTCGGTTGCTTCTTCTTTGGTTGCTTGCTTCGCTTTGTTCATCTTTCTCGTCTGTTTGGCCGCTTCTTCTTCTTCTTCTTGCAGATTGTCTTTGCTAGCCGAGAGCTCGATTCGGTTCTTATAACCCGTTGAACAGAAAAACCTACTACGTCATTGATTGACGTGAAACAACCCATCCCACTGACGTCATAATCTCCTTTTAACAACGTACAACAGCGTCATTGATTGATGTCATAGATCCCGCCCGACTGAGGTCATCAACGAATATGACGATTTAATGACGTTTTGGTTTGCGCTCTATAAAAAAAACAGAGACGCTGCATTCAAACTCACAAACGTCTCGTGGTGCCAGAGCGCGAATCTTGAGAACACCCCAATCGTTCGTTTGCTTGTCGCTGGTCTTAAGAGTGCGATCATGTGGAGCAGAGTCAGTCAACGCAGCTGGTACGATATGTTCGAGTTGCGATCTATCGTTCAGAAGATGATCAGGAACCCCGCAGTTCTGCCTGGTGGCTGGAAGCAGTTTTTCTTTTTTCTAGATGAGTATCTTGATACGATGACTAGGGATACATCCAAGCTGATGCTATTCCTGGTCGAAGATCACGGCAGGTGTCCAGCAACACTTCTACAGGATGTTATCGCGGCGCTGAAAAGTCATAAGAGTGTGTCACGGCTCGACTACTGGCGTGTAGCTGCTGCCATGGCCAGACAGCCTGTGGACCGTTCTGCTGCCTACCTGAGTGTGGCATGTCTCGATGTGCTGAGGCAACTAGATGAGTCGACGATTATGGACTTTCCAGACGGGTGGAACCATCTTTTGGAGGAGTGCGCGCATGAGGAAGCCCGATCAAAGTTTGTGGCATGTATGTCTTTTTTGTACAGAGAAACGATGGCTGTGTCTCACGCGTACCCCATGACACCGGAAACTGCCCTTCGTCTTGCTGCCGCCGTCACTCATTTGGTGGCTTGGGATTCTATGTTCCCAAAACTGCGGCTCAACAAGAAAAACATGACCGACACGATTAAACAATTTCTGGCGCCCGAGTTGAGTTTGTGCAAAAAGAGCGTACGACCTCTCATTCTGGGATTTGCGGTGGCATTTTGGTGGATTAAACGGGCGGAAGATACACTCGATCCCAGAGCACGAGACTACGTCGAATTGTACGCAACGGTGGCTTTGACCTGTTGCTCTAATAAATCTGCTCGTCTCGATCTTGTTTTTTTCAATGCGCTACTCGTGTTGACGGGGCGCTTTCCGGACGAGACTAGTCTGGATTACTTGTCTCACCTTCCGTGCCAACCGGTAGAGGTGCCCAAGGAGCGCAGAGCTTATCCAATGCCAGCCTGCGCAGAGGACAGACACACTCGACGAGGCAAGCAGTTGATCGATACGACTTCGATACTCACGAAATACTGTGAAAGGCAAGGATTGGCGTTACCCCCCAACGTTGCATACACTCATGGTCCTCCTTCTCACAGCGTCAAGCAGGGCTTTGAAGAGTTTATGGAACACATACGCCTATGCGAAGAGCAGACGAGCGATGGAAGACAGCCCGCATTCAAGGACGAGGCTTGTCGGGTGTACCGGTCGGTACCACCCGGGGTTCCTCAGAAGAGGATGGAAATCCTAAAGCTCCGATTAAACTTGACGAATGAAGATTGTGCGTCGACAGTTCATTGCCAAAAGCGCAAAACGGCTGAACATGACGCGCCAACCAAAAAACAGCGTCTCGACTGGATCAATTCGCGGCCGTGCGCCCATACATTTGCCTCTTCGACATCGTGGTGTGATCTCACGAGAGGAAAGCCCCTGGCACAAAAGCGAGCAGGAGGAAAACCGCCTGTGTTTGTTGATGTTGGCGGACAGCGGGTGATCAAGGGTCCCTTTAAGCTCGATCAACAGGCGATTCGCTGTGTCTGTCTAACTCGACTGGTCCGTGAGGTGTTGGGTTTACAAGAGTGCATCCCCGAACAGGGAGTGTTTGTCACGGCCGATGGCCAGGTTGGAGTCTCGAGTCCCATGATTGGAAACCCGGGCCATGTGTTGGGCGAAGGCTTAGTGTCGAAAAATGAGAGCAGGGGTCTATGCAAGTTACACGAATTTGAAAACGATTGGATTAGCACGTTGGAAAATCCCATGGACGTTTTGCGGATCGTTATAGCCAAGAATGTTGTCGGAGCATCGGATAATAACACCTCCAACATTTTGGTGGTGCGCGAGACAAGACGCGTTTACGGGGTCGACGTCGGTGGCGAGTTGTCGAAATCGTTGCGACTGAATGGTACATCGCTGGAATGGGCCTTTTCAAAACCCCCCTCGAAAAAGACCATGACAAGAATGAACGCGCTTGTCGAGCGGTTTTCCAAAGAGATGGTCGATTGGCTCCGGTGCCTTAAAGAAATTGGTACCATGCGACGATGGGAGCAGGTGGTGGCAGATTATCATCTAACCATTCCAGTCTCTGATTACCTCTCGATCGTGGACTTGTTTTTGGAGTTTTTTAATTGAAACAAAACTCTGGATCGTGAATTGTACTTTGTCTACTCTATATGGTTTGACCAAATGTGTGAACACGAAAGTAGGTCAACAACGCACGAGCATGTCAAGTTGGCAACGTTGTCGTTTATTCATGTTTTTGGTTAAAATAAAAACAACTCACAAACATAAACTCTTGACAATGTCTTCATTTACTTATAATTATTTTTTTGCATCTAGTATTTGTAACAAGATTATAACAGATGATCAAATTAGAGAGATACGTGCAGGTCTCTCCAAGCCATCAATGGTTGCATGTCTGGTTTCCTGTAAAAACAAACTGTACAAAAGGCCTCGTCCAATGAGCATTCCAAGTAGCCCCGGCTGATTCGAAACGACGCAAGAGTCTCACTAGCATTTTCCAGGGCTAGCATGAGCAGTGCAGTCGCCCCCCCAACTGATTCATAGAACCAGGGATGCAAAGCGTTGACGGTGTGACAGTTGAGCAACATCACGACATTCTCCAGACTATAGTCCCTTAGGTGATGGCGAAGCAACTCTTCGGCCAGTTCAACGTCAGTTGAGCTAAGAATGGGCGTATTCAAAGCCCGAAAACGATCCAGTTTAACTCTGTAATCGCCAACGAGATTGTCTATGACAATGTTCATGTCCCGCGCCAGCTGGTCACCCTTCTCTTTCAAAACCTCTATGTATGGCAAGTGCTTATATCGTTCTACCACAGTGCTCAAGTATTTTTGGAAATCTGCCACCAGCGAATAAGGTCTTTGGCCGATGGGCTTCTTCGACTCTAACCACAGAACTCCATTGCGGACGATGGAACTGGTTTGCTTGCGTGTACGAATCATGGTGTTGCGCTGACTGCCAAATAGACTTGTTATCGCTCAGACTTCTCAAACCAGACTGTCTGTCGATTGCGCGATGCAGCTTTTTATACCTTCTTTAATGGTACTGGATGACGCAATTTAATTGACGTCAAGATCCCAGTGAATATCATCGGTCATGCAAGGATGTTTTGTTTGTTGCTTCAATACGTTTCTCACCCGACATTTGCTACAAGGGGGGAAAGATCAAAGATGTGAAAGCATTGACGGATTGAAATACGAATGCACAATACAAAATATCACAACAAATCAAGTGTTAAGTGTTTAATGGATACCCTTTCACAGCATTATACTTTTGTGCAATCAGCTACAATTGTTGTCTCTATTCGTAGTCAATTATTTTTAGGTTCATTACCAGAGTTCGATTAAATCCCTTTGACTATAATAAGTTTGGTAGTCGGTCAGATTTGTTCTGTACTCGTCCTCCACCTTTTCACTGACAACATTGCGTCGATGGCATCGCCTTTACCATCACCAATGCGATCTACGTGGGTGCATATCTGCTCATACCGATCAGGCAAAACCTTCGTACTCGCCTTCCAAGATGGCACAGTCATCCAACAAGGGCTTGTCAAATTTGCGCAACGATTTTGGGGCTATGCGTTTGGCAGCATCCTCGATCTTCTGAAATGCTTTCTCCGACTTAGCATTAAAACGTGGGACTGGGGACCCTGTTGCTTCAACGTCAATGCCATCCATGGGCCCTATTGCCTCAACGTCAATGTCATCCACGTTTTGTCCATCTTTTTGGTTGCCTTGATAGACTTTCTTCTTGCGTCCTCCGATCGTATTAGTCACGACCTTTAATATCGACCTTCTTTTCTCTTCCTTCTCTTGGCTCGTCTTCGGCGCCATTTGTTGTTTTCCAACTTTTTTTTTGCTCCCGTTTGTCCTTTTGCTGTTACTCGTTTGGGATTCAAGTAACCAACTAACTGCAAAGCGAATTGCCCCCACATTTTATAGACGGAGTTGTGACGCAATGAGTAATGACGCAATAAGAAATTAAAAGATCATGCAAATACAACGAGTCAGAGAAATTGACGTATTCGAAACGTGCGTCAAAGAGACCGTGACGTGTCCTTTGACATCATAGGCCGTTGGGTGAGGTCACAATGACGTTTTGAATAAGGACGACGCGGTCCTTGGTATAAAAAAGAGCACATATCAGGCAGTTCGTTCCAATCGGTTACGAGCCTCAGTTAGGGAGCGGAAGGAGATGATGGGGAATGACTCGAGTAAGCGAGCGCAGTCACTACGACATGCCCCAGTTGTGGTTCGCTGTTCAAATCATGCACCGCAACCCGAAAGTGTTACCATTTGGGTGGAGGCAGTTTTTTTACCTTTTCGAGGAGTACGTGGACTCTGTAGACAATCCCGGCATAGAGATGGTGTGGCTACTGATGGAGGGTGCCAGGCGTTGCCCCAAGGCAGTTCTTCGAGCGGCTGTGAATCTGGTGGACCCGGAAAAGTCCACCGTGCCACATGACTTTCGACAGCTGGCATGGATCATTACCAGACAACCGGTGGACCACTCTGCCGCGTACTTGAGCATTGCCTGTTTGAATCTCGTTCGACATCTGTCAGACGAAGAGCGGGCATCGCTAACGGTCGAATGCCCCGTGAAGTTTGATGAGTTGTTGGAGTCTGATGCAGACCAAGATTCGCGGCGGTGGTTTTCTGCTAGCATGGCTTTTATGTACGAGGAGGTGAGGGCTGTGTCGAACAATTTTCCCATGACAAAAGATGCCGTGCTGCGCTTGGCCGCTGCCATTACTCAGTTGATTGGTTGGGACTGTAAATATCCCGAGATCAGGATACGGAGGGATCGCTTGAGAGCCTTTCAGCCTGGATACGCCTTGTGGAATGTCGAGGCGGTGACCGAGAGTTTCCGGCCACTTACTCTTGCAATGACTGCACCCCTCGATTGGATGATACGAAACCACTATAAAATGAACAGGAAAGTGGAGAAGTGTGTCCGGTTGCATGCTAAGCTGGTTTTTTGTTGCGCTTCTGACCCGCGGGCACCGTTGGACCTTGTAGCCATGAGTGCGCTACTAGTGCTGGCAGAGGGAGTACCAAAAGATCCCGAGACGGATTACATGACGAGCCTTCCTTGCGACCCTGCAAACGTGACAACTGTCCCAGGTGCCTATCTCCTGCCAACGTCTTCCAGGAACTCGCCATATGGGCCACCAAACGTTCAACCCGAGCTTGAGGAATTTTTGAAGCAACTTAATCAGCGCACAGAGGGTGTCGAAGAGGAACCCAATCTATTATTTAGGGAAGCATCTCGCCGCTTGTATGATCTGATACCGTTTGGTGTCCATCAATCGCGAACGTATCACGCCTGGGTAAAGTGCAAGGACGAACCAGACCGAATAATTACTACAGGATCATCGGTCAAACGAAACGCCGAAGATAGTCGAGGAAGTAACAGCAAACGCTGTAAAAAGTGACATTCACATTGGAACAATCAAACAAAAAGTGTCTTGTAAAACTAGTTTGGATTTTTTGTGATTAAATTATACACTTGTTGTTCATCACGCCTATTGTTTTCTGTTTGGCTGTACAATGCGCAATGCGCTGCTTTCGCGTTGGGGTTTTACCTCTTTTTTTTTTTTGTCAAGCAGTGGTTTGACACGAGTGATAATGCATACCAACTAATCTTCTTTGCCCAGAGCAGGCAGTTTCACGATTTGTTAAATCTTTGGCATCAACTTCCATTTCCCTCACCCCCACCCTCACCCTCGCCGCCTCTCACACGCAAACAGATATTAGATCCCAATCCATATTGATACAATCACAATCATCGAATAATGCTACAAATGCAACACTTTGCAATAATTTTATTGTATGTTTTTTACACCTTTCTCCGGATAAGCATCACATTAGTATTACTCTCGAAAGATATCACATGAGTTTGCGCTAGTCTTTTCTCATACTCGAATGGAGACGACCTGCACCACTTGTAACAAAACACGCATCGTCTTTCCGCCATTGCTTCGAACGCCTTACAAACTCTGTGGACCTTTTGTAGTTCGCACCGTGCTCTCTTTGCCTCGTTTAATTGCTTTAGGAAGGTCTTGGCGTGCTGTCCGGTCTTAACGTTCGCGAGAGCCTCAAAGAGTTGGGGAAACCTCATATTGTCGTCATGTCCGGCCATGGACGGCCTGGGACGTCTCTCGCGCGAAAACCTTCTTCCACAATGCAAGCACCTTCTAGTACACCGTAGAGCGTTGCATAAAGATATTCTCTTTCTTGTCATGATGTCAGCATACATTTTCATGTAATCTTCGTCAGTGCCGGGTATCCAAAGTTTACAGCTTCGCAAGATAATCGTTTGAGAACGAGTTGCGGGTGCCATGCTTTCTTTTTGCTCTTCGCGTTTGCAGTGATATACTGATTGCAGTACCACGGCCCGTTTGTTGCGCTTTTTATGCTTACACTGCGCTGACGCGAGCACCATGCACAGGAAATGGCTTTACGTCAACGTGTCGAAATACCCAGCCCAGAGAAACACCCCCCCCCCCCCAAGAACACGTATCATCTATGCAATTGGGAGTTTTCCATTGAAGACATGTGTGTCGCGCTCTCGCCAAACAGTATAAGGAATCCTCTGCCCTGCTAAAAAGGCCAGATGAGACAAACCATGATGACGTAAAAGGACTACGCACAGGAAATGACTTTACATCAACGTGTCGAAATACCCAGCCCAGAGAAACACCCCCCCCCCCCCCAAGACCGCGTACCATCTACGTAACTGGGAGTTTTCCATTGACGACATTTGCGTCGCGCTCTCACCAAACGATATAAAGAACCTTCTCCCCTGTTCAAAAAACCCAGACGAGACGAAGCGATCGGCAAGAGAAGGAGTGATAGATAGAGAAGAAAAAAAAGGGTACAAAAAGAAATTAATCCACATGGACCTAAGCAAAGACGCGCCAAACTTGGAGTTCTTTTCGGAGGAGGTAAGACGAGCATGGGAAGGAAAATCGTCCGAATTCAGGTTGCAGAGTGCGGCTTTTTCGTTTGCGTGTTTGTTGACTGGACCGACTCCGTACCAGCCCATGGATTATTATCACCTCCCCGACTTGCACGAGGGCGAACAAGACGAGAAAGCTCAAAGCCAGGAAAGAGTCGAAGGAGCGGCCAAAACATCGGACACTGTATAAAATGGCTAAAATGATACTAGATTGTTGTGTTATTTGCTCTATTTCGTCAAGGTAAAATTGTAGTATGGTCGAATTGTAAGATTATAAAAACATTAGCCCTCGTTGAAATCTCAGTAAAGTCTTCGAGTTTGATTCATCATGGAAATTCACCAACCTCTAGACTCTCGTTACGGTTATGATTTTGTGCCTCAGAAGCTGAAAGAAATTGTAAACGATCGCTCGGTGGACCGGTTGTTTGTGATCAAGGAAGAAGATTCTCAGATGAACATTTGGAAGTGGCTCGAAAAAGTATTGGACAAGTTGACACATGAAACGGCCGTGATGTGTACGGAAACGATGTATCAAAAAACACTGGGCTTGATGCAAGAGATTTGGGGCGGTAATGAAAACGTCACCGCCTACGAGCGCCTTACAGCCTGGTTTAATAAGACAGACGATTTTTCCCGTCACTGGTTGGATGACGATGAACCCTAAAGATGATCTCGTAAAGAAGGGGACTAAGAACGCAACAAATGTGACTCTTTGTAACTATTCAATGAAGAAATATATTATGAATTAATAAAATCGACACGATTTTTTTTACTACAAATATTTTGTCGATCATTGGTTGTTCTTTAATTGTAGTGATTATTCAGTTTGATAATCTCGTCTACGAGTTTTTCGTAATTTTGTAAATAGTGGACTCCTTTATTGGTTAGTCGTTGAAACAACGCGAAAAGCATCGATTCTGTTTTTTTTTTTTTTTGCTCTTTTGTTCCAACTCTAGTAAATGCCATGCTATCCGAAGCTATAGCCAGCAAAGAGGGCGGATACATAAAAAACGTGTCATCTATATAGCACGAGGCGATTAAAGTTGCTGCATCCTTTCTGATCGCACCGGCGTTGGAAAAAATTTGCTAGCGACTAACACACACGCGGCACCAAGTAATTGTAGTTTGCATTTTCTCGTTGGTACAATCGATAAAAATCGGTCTAAATAATTCACTGCTAAGACAAATACATCTTCCTCGCACATTTACTCTTTGCAAACGTCATGCATCCATGTCGTAACCACGAGTCTCATATGTGGTTCAATCTCGTTCTGTACAATGTCAAAGTATCGACAACTGGGGATATATTTATCCTCGCAGGTAAGTAAATTTCAAACAACGCGATCGTCTCCAAGCACCACCGGGTCCGGATACGCATGACAAACCTCTCGTTTCCCCGAGCCCAAAAGCTCCATGTATCTGCCATAAAATAGAAAAGACCCAAATACTACACTGTTCACGTATAAATGCCATATCAAACAATTACATTTTGAATTTGCCAATTGAAAGAATGTCCAATAAAAAAAAAGGAAATGTTCGTTTTTGCTTTGACTCCCCTACCCACGAAGGAGAGAGAGCGCGTGTCACAATGAGGAAATAAAATTGCCATAAGACTTTTTACGAATCAAACTGTCAGTGTTTTGAGAGAGAGCACGTGTCACAATGAGGAAATAAAGTTGCCATAAGACTTTTTACGAATCAAACTCTCAGTGTTTTTTCTCTTTTGTTTTTCAGCCGGTCGAATTTGCTATTGCGCGAAGTTTTAAAAACTCTCAGAGATTTAAGAACTTAGTTATTTTATTTCATGTTTATATCTCGTGATAATAAAATCAGCAAGCGTTAACCACAAATGCTACCCTAATAAATATTATCATGGTACATTAAAACTTGTTAGAAGAAATCTTGTCAAAAAACGATAATATCGAGATAATACTTTCAGCTACTCAGAGTGCAGTCCATCGGCCTAGCTAAACTATTTTACACCATAAAAGGAAAAGTAATCTTTGGCAAATCAAAGTCACTGACCAATTCTTAGCTGTACATTTCTCAAAGATTTAAGACTCTCGATGTTTTATCTGTGCTTTGTATTTCTCAAATCAATAAACTTTCACCAAAACTACTACCCTATCAAACGTGTTCGTGATACATTCAAAGTTATCAAGAAAATTTTTTCAATAAAATCAAGACTCTATACAGCATTTGATTGAACAAAGTCAATATTGGTCAATCCACGGCAACGCGTTTGACAATTTTTGAAAAAAGCGACCAAAATAATCTAAGTCTATAGTTTTACCGAGGTCTCTCGTTGCTAGGTTAGACTGTCGTACTATCGACTCCACCAATGGCCGCTTTTTCTCTGTAATGGCTTTCGCCCAGGCGCCAAAGTTCTCATCTTGTCGCACTGTTTTCCGCAACTGATGTCCAAGCAAAGACGACGACTGTAACACCTCCAATGGATGTATTTCAGTTTCCAAACGACCCTTGACCGGCGGGAACCAAGCCAGTTTGTTGTCTGCCGATATCTCAAACTTGCTCAAATCGCTAGAATCCAACGACTGTAATGCAGCCACCATAAAAATAGTCCGCCCAATCTGTGCACAATTCTTTAGTTGGATCCAATCCAAGGGGTATGTACCGAGGGTATACAGTTTGTCCAGATCAGTATATATTTTAAAGGCAAACTCGCCGTTGCTAGTGGAAACCACCTTCACTTCAGGTACCACCTCGGTCAGTTCTCCCACTTCTCTTAGCAACCGTACCAGGCATTTGCCCCTCATAGCCGTGTCGTAGTTCATCGGACCCACGGTCATGGTTCCTGGTCCTTGTACCGATTGACCTCTGCTTATCAACTCGGAAGCAATGGGGCCTTGAGGAGATCCGAGGTACAAGGATTTGTCTGCATGCGTGACATCATAGTCATCATCATCATCGAGACCGATGTTGTTGCACAGTTCACCGTTAAACAAATCGGATACTGAATCATCAACCACTGGGTGGTCTGCTGACTGAGTCGATCGAAGGGTCAAAGGCGGTACTGGGAACATTGGAGTGTCTTTCTCGATCATTGAACTGGCCATCGGACCCTCTTTGGCAACCACTTGCTCCACTGTTTGGCTGATCGTGGCACCATCCAATGTGACATCGCATTGGTCTACAGTCAACTGGATGGTCAGGGGCGGTGCAACGGGACGAGTTGTCTCGCTAGTGGAAGTTTTCGTGCCTGTCTCATTTGAGTTTGCCAACTGTATTGCACTCGTATCCGTCATCGGTGTATTGAGCGGTGAAGAATATCGTCTCTTCTCCCCTTCTTCTCCACCACTGTCATCATCACTCTCACTGCCATCTTGGTCGCCTTTATAGTCGTCATCATCATCGTTATCATCATCATCATCATCATCATCATCATCGTTATCATCATCATCGTTATCATCATCATCATCGTTATCATCATCATCATCATCATTTTGCGCATCTTCGTGTCCACTCTCACTGGGGCTTTCTGCTGGCTTCTTACTTTCCAAAACTATTTGCTCCTTTCGCGCGCCTGCAACGGCTGCAACGGGTATGGTTACTGGTGGTCGGATGATATGCTCCATCCTTGGCTGAGACAAGGCCACTGACTCGGTTTCAATGTCGTCACCACTGTCTATATCGCGTCTTCGTTTTGGCACCTTTGGCTTCCTAGCCAATTCCCGCGTCGGCGTTACCTCGATGACATCGTCTCCTTCATCATCACTGTCAATAATGCGCTTTCTTTTCGTGCGGACGTTTCCTGAAGTCGATGGCTCGGGCGAGGGAGATGGCAAGGATGCCATTTGCGCCATTTGTTTTGGAACACTAGACATGACAATGTCAAAGTTCTCGAACTTAGATCTCGACAAAGTTTCCACAACCTCGTCACATGCATCTTTGAAAAGTGACTCTGGCCTTTTTGGCCTTTTTGGCCTTGTTGAATGCAGCCCTTCACAACGACGGAGATTTGCAACAAAAGTTTTTATTGTTTGCTTCTCCGATGGAAAACATATCTTCATTTGGTCTCCCCTTTCTCTTCTTCGCTGTCCCGCGGACGTACGGTAATCACACGCGATCAGCGGTGGTCTCACGGTCCCAGGCTTTGTCTTTTGCACTAGCTTCATATTTTCTTCGTAGTCTTGATTCAGCATATGTAGTTTTAAACTGTTCATCTGTTTTACCCCACTCTTCAATACGCACAAAAGACACGCTATCAACAGTTCTCTGTGCAAGTCCCCATTGTTGTTGTTGTCTAGGTACGCATATGTCATTTTTAAGATCAACATAATTTGTCCGAGCATTGGGGTCATGGACAGGAAAAGGCTG
The DNA here is from genome assembly GCA_038088405.1 of Porites divaricata. Classification (NCBI taxonomy): domain Eukaryota; kingdom Metazoa; phylum Cnidaria; class Anthozoa; order Scleractinia; family Poritidae; genus Porites; species Porites divaricata. The sequence goes on from JBBMOI010000002.1 coordinate 15,835,850, forward strand.
TCTTTTGTACCTCGACCATTCTCCACCGTTACTGGGAAGCTGTTTCTCTCAAGATCAAAGGTGCTGATTATTGTTCTTGTGTGATCATAACTACCATCCAGAGGTTCCAGGTCAATGGTGATGGAGTTTGGTGAACTCACCGTCACCGAGGCGAAGCGATGACCAATTTGATTGAGCGTCGTTTCATGGTTTTGGATAAACTGCTGCTCGGCCTGAGATATGTATCCCTTGTGTTGAATCCAATGGAAGATTGGGTAAAAACATAGACCGCTTGCAGGCCACACTTTGCTGTTTGTCACAAGATTACATGGCAAAACTTGACACAGCAATTGTCGACCCCTTTCGGTCATTCGTAAGACTGGCGTCTTTTCCGTGACCTCGATTAAAATCAATACTCGACATGCCAACATCCCGCGCAGCAACGCCTCACCTGAAAGCGTCTCGACTTCAAATGCCTCGTGTAGTTTCAACATGGTCTTTTCCCATGATACGGTAGATGTTTTACACGGACGAGATAACATCGTCTGCGATGCAAACTCGGGCATTGTTTGTGGAACCCTACATGTCTCAAAAAAATCCCACTGCGACATGCAGCCAACGTATAGATTGAACGCCGAGAGATCGACCGATGATTTGCCCAGAGCGAACATCATCTTTAGAAAATCTGCTTTGTCGGGATTTTCTGCCTCGATGATCTTGCTCCAAAGATAAAACTGCCACTTTGACGAACAATGATACTCGCATAAACATCTTGTTAGAAGATTCCGTCTATGGCGGTGAGTCTTTAGCTTATCAAAAAAGAAAAACCTTTCCAAGTCGGACATGCAATCACATTCTGAACAACGCATGGCTGCCTCACAACTTGTTTCAACGTACTTGGTTGAGATGTGACCAACGTTTTCTTTTGGGGCTGCCATGATCGAACTTCTTCGTAGACTTTAGTCTTCTGGTTTGCTCTTCTCTCTTTGCTCTTTGCTCTTGGGTTAGCAGCTTCAACTGGTTTGAGTTAGCCTCGATCAAAGCTTCTTATATAGCCGAGAACAAGCGGTGGGCGATCACGTCGCGTCATCTTTCACCCACTGGCGATCGGCCAACTTTCGCATGAACAAACAACATGAAAAACACTTGTCTTTCTTATCGGTAATATTAGCTCGTTATTTCCTTTGCGTCAGCTAACCATTGTTACTTAATGGGTGATGGTGACGTTTGATGGTGTGGGAGGCAACGTAATAGCAAAATTATCTGCTAATCCATACTCTCGAGGCAGATCACAAACATTGTAATCGGTGTTGTTGATATTACGAAATCAAACACGCAACCGGATCATTATCACAAAAATATGTTTTCACGCGCAAAAAATATCTCAAACGAGACCGATAATATTGCATCACATCCTCTTGCGCGTTGTTCATCTCAATGGGCCATTATGACGCAATATGAGTGTGATATTATCTCCTATGTTACCCAAACGTGCGGCTGAAACGCGATCAATTTTTGTAACAAGTGCCATTAAAACGTCACATCTTTTTTAATAACATCGCTCGGCGATCACGCGCTGTTTTCTGTTAAAAATAAATGTTACCCAATCGTGCGGCTGAAACACGATCAATTTTTGTAACAAGTGCCATTAAAACGTCACATCTTTTTTAATAACATCGCTCGGCGATCACGCGCTGTTTTCTGTTAAAAATAAATGTTACCCAATCGTGCGGCTGAAACACGATCAATTTTTGTAACAAGTGCCATTAAAACGTCACATCTTTTTTAATAACATCGCTCGGTGATCACGCGCTGTTTTCTGTTAAAAATAAATGTTACCCAATCGTGCGGCTGAAACACGATCAATTTTTGTAACAAGTGCCATTAAAACGTCACATCTTTTTTAATAACATCGCTCGGTGATCACGCGCTGTTTTCTGTTAAAAATAAATGTTACCCAATCGTGCGGCTGAAACACGATCAATTTTTGTAACAAGTGCCATTAAAACGTCACATCTTTTTTAATAACATCGCTCGGCGATCACGCGCTGTTTTCTGTTAAAAATAAATGTTACCCAATCGTGCGGCTGAAACACGATCAATTTTTGTAACAAGTGCCATTAAAACGTCACATCTTTTTTAATAACATCGCTCGGTGATCACGCGCTGTTTTCTGTTAAAAATAAATGTTACCCAATCGTGCGGCTGAAACACGATCAATTTTTGTAACAAGTGCCATTAAAACGTCACATCTTTTTTAATAACATCGCTCGGCGATCACGCGCTGTTTTCTGTTAAAAATAAATGTTACCCAATCGTGCGGCTGAAACACGATCAATTTTTGTAACAAGTGCCATTAAAACGTCACATCTTTTTTAATAACATCGCTCGGTGATCACGCGCTGTTTTCTGTTAAAAATAAATGTTACCCAATCGTGCGGCTGAAACACGATCAATTTTTGTAACAAGTGCCATTAAAACGTCACATCTTTTTTAATAACATCGCTCGGTGATCACGCGCTGTTTTCTGTTAAAAATAAATGTTACCCAATCGTGCGGCTGAAACACGATCAATTTTTGTAACAAGTGCCATTAAAACGTCACATCTTTTTTAATAACATCGCTCGGTGATCACGCGCTGTTTTCTGTTAAAAATAAATGTTACCCAATCGTGCGGCTGAAACACGATCAATTTTTGTAACAAGTGCCATTAAAACGTCACATCTTTTTTAATAACATCGCTCGGTGATCACGCGCTGTTTTCTGTTAAAAATAAATGTTACCCAATCGTGCGGCTGAAACACGATCAATTTTTGTAACAAGTGCCATTAAAACGTCACATCTTTTTTAATAACATCGCTCGGTGATCACGCGCTGTTTTCTGTTAAAAATAAATGTTACCCAATCGTGCGGCTGAAACACGATCAATTTTTGTAACAAGTGCCATTAAAACGTCACATCTTTTTTAATAACATCGCTCGGTGATCACGCGCTGTTTTCTGTTAAAAATAAATGTTACCCAATCGTGCGGCTGAAACACGATCAATTTTTGTAACAAGTGCCATTAAAACGTCACATCTTTTTTAATAACATCGCTCGGTGATCACGCGCTGTTTTCTGTTAAAAATAAATGTTACCCAATCGTGCGGCTGAAACACGATCAATTTTTGTAACAAGTGCCATTAAAACGTCACATCTTTTTTAATAACATCGCTCGGTGATCACGCGCTGTTTTCTGTTAAAAATAAATGTTACCCAATCGTGCGGCTGAAACACGATCAGTTTTTAAAAAATTTACTCGAACATGCAGCTAAATCACGACCCATTTTTTAACACAAGTGTCGTGAAATATCATCTTTCGATTATAGCATCGACCCCCGCACTACTGTTTTTTTTTTTCAAAATTTACTCGAACGTGCAGCTAAATCACGACCCATTTTTTATTACAAGTGTCGTGAAATATCATCTTACATTAGCTGGAATCGTTCGATTTTGTGACATTTACTGAGAATATAAAACTGCCGGCAGTTTAGTATTTTGAAAACCTTGACCGGTTACCGGAATTTAAAACCAATAATAAACTTTTGTTTAAAAAATTTACCTTGCCTTACTATCTGCTCTTTTCAGCAAAATCTTGAGAATCGAAGAGCCTTAGTAATACAGTAGTCTTGGTCTGTGATGTGAACATTCCAGTGTTAATGCTTCAAACGATGTTGTGATGAGAACAATAACATCTTTGCGTGTTGTTTGCCGACAAAATCTACGCAGGTAAACATCAATACAAAAATGGCGATTTTTTGGTTGGTTTGCGATAAACCCAGTAAAATCCGGTAAGCTGACATTAATCGAAGGTGAGATCTTAAATTTGATGTTTCTTGATATAAATATTCCGGTGGTTAACCATTGATATTTGGTTTCGAGTATTTAACTCACAATCAGAGACTAAAAACCCCGAAAGTGGCTTCCGTCAACTCCCGATTAATATCTACCAAAATTATCAACGAAATATCACCATAGTATTTCGTGTTTTGCTCAGAAATACCGCAAGCGATACCCGGCAGCTGGCAGGTGTTTTTTTTTTGGGAGCAAGGAATTATGATCAGTTTTTCTCGAAATAGCTCGTTAAATTCCTCCAAGAACATAAGATATTTGCTTAAAAATCGCAAGCGGTTATAAATATTGCCTTGGGTTAAAAGTGGAAGCGACTAAATCGCGAGCGATTATAAATATTGCCTTGGGTTAAATGCAGAAGCGATTGACGAGTTTGGAAATGGAGTGAAATCTCAATATTTTCGACACAAAAAAATATTCAAGTTACACTTTTTTTACACTTTGTAATAAAGTATGGTACATGTAACAGTAAGTTTCAAAATAACATCAGACATGCGAAGAAAGGCAATTATTTACTACAAGATTTATAACTAATAATTCATATAATTTTTTTCTTCGATTTCGCTTTGAATAAGTGGAGAGAAATAGATTCTTTAATACTATCTTCTAAAGAGTTAGGAAGTAGGTCTTTGGAAACTGACAAAAAAATTACGAAGGTTTGTTCTACAAAAAGGGAGGTGAAAATCATAAGTTTACCCAATTCTAGTTGTCTAAAATCGGAACGTTTTAGAACCTCTAATTTTTTGAAAATACTTACTGTTGACACACGAAGTCAATTTCAGATGAATATCCACAGACATTATCAACGAAACCTCACCAGAGTATTTAATGTTTGTCAAAAATGCCAAGCGATTTTAAATAAAGGTTTTGTATTGTTGTCCGCGTTTGCATTAAGCATGTTATTAAAAATCTGGACTCACGGGTACGGTTTTCAAAATATTAGGCGCTTTTATAATTATGACAGTTTTTTTTTTAATTTTATGAAATTTAGTGAAAATATAAATCTGCCGGTCATTTAGTGTTATTTAGTGGGGCGGTGGTTCAGCTACAAAAAACAAATTTTAAGTGTCACAAAAAACATCATCTTTCAGTAAAACCCCCGGCCATTTAGTCTTTGAACGCCTTGAGCGGTAGTCCGGCTGAACAAACAAATTTTACGTGTCATAAATCATTTGGTTTTTTCTCTGTTTTCCCGGGACGTTTCGAGGATAGGAAATATACCGCGTCACGGAAAAAGGAAAAAAAAAGTAAGATGATAATTCCTTCTTTGTTTTTTTATGTTTAGTGGAGGGTGGATCATTTTTCGTTTTGTCATTTACTATGCCTTAATTTGCCTTTACAAACCTTTACTCGCCATGGAAAATTTGTGTAAAATTGGATAACCAACTTTATGCAGGTTTACGCAAACGTTAATTTTGCGCAAATCTCCATTTTTATGCTGTGAAAGTTACCGGTGTTTTAGTTTTTCTCGAAATAGCTCGTTAAAATCCTCCAAGAACATAAGATATTTGCTTAAAAATCGCAAGCTTTGGGTTAAATGTAGAAGCGACTGTTGAGAGTGAAATCTCAATATTTTCGATACAAAAAAAAAATTTCAAGTTACACTTTTTAATACAGTATGGTACATGTAACAGTAAGTTTCAAAATAACATCAGACATGTGAAGAAAGGCAATTATTTACTACAAGATTTATAACTAATAATTCATATAATTTTTTTCTTCGATTTCGTTTTGAATAAGTGGAGAGAAATAGATTCTTTAATACTATCTTCTAAAGAGTTAGGAAGTAGGTCTTTGGAAACTGACAAAAAAATTACGAAGGTTTGTTCTACAAAAAGGGAGGTGAAAATCATAAGTTTACCCAATTCTAGTTGTCTAAAATCGGAACGTTTTAGAACCTCTAATTTTTTGAAAATACTTACTGTTGACACACGAAGTCAATTTCAGATGAATATCCACAGACATTATCAACGAAACCTCACCAGAGTATTTAATGTTTGTCAAAAATGCCAAGCGATTTTAAATAAAGGTTTTGTATTGTTGTCCGCGTTTGCATTAAGCATGTTATTAAAAATCTGGACTCACGGGTACGGTTTTCAAAATATTAGGCGCTTTTATAATTATGACAGTTTTTTTTTTAATTTTATGAAATTTAGTGAAAATATAAATCTGCCGGTCATTTAGTGTTATTTAGTGGGGCGGTGGTTCAGCTACAAAAAACAAATTTTAAGTGTCACAAAAAACATCATCTTTCAGTAAAACCCCCGGCCATTTAGTCTTTGAACGCCTTGAGCGGTAGTCCGGCTGAACAAACAAATTTTACGTGTCATAAATCATTTGGTTTTTTCTCTGTTTTCCCGGGACGTTTCGAGGATAGGAAATATACCGCGTCACGGAAAAAGGAAAAAAAAAGTAAGATGATAATTCCTTCTTTGTTTTTTTATGTTTAGTGGAGGGTGGATCATTTTTCGTTTTGTCATTTACTATGCCTTAATTTGCCTTTACAAACCTTTACTCGCCATGGAAAATTTGTGTAAAATTGGATAACCAACTTTATGCAGGTTTACGCAAACGTTAATTTTGCGCAAATCTCCATTTTTATGCTGTGAAAGTTACCGGTGTTTTAGTTTTTCTCGAAATAGCTCGTTAAAATCCTCCAAGAACATAAGATATTTGCTTAAAAATCGCAAGCTTTGGGTTAAATGTAGAAGCGACTGTTGAGAGTGAAATCTCAATATTTTCGATACAAAAAAAAAATTTCAAGTTACACTTTTTAATACAGTATGGTACATGTAACAGTAAGTTTCAAAATAACATCAGACATGCGAAGAAAGGCAATTATTTACTACAAGATTTATAACTAATAATTCATATAATTTTTTTCTTCGATTTCGTTTTGAATAAGTGGAGAGAAATAGATTCTTTAATACTATCTTCTAAAGAGTTAGGAAGTAGGTCTTTGGAAACTGACAAAAAAATTACGAAGGTTTGTTCTACAAAAAGGGAGGTGAAAATCATAAGTTTACCCAATTCTAGTTGTCTAAAATCGGAACGTTTTAGAACCTCTAATTTTTTGAAAATACTTACTGTTGACACACGAAGTCAATTTCAGATGAATATCCACAGACATTATCAACGAAACCTCACCAGAGTATTTAATGTTTGTCAAAAATGCCAAGCGATTTTAAATAAAGGTTTTGTATTGTTGTCCGCGTTTGCATTAAACATGTTATTAAAAATCTGGACTCACGGGTACGGTTTTCAAAATATTAGGCGCTTTTATAATTATGACAGTTTTTTTTTTAATTTTATGAAATTTAGTGAAAATATAAATCTGCCGGTCATTTAGTGTTATTTAGTGGGGCGGTGGTTCAGCTACAAAAAACAAATTTTAAGTGTCACAAAAAACATCATCTTTCAGTAAAACCCCCGGCCATTTAGTGTTTGAACGCCTTGAGCGGTAGTCCGGCTGAACAAACAAATTTTACGTGTCATAAATCATTTGGTTTTTTCTCTGTTTTCCCGGGACGTTTCGAGAAAAGGAAATCTACCGCGTCACGGAAAAAGGAAAAAAAGGTAAGATGATAATTCCTTCTTTGTTTTTTTATGTTTAGTGGAGGGTGGATCATTTTTCGTTTTGTCATTTGACGTGAAAAATATACCGTGTCACTAAAATTCCCCCTTCTTTTGTTTTCCTTTTGGGCGGGGATTATTTTTCCTCTTTGTCATTTTCGTCATTTGAGAAAACAAACGTAATTTGCCAGAGGTTTAAGTATATCAGCTTAGCCTAAAAATAATCACACGTGCAGTATTAAAGCAGTGCGAAAGGTTTATTAGTAAAAAGGACAAAAATCACAGAAGATCGAAAAAAGAATGGCTCAATCGCGAGTGGGAAGTGAAAATGCTCCAAAATTGTCAAACTTTGAATTAATTTGTCAATTAACGGAACGTTCCACGTATGAAATAGCGTGCTTGTTACCGGATAAGGTAAGCGAGAATATAAACCTTTTTAGTTTCATTTGCTATACCCGATACCGGACACAACGATGCCAATTATATTATTGTTTTTTTTTTGCCAGAGATGGATAATTAATTGGCCAGAGGATAAAAAAAGGACGTTCCAGGAAGAGGAAGCCGAAAGGAAAGAAGAAATGCAAAGACAGAGAAAATACGCTCTTGAATTAAAGGAAGAGAGTTTAATGTCCACATCTCAAGCCAGTTTAAAGGCTAGGTTGGATCTTTTGATCGCATTATCTCAGGAACCACCTTGCCGACTGCCACGGTATTTAGGACTACATTTTTAAGGTAAACGCGCAAGACTTTAAGCCTTTTGATCAATTACTGATTTTGAATTTTAAAGCATGTACGAAGGAAGGAAGCCAACTAGCCAACTAGAAATTAGTGTTTGTGTGGCAGTGTTCAGTGTTCAGTCTTTTAAGGTTGGGTCATATAAATTAGAAAAAAAATTATTGGCTAAAGCGTTAAAATAAATAATTGAACGAATTAGTCAAATGCCCTGATTGTAACAAACTTTTTAACTGCAACAACCGAGGGTGATTTTAAGTAGGTCGTGTTTTGTCGTGTCGTTTTAAGACATTTAATAAATAATTGCCGTGTCGATGTTGCTATGTCTTGAGGTTTTTTTAAAACAATTAGCGGGTATATTAATTTTGCAGTATAGATGACCATCGTATTATCTTTATTATGAGTATCGATGATTTACTGGGATCAATTAAAAATGAAATATTCGGTGGACGTGAACTTGAATAACTTAATCATAAATCTGGGTACGCTTCGTTTTTTTTTTTGTTTCTGTACTCGGTCCCAGGTTACGCTCAGCCAAGTCCTTTTTTAGTTTCTCGGAATATTTTATTAACATTTTCTTTTGCGTTTTGTGATTGACAGGACATGATGTTACAAAACCTGTTACATACTCGCGTCATGGGGTATGTTAAAACTATTCATCTATTTTTAGTTTCCCAAGTTATTATAATATTTGACACTTTTATTTGTTCTTTTATTGCTTGATTGACAGATCCTCGTGTCACACAAAGTGTAAAATGTGTCACGTACTCTCTGTATGTCGTTATCTCAAAAACATATCCCGAGGGGGGGTGGTAGTGGAGGGACTTGTGTGACTTGAAACAGATTGCGTGATTTGTTTTTGTGGGGTGGAGGGTAAGAATTGTGCCCCTTTGCGTGTCTTGCGGGGACCTCTTAGCGACTTGCGGGCGTTTGACTGAAATTTTTGCGGGGAGAATCTAGACGGGACCTTAATTGCGGGCACTTACAATACAGATTTGCGGGAAGATGTGGACATTAAACTCTCTCACCCCCACATCCTGTATCACGTCTGCATTCATTGATCTCTGTGAGGACAAATTAAGAGAAAGAAAAATGCAAAAACTGATATAAAGCTTTAACAATTTTAGACTGTTTTAAATAAGATCGGTTGTTCTAAAACCCAAACGGTAGCATTTACATATGCAAGTAGGCAGGCGCATGCAATAAATTTAAATGTCAATCATTTTCAATCGGGTGCTTTCCCAGATGGCTTCAAGAATTTGAAGTCAAGAAGTTGCGAAAAAGGGATCCGCAGAGCACACCGTCCGACCAGCTGACAGTTGTCACGTCAGTTTAGGGTGAAATTCAGGGAGGCACCTGCGCCCTAATGAAAAGCTCCATGTCCGAGGACTCAGTTATCGTCATTCAGTTTTGGAACACCTTAATACCCTACCTATATGCTTGGGCAATATAATAATTTGCATAAGGCGAATAATCCAAAATAGCTACTCTAAAACCTAGCACTTTAACCATGTTTAAGTAAAGAGGCTGAACTACCCGGATTGTGAGTCAAACAATGTGCTGACAAATATATACTGACATACAAAAGAACAAAAGTCAACCGATCGAGTCATACCTTCGTCGCACTTTTCACCTTTAAAACCTTCACTGCAAACACATCGGTAGCGTTTAGCTGTGAAGCCCACTTGACAGATGAAGTTCCCTCCAGTGCATGGCTTACTGTGACAAATGTTCTGTTGGGAAGCATTTTATTTTAGCAGAAACTCCATATAAAATTATTGATTTGTTATTAAATACTAATTAGTCCCCAGGCCGTTTGCAAATGCTCCACGTTTTTTCGTTTAAAAGCTCTCTTTCCTATCAATTACTCTTTTACTGGATTACGTTTAATTAAGTGAAATTGTTGCTAACCAAAAACGTTTTTCTTCCATTGATTACTATTAGTTTTAACTGTATCCAGCATAAACGAATTCTTGCTTCACGAATAACATTTAAGACTGACAAGCATAAATGATAATCAGCAAAAATATCTGATACCTCAGCTGAATAGTGAATGTGGCCTGTCTTTTGCTGCAAGCCAGTCTGTGATGGACTTTCATCTGTAAAGTTCTTTAACTGACAGGTGCACTGTCCTTGGTCGTCAGCAGGACCCACATTAATGGACACACAGTTGGGCTCCAAGAAACACCTCACACGGCAGCTCCCTTCATTTGCCACCTTCTCTGTCCTTATCACGTGACCCGGAAGCATTTTACCCTCTATTGGCTCCTTGATTATTAAAACGAGGTTGTATTCTGTGGAAAGAACTGTAGGGAAAAATAGATAGACATGAGCAAAGATAGACATGACTCCTTTATTGTTTTTGTCGCGGTTGTTTTAATGACCAGCTTTGCGAGAGGTAGGTGCACAATCGAAAGCCACAGCTTAGTTTTTCCAAAGGATTTTCCTACGTGTGGTTTACGAAAGGAGCAGCTTTCCCGAAAATATAATTATATTCCTTTCTAGGGTTTTTTTTTTATAGCACAACAATAGAGGTATAACCTTGGTCTGGTCTTAAAAATTGGTACGAAATGGAAAAAAAAACTAACAGAACTATAAGGAGTGTTCTTTATAAGCTAAAATTACTAGACAAATCAATTATGGGTAGTCAACATTTTGTTTTAAGAAAGCAGCTTTCAATTTTTAATTGCCAAAACTAAACTCGTGTTGACATCAGACTGTATGGATCTCATGCTCTTGGTAAGTACTAAATTGACAATGTACATGTCCAGTTATTTCACTTCTTTTAAATCCCTTTCCTTTGTCTAGTTCGTCAGTTTTTTTTTCGGATCCCCAAACCTTTTACAGGTACGCACGTTCCTACTACGTGGCCTACAATTCCAATACAGCTGTAGCTACGCCACAGAGAACAAATTTTGTCAGTCTAAGTTGCAGCTGATGCATCTAAAATTTCTTAAGCAGGATGTACTTCACACTGTTTAAGAACTTGTTTGCCTTTTCAAAAATTTAATTCATTTGTCTCTCGCCTCCTACATATAGGAGAAATTAAAACTGTCTGTCTAGGCTTTAGGATTTTAAAACAAAAAGGCTCCAAAGTGACTTGGACTCATTCATATTAAGCGGACGCACTATTTTAACGAGAAAGCAAATGAAATTCCGATTTTTAGTTCTCATCTTTTCTCAACAAATAAATAAATAAAGCTAACCGTTTTCTTAAATTAACCCAAGCTGATGTTAAGCTATCTTTTGTCGCAAAATGTATTTTCAAAGGAATTCTCCAATGTAGGTCAATACAAAAATGATAGTTAATTAAAAATTGACTTTGTTTGTTACTGCTACAGTCATCTTCTCAGAGGACAATTAGGTTAGAGTTTTGTCACCTTTTACTTTCCTTAAGATGTATAAAGTTAAAGGCGCTGAGGTGTAGTCTTCAACGACGAATTATGCCCTTTGAAAATAGACGCAAGTTTTTTATAAGCTCACAACCATTTAATTATAAGAGGACTAGTGTAGAGCTAAGCCATTGACAAAAATTAAATAAAATCAATCAAACTAAGGAATGCCTTAAGTTAAAAGAAGAGTCATTTCAAACCTGTTCTAAGTTATTGCGCGTTCATTAACTTCCTAAATTTGATGGTTCTTATTTTAAAATAACTTTTATTTCGAATTTCGAATTTCAAAAAAATAATAAATATGACCATCGTTTTTTTTTTCCTATGTCAAATCTTGCATGCCCATAGTAAAAGTAGGTTGTGCAAAATGCGTTCATGTTTTTTTCCATCTTTGACAAAAAATGATTTGTTCCTGTTCAGCTTTCAATTCTACAAATTAAACACTAAACATGTGGGACTTACCAAAGTGCACCAATGTGTCAAGTCCAAGTGTTAGTATCACGGTGAAAATTTCCGTCCTCATAGTAGAGGACATGGTGTCACCTTAGCTTGTTGGGCTTTCAAATTGTAGTCTGCTGTCATCAAACTAGTCCGTAAAAATAGAGGGTCATTTAAATTTCTGAGAATGCGACAATAACCTACTTGAATTAATCAATTAATCATAAGCAAGTTTGGAATGATTGCGAAATTGGTCCTTAACCTGACGCTAAAAAAAGACTATTCATTTATTTATTTTTTATTTTAAAAGCTGTTTTTATCATTTCGCGCTTCCATATTTATACCAGATTTTGAGGGAAAATAGCCATCGAATGATTTCTCGTGCTTTTTCATATTCAGTCTTAAATTTAAATTTAATATAATTTGCAAATATTCTCTTCTGAGGCACCTGCTTCACATTTATCACGGAGGCAAATGACACACATCAATATTTACCACTGCTCAAGGTTTTATTTTAGCTTAATTCAATCTGTTTCCACCATTTTATTCCCGTTTATTTCAGCGCGCAATATTCATAACTTGTCTGTTATAATATTCCCTAGAAAAGGTCTCTGTGTAAAGTTAATTTCGTTGCGTGGTATTTTCTTGTCTTCTTCCAAACAAGCCCTTTGTTAATCATTAATCATTAACTTCCCATGGCGATAGCTTCCCTCGCTTGCACCAAAGGACACAATGGGTATGTGCGTCTGGGATAATCAATTATAATAAAATTGCAATTGCAGCATTAGCTACATTAGCATTAGCTTAGCTATTTTCATAACTGAAATGATATGCTGTCCAGTCAGTTGTGCCTCCTTTTTTTCTGGAATTGCCACTAAAATCCCATCCCTAGCCAACAGAACCAGAATTCCAGTCTCCATTTCCACATAAATGGAACTCTATACCTTAAACTTAAAACCGACCCTTTTCATCCGATTAACAGTCCCATGAATGCATATCTGTACCTGTTAACATTACCCGACCTCTGTCGCCCACACTTTCCTAGGTTAAAATATTTAAAATTCGAAAGCATGATGCCGTTTTGAAAAGAAAATTTTGTTTTGCGTCCAAATAGCTTTTAGTTTTGAAACGTAATGTCAAACATATTGCCATTATCTTCACCGCGGTGACCTGTTTTTAAAATGATCCAGCTTAATACTGTCTAGTAACCAAGAGCCATTATGGCTCTTGTAGTAACATATTGGGGCCTATTATGCTACTATCAGCCCCGGGCTATTTGGCGAAAACAGACTCTGAGAAAATGTAACAAAACAAGGTCATTTTGTTCAATAACAATGGCAGTTTGGTTTTCCTGCTATATTTTATTATTACAGGTGTGATGGATGTAAGTCAGTTCTACGTAGCATAGAAAAAAAAAAAGATACAATTAAGAGCAAATTCACACAAAGAAAAAAAAAGCACAGAAGAGTCAATAGAAGCAGAGGTAACTACTGTATCCTTTTAGGTTGTTTTTAATATACCGGAAATTTGGATTTTGCCAATAAATTGAACAAAATGACATCATATTACGTCATTGTGGCAATCAAATTATGCTTAGATGTTGGAAATGATGTTTACATTTAATTTTGTGTAGCCTTGGTGGCCATGTCATGAGCTGTTTTAACACCTCTTATCTATAAAACGCCCCTCTTGGGCCCCTAAAACTAAATAAAAGCCCTTCGCAAGCCAGATGCCCTCTGCATGCTTAGCTTGGGCATAAAAAACACCAAAGTTTTCTTACACCAATCAAAAGCTAAAACGAATACGACTGTTTGGAACTGGTCTGGTAAAATATTGTTCCGGTATAGGCCCCTTCCCATGACTTGAAAACTATCGGTGCTTTGATTCTGTCGAACCGACGAGGTTCTCCTCGCAAATCCAAAACCGAAAACCGCATTTTTTTTTTTTATTATTTTATTTTAACTCTCAGACGTACACGCAAAGTCATACACCTACGGTGGTACAAGGGGGAGGGGGTGCTTGATGGAACCACCCCTTGAGTTTTTGATATGTTGCAGTATTTCGAAACGATTTTGCCTGCAGTGGAAAGCCTTTGATTTTCTCTACAAGACAAGGTACATTCTAAGGGTGGTGGCGCTGATGTAGGTCTGTGAGGTCACCAAACCTTGTCGCCATCTTGGAGTTTATCAAGAATTAGAAATCAGGTAAAAACAGTGAAAATTGGTGTTTCTTGCGCTTAAATTGTAAAATAACACATAAATCATTTTATTCACATGTTTTACTTTTATTGCTGAAAAAAGTTGAAAAAATATGCATTTTCACATCCAAAAATGGCTTTACCACCTGCTACTTATATCGTCATATCTCGTAACTATAGCAACTGACCATCACTAAACTTTTCTCAAAATGCGCGTGAGGGATAAACGAACAGCTAAAGAAAACTTCAGGTGCTAATGTTAAAGTGTCGTCAAGGAAAGAATAATCCGAAAAAAATCTTATACGTCTTGGGTTATACTAAATTGGCCTTTCTCCTACACGAAACCAGTGAATCACCTGATCGAAATCGCATCCCGTCGCCCCGTTCAAATAAATTTGGTTATCCAGATTTGTGTGGACGGGGACTGGCTGCCCCTGGCTGTCATGAGGATTGGCTAGATCTAATCATACCCAGACTGTTAGTCAGTTAAGAACGTCTTTATTTTGCTCATGTGAGTAAGTACCAATAAAGGTAAAAGAAATGTAAAACTGTAGTCTAAAAAGTCAATTAACAAAAATACTTGAGGACATTTTTAAATATTAACAAGGTGCTTTCATATTGCAAGATATACTGTTCAAAGAACGACTCAATTTCTAGTGGAGCTTAGTCTTATTAAATCTTCAAAAACTTCATGGATGAAAACTCAGTACAATTCGTTGAACAGTTCTTATTTATAGCCGTTCGAAAATAACATCTACAAAATGAAAGTGTGCTTAAACAAAGCCTAATTTAGCATCTTCGTGGTAGTTGGCCTTGTATTACTTCCGCATTGATTTGTTTAAATATTATACCACACAACTTGAAGAAGACATGCAAAAGAGGAATAAGGGACCTTCCCTTTCCCTTGCACAGTAATCTAAGGCAGTCTTGGATTCTGGATTCTAAATTGTCAATGGAACTGATTCCAACCCTTAGAGGGATCCTGGATTCCATGAACTAGATTCCACATTCCAAATGCCCGGAATCCAGATTTCACAATAAAAGAATTCCCAGATTGTATTCCGGATTCCACAAGCAAAAGTTAATCAGATTCCGGAATGCAGATTAGTACCTTACAGGGAGCGACTCTGAGAACATGTTATGAACGCTTCAGTCGGGCTCAAAACGCAAAATAAAAAATAATGAATTAATAAATGAATACATAAATCATCATAATTATAATGATGATGATGATGATTGATGATAATAATTATTATAATCATAGTGATTATAATTATGATAACTATAATCATAATAATAATAATAAAAAAGAACGTCCAGCCTCAATCCAAAAATTAGACGTCTTATATCAAACAAGGATGTAGAGCATCGTCGGTTTTTGTTTTTCAAAAACAAACTTACTGATTAATCTCTTCAATAATAAACTAAACAGCGAGTGTGATAGCAAACAACATTTTTAGCTTCCTGCATAGAAGAGGCAGCCTCCCACACAGGCCTTTTTTGGAAAAGTCGTACTTCATCCCTCCCCACAAACTCCTGTTCAACCAAGAACAGCATTCCTTCCCAATCGTTTTATTCGCGTGGTAAGTTACAGTCTTGAAATAAAGTGTTCACAGGCTAAATACGACTCATATATGCATAAGCTCGTGGTACTGTAAGAACTTGATACTAGAGTTGCTTTTCTTCCCTTCGCTAAGGTTATGCAGTGCACAGAGTATTCCCAAATCTGACTTAATCTTACTTTTGCCGCTCCGAATCTAACATTTATCAGAGGTCGTCAAGCTTTCGCCAGTGTTTCATACAGATCGAGTAATGATCGGGTTACCCAGCCTGCGGTCAAGGTCAATCTTCCAGAATGTGTTTAGCTAAGCTTCGAAAAGGAATGTTGTTCTCGGTTGAACGGGTTCATATAGTAATAGAAAGTAACTGGCAGATTCGGTGAAAATACGTTTGAAAACAGATTGCAATAAGAGTGTCAGAGCGCCAACTTGAAGGATCCAAATACACAAGATGGTACCTTACCTTTAGTATTGCTACGCAGTCTTGGTTGAAAAAATTATTAGGCTGGCCACTTCTCCAGTTTTCATAACCAGTTAATCCGGTTCCGTTAGTCCATCTCCATTCTTTTTCTTTAAAGGAGTCAGAAAGTCCGATCCAGTAACGACCTTTATTCCTGAAATATTTGCTTGTGATAAATCGACTTTCCTCCTCGGTTTCAATCTTTACCAACTTACCACCAGCATTTTGGCAGTTCACTTTGGCTTTTTTCCAGTTCTGGGGTGATGTGTGCAGTTTATAACACGAAGGCCCAAAACCTGTCCATTGCGATTCACACGATGCTGAATCAATTAAAAGAAAAGCAAAGAAAACAAATTAAAAAGAAAAACGTTTGTTAACCATCGCCCCCAGTATATTATGTTCATGAAAACCAGGAGCTCCTGACCTCATCTTGTTAAGAAGATCAAAGGCTTTCCACTACAGGTAAAATCGTTTCAAAATACTGCAACATATAAAAAATTCCGGGAAGGGGTTCCATCCACCAACCCCCCCCCCCCCCCCCCCCCTCCTTGTACCACGGTGGGGGTATGAATTTGCTTGTACGTCCGACGGTTAAAAGGAATTCGCTTGTTTTCAAACTTGGCAAATGTAGGTGGATTTCACTAAAGTTTAATCCTTGGGAGTCGAACCCAAGCTTGAACTGAGAAAGAAAAAAATTATCATTGTGTGTTTATTTTCACCTTGCTCCAAACGACGTCGAATAAGAAAATTTCACTTCGTGGTCCTGCAGGGACGACCGAGAGAAAGTACCAACAAGCGTGCTACATATGCGAAATTTGTTTTTTAACTTTATAACTTTCCGGTTTTTGACATTTCTTCGTTGACATCTCCGTCGTTCTTGCGATGTGTGTAAACCCTCAACCCTCAATGTAATAAATCCGGAATTCTAAATCCGAAACATTTGTGAATCCTCTAGGGTAACCGAAGCGCGAAAAATCTAGTGGTATCTCAGACTTTTATTTGCAAATGAGTGATTCTTTTACCGCAAATTTACTGCCTTAATTTTGACCGACGACGGCAAGCACTCTACGTTGATGTAATCGTGCCCTACTTCGTCTAGTGTGAAGACAGGCCGAAGTGAAAACAATGTGTTTACGTTTTATGCCATCCAGCCTAGCTGTTTGCGCCTCCCTAAATTCGCTGTTTCTTTAAATAAATCATTGAAGATTCCGTCCACCAATGAATATCGTCTCTTTACGGAAGCCGACTTTAGGGTATACAACTTAAAATTAAACGGTCCGTTGGTAAATGAGTTGATCCAAACTGTGAACGTAAAATAATTATACTTTACCTATCTTATCCTTTAATTCCTTTTTATTTTCCATTATTCACTTTCCTATCTTGTTTTATTATTTTGTTTCATCCTCGACTTTTTCAGGTACGCACGTGCTTACCAGGCGTACAAATTATAGGAGACAGTTGTTGCTCTTTGTAACGTCAAGAAAGTCCCTTTTGTCTTCAATCGGCGACAAAATTGTTCAGACATTGTATTCAAATAGGGTAATTTTGGAGAACAAAAGAATCCGCGCCCCTGCCCTGTCACCTCCATTCAAAGTTGGGGTGTTTGTTGTTTTCTATAGGCACAACATTGCATGGAGGGGATGGGGGAGGAAGAGCTATTTTATTTCCTCCTTTAGTAAAACCTAAAAAAGCCCAGTTTTGAGCGAAGTGTCTCAACTCATTTTGTCGCCGATTGATTGCAGTTTTGTTACTATAGTTCACTTTTGTTTTGGTGTGGGTCTTATCCTTTCTCTCCGTTGACCTCGGGGGGACCTCCCCAGTGTCTTGATTCCGGATCGGATTCAAAGCCTGAGGTCATCAGGGTTGGATTCCCTACAGCTTTTTTCCTGGTATCCCACCTTTTTATTTTTTTATTATTTTTTTTTTGGTCTTGTTTATGGAATTTCTCCCAATTTTTTACAATGAACCGGTTTTTTTAAAAAGTATCTTTTTTGACATTTTAGTTCCATCCATCGATGTCGTGTCCATCCTTCGCCTCCTCGAAGTAAGAAGTTAACGTGCTCAGGCTAGCGCCATGCGATGGGTATTTTCATGGTTCGTACCGTCTTTAGAATATTTAATCTTTAATCAGTTAGTTGCCAAATAGCATAACTATTAAATCGTGGCAATGGGTGGTCAGCTAGCCAAGCAGTAGGTGATGACAGATACTGGGTTTTGGCTGTGGACTTCTAAACACGGACAAGGATGGAGTCGTAACAGCAGTAGATGGAAGACTGTTTCACACAGGAACACTTCGGTAAAAAAAAATACTTGTAGGCATCGTCAAAAGCGGGTAAAACGTTGAATGTCATACCACAGGACAAAGCGACTAAATTATACTGGATCTTATAAAAAGTGAAAGATCAGTTAAATGTTCTTCGCTCTTTCTGTGATGACTAGTTAAGTTTGTTAATATTAAGTGAGACACGTGCACACAACATAAAATGACACCATGTAGGGAATTAATATAACATTGTTTTTACTGCCCCAAGAACGTAAATTTAAGTGTACTTCAAGTCACCAAAGAGAAACAAACGATTTTTAATAAGACAATTACAAATGTATCTCACTATCCTGTACGCAAATCTGAAGGTGTTTTTTGCTGTTCACACCCTAGTTGGAACGTGATTTGCACTCTATAGCATAGGTATAAAATAAGTTCCTTTATAAATCTTGTTCAAACTCCCTGATGAAGTCTGAATGAAAGTAAAGAATGATCATCGCAGTAAATTTTTCCAATTTAAGCAATTGGAAAGAAGAAGCCGGTCGGAGAAAATAAAGCAAGTTTACAAGATCTGTTGCTGTGTGCTGCTCACTAGTATTTAAAAAAAAAATTTTAAAAATTAAAAAAAGTTTTAAGTGATCACTGTGACCATTGAAAAACGCTGTTCATATTTTTTAACGTCTAGTTAATGAGTGAATTGCAAACACATGTATCTGCACAAAGTACAGTTGGAATTATAGTGAGACATTTTCAATGTCATCGCATCTGTGTGTACCTGAAAATCATCCTATAAAACTCCTATATTTGGGATTTAAATCCTATAAACCTCCTATATTCTTGCTCCTGTGATCCTATTTTTCCTATAATTTTTTTGGAAAATGGCTGGGATGTATGAACTAGTGATAATAGGAGTCTTACGTTAGTTTCTATTTTGAATTTATGTTTTTTTTTTTCTTTTTGTCTTGGTTTTGTCCCCTTCTCTTTTCCTTATTTATTCTCAACTTTCTCTTTTGATGGATTAAGGATCTGCTCATTATCCGTAAATAGTTTTGATTATTTTCAAATTAGTTTTGAAATGTGTCACTAATTATAGAGGATTTTCTTTTTACCTGAAAGGACCTTTAGCAACAGAAGTCACCGGTTCTTCAGCTGGGACATTTTCATCATTCGCGAGAACTTCTTTAACAGGTAAGAAAGCGTGTGACATGGAAAAAAGGAAAGGAAATAAAATGAAAAGAAAAGATCGAGCTTATCTGCCACAAATCAAAGGTTCTCGTAATTCCCTTTCAGCCATGAAGGAAAAAGAATCTCCTTGCGAACTAATATTGGTCTTTCACCCTGCTTAGGTATAATGGGCAATCCAGGGTTTCTATAGCGCCCTTAGTGGGATCATCAGCATGGCATAGCCAGCACGGTCTCCCTTACTGATCACAGACCTTGCTTATTACTGCCGAGGCGGATACACTTGTACCGCTTTAAACGCCAGCTCCACACTACACATGTGGTTGCTGTTGGTTGGGAACTGAAAAACAGTTCTCCCACGGCATGCGTATGCAGATGGGATCTATATTAAAAGACCTGTGTACTCAAATACAATTTTAAACAACGCAAAGTAAGCACTGAAGCACGCGTACCAGACCGTGCTGGCTATGTCATGCTGATGAGCCCCAAGAAGGGCGAAACAGCCGTCCATGGCTACCACTGTCCGGGTGACATGGTTGTGCGCATGCGTAGGGTATTGGCCATACCACGGAGTTGGTACGTGTGCTTCAGTTCTTACTTTGCTCAAATGCTCGTCTTCACCGTATCAAAGTGGCTTGACAATTCGAAAGAGGCTTCACTAAACGAATTTGAGGAACGACAACCTCAATATATATATTTTTTTCCACTCAGAAAGATCTGATGTATCACGTTTCATAAAGAAAATTTTATCAATATTTTCTAAATATCCTTCAGTAGACGATTCATCAGTATGAAAAGCTCCAGAGATGTCAACACTATCTTCAGAAACTCGACCGAGAAGGAATTTTTCTATTGGGTCAGAATCGGATTAACTAATGATATCGGTTTAGTTACTTTAATTAAGACCAACAAAGCTATATTTATCAAATTTCCATCTCTGCGCAAAATCAAACATTTTTTGACCTTTTGTAGTCCTACTGCAGTGACAACTGTCCTTAACCCATTAGAAGCATCATCGACTGCCTTGCAGGCAACAAGCCCGGAAATGTTCTTAAAAACATGCCATATTCCATATTCCAACTCTAGGCACTTTGATATTTGAATAGTTAAACAATAATCGGTTATAGACTGTTTATAGACTGTTTTGCTCAATTGGAAAAGTGCCAGTCAGACCCGGAGGACATGGGAATAAATCCTGTCCCTGTCTTTCAAAAACTGGTTAGTTCGTGATTGCTTTGTTTTAGATCATGTCCAAGTTCACATAATCGCGTCATTTGGCAATTAAAAAATAGATTTCAACATTCCTTTTTGTTCAAGATACCTCTCTCAGCTTGTTTTTGTTTACATATCTTGGGACATAATAAATCAGTTTTTAAAACTTATTTCTTCCTTATACAGTGCCTTTGCCAACTGTGACTACTGTCCTTAACCCATCAGCAGCATCATCGACCTCCTCAGCAACTGCCTCAATATATCCGACAAGTGCAGGTAATGTTCCTAATCCTCGGACGTACAAGGGGAGGGGGTTATTTATTTGTTTATTTATTTCCTTATTTTCTAGTAATTTCTTATATTTATCAGTTGATGTTCATTTATTTTTTGAGACACTTTAATGAGAATTTGATTCATCTGCTTTATGCACATGTATAGGAGATATGAAATGACAATTGAGGCGGGGTTATGGTAAATATGAACTGCTAAAGAATTAGCTCTATTTAGACCGAGCTTATTTTGTTTTTATTTTTTGCCTTCTGTGACCGGAAAACTGCTCCTGAGCGCCCCCGCCCTTATAATTTGAAATCTGTTCGAGATACGGCCACAAAAATTGTATTGGGCTGGGTTGTTCAAAGCATGGTTAAGTTAACCCAGGGTTAGTGCGAAATTTGAATTCAGATATAAAAGCTGAAAAAGAAAATTCGGTTTAATTCCTTTGGTCTGCAATTTGGTGATTGGATGCTCTAAAAAGAATAGGAAAAAAATATCAGAGAAAATGCTTTTAATGAAACGAAAAGGAAACACGGATTAAAATTTATCCCCGGGTTGGCTCTTATCGGCCTTCGAACAACTTGGCTCAGGATAATATCTCGCCATTTCCAACATTTAGCTATAACTTAAGTGAAACTTGAAAAAACTGAAAAAAGTCCGCCATGTTCGATGACGTTACTGGTCCCCAGCAGCTCTATTTGCGTAATAGGAATGTCCAATTCGGAAATAATTGGATGGAAAAAAAATTCCGTGGACAGCCAAAACGGCGTCGTCCAATTTGGCTGTCAGGAATTTCTTGAATCCAATTACTTCTAAATTGGACGAGCAAGTAGTCCTCTTATTATATATGTATCTGGTCACCCTAGATACATATATTTTCAGCTTTTCAGAAAGGTAGACAGTTTGACATGCCAGCTTAATATATTGGAACTTTAATCACGTCCGTTAATTCAAAGGATAGTCCATCCTGGGGAGTCAGGAGCAATTACCGTACGGGAGCAAGATTTACGATGAATCTTTTCATCAATCTGGATCATCACTTATGTCCTGTCGATCGGTGTAGGAGGGAACGGAGAATGCCCTGGAAATACGTGAGGAACACGGATATAATAAGCATGCTATTGAGCTAGTTTGAGTGCTGCAGTAGGCTAATTACGTTAATTATAAATTGCATATTTCCATGGTTTTGGGGGTAAGAAAGAAAGCCAACACTATTGAATTACCCACTTTCTTTGCTTTTATTGTATCTAATACCGTGCCATTTAATACAGGCTGTTATATTATTCCCCTTTAGTATAATTACATCGATGACTATCGAAAATAGAGCGTTGTGATTGGCTAGGAGCTTCGCACTATCCCGCTATAATCACCGCGCGGTGATTATAGCATTGAAGGCTGGCAGCGAGATTTTTTGATGTTTCGGGGTCGGAAATTGGTCAATAATTTTATTTTCTCGAATAATCATCAATGTAATTATACTAAAACAATTAGTCGCCTCAGGCGACGTGAATATTGGCGAATAGTCACCTCGACTTCGTCTCGGTGACTATTCGCCGATATTCACGTCGCCTTCGGCGACTAATTGTTAATTATTCACTCTTCAGTCCATTCAGGAGCCAATAAGCTCCTGGCCATTGCATTACCTCTTACTAGTTCTTATCAGTTAGTCAGGTGCCAATGAATAATGCCTACGCGTTAAGCTTCCTTGAAAAACAAAACTACTCTTAAACCTTGAGGAAGACTTCCGTTATAGTGACTTTCTATCGCACAAAGACTTTCCAAAAATCGCCAGGGGACACTCCTACATTAAAATCGTCGCATTCCCACCTGCCAGACGGTACAAGAAGCCAGTGGTAAGTTGCAAATACAAAAGCAGGGTGGTCGTATAATCTGTTCTGATCTCTCTTGTCCCCCCATTTGCCAACTTTACGGGTACCTTTTTCGTAACCCCAATCTTTGCAGACTCTTGCCAACCGCGAGTTATCATTGTTCATTATCAGAAACGAGCCACAAGAGGCAGGCATCACATCTGTCTCACCACTGAGGTATTTCACAGCAGCTTCACCTTTACTGTTAGCAGCTGTGGTGATGTGAAATGTACGACCTGCTCTTTTCTTGCAGTGAAATCTTATCTGAGTAAAATTCAAATGCTTCCTCAGTTCCTTCATGGCACTTTTTGTGAGTAACATCTCTTTGCTGCTTACTCCGCGGTACGATGTCTTAACTGGCAACTGAGTGGGAGATGAACCGTGCGAAACAACGTTGGATACAAGAAGCCATCCCCCTGAAATTCAATAAATGTTTATCACTGGTTTATTAGTCATGTGGGCCAAAAGAAGCAGTAATGTTTAGTTCAAAAGAATTCACACGGCGGAAACCCACTGTGGGCCTTATCACTGGTAAATATAACTCAGGCGAACTGTACAGTACCGCAACTGATCCCCGACCGTAAATGATCCTCAGACCGAAAATGATCTCCAAAATGGACCGCAAATGATCCCGAGAGGAAAATCAGAATGGCCTGGACTTAAGTTACCGGATCATCGTGTCACCTTTATTATCGCAACAAAAAGTATTAATTCAACTGAATAAATTTAGCAAATAAATGCCAAAACTGAAAATAAAAGAAACCGTAAATAAAACACAAAGAAACGCAAACAAAAAAAAAACTTAAATGCTATCGGTAAAAAAATAGCTCTTGCTTAATTACTGGTAAACATTTAAGCTTAACTGATGAACTAAACTTCACATACTCAGTATAGTTCAATTAGATGCAATATTCTTAAGAAAAATTGCTCAAACGTGGCCTGGATCAACTTTAGAAAATGATGACTTTTGTAACGGCGAAAGTCTCTAAAAATGACCTCAGATAAAAGCTCACTCTCAGTACAACCTTAGGATAATTCTTTGCTCATAGATACAAAATTTTCCACTTAATCCTTCCTTCGTTTCTCTTTCCCTAATTTTGTATCTTTGTAACTGACTCTGTCTCCAGCAGCAAAGACACTAGAAATGAATACACAGGTTTGCACCTACAAGGCCCTTACCACCAGACGAGACATTTTCCAACCTCGCTCCCAGGGTTCTCTCCCACCCGCCCCATGGAGCGGGTGGGAGAGAACCCTGGGAACGAGGTTGGACATCTTCATGAGCCGTAGTTGTTACGCGTACGTGTATTTCGAAATAAACCGGAACCTCCACAGAGTGATAAATACAGGGTTCATATTCCGGGGTCATATTTCCCTATTTCTAGGCGTTAAAATGAAAGAAAAATTTCCTTCTTAACGTCCTTCCTGTCCTAAATTTTTACAGCAACGGAACATCAAATGCTTGAAAGAAAGGAGAAAAAGTTGCCAAAAGAAACAGTTCGGTTATTTATAGTTTTATTCATTTCATTGTTCTACGCGTTGTGCAAGTTCTCAGCACCTTCACCGCCCATCCATGCCTAAAATCTATTCCATTCCTCTATTTTTCACGGGATCACTTGCGGTCGAGAATGTAAATCATTTACGGTCGAGAATCGTTTGCGCTCTTTGGGGGGTTGCGGTACTGTACAGAACTAAGAACCCGGGACTAAGAAATTCGTGATCCGCTAAGCGGATGCTAGTCTGAAGTTGGTACTAAAACGAGGCTTGGCGCAAAAAATGCTTGTTATTATTCATTCAAAACATTTCTCCAAGGTAACAGTTGACAGTTGCAGGAAAAATTGATAAACTGATGGATTTCACGTGTCTGTTCCTCGGCAAATTCAGGATCCAATGGGGTGTTTAGTCTTGAAGATATTCTTCAAGTATGAATTGTAGTTTTGTTGTTTTTGCTATGTTTTTAGGTAGCAGATCAAGTATTTTTTTTCTTCGCAAAACCAGTAAAATTCTCTAGCAGTACTAAAACAACTGAGGTAACTCGTACTCGGGCTTCTCCGTTGCTGTCCCTTTTGTCTGGCGATAGCATGTAGTATTGAAGTCATTTACAGGATACTCTCATTTGGGGTGTTATCCGCCGAGGCCGAAGGCCTTATCGATCTGTATAGTTCTCAGATGATACCTCAACCTCATCCAATAATTTCTAATTGTCATACAAAGTCTATTGTTACAAGTAAGGACTAAATTATCGGTGTGAATTTTGTTCATATTTTTAAGTATTGAGAATTTCCTGAACTTACTTTAGAAAAAACGGGTTTCCCTAGCTTCAACTCAAATCATAACTCCCTCAGTTGTCATGTCACAATATGCCTTAAAAGGACTTTTAGTCTTTCCAGGGTCAATCCAGTACTCCCCGTCTCCATTGGAAGTACCAAAGTTCTTGATTTCTTTGCAGGATTGAGCGGGATCGTAGGAAAAGAGCCCGGGTGTCGCTACAACAAAACAGATGTCAACATTAGATGTCAACTTTGAAGAGGTTTGCAAGGCTTCTATGAAGAAACGAGAATTTCACTATAATCTTCGTGTAAGTTCAAGGGTGAAAAATAAAAGAAGAGAACGTGATTGATAAATGGCTAAGGACGGGCTTTAAAAAAACCTTAAAAATTCGCCTGCGTAAAACGAAACTAAAGAAAAAGTGAAGATAAGTTGGAAGAGCACCATAACTAACTTACTCAAGCCTGCAATCGTTTTAAAAGAGACTCCTTATAATGGTAATAATATACACTGAGGTAATCGGATTCCCGGATCTTGCTTCATTCATTCAGATGAGCAGTGATTCCTGTTGCTGGAAGTAACTTAGAGTTGAGGCTACTAGAGAGGAAAATCATTGAAGAATAATTTCTCCAGCTTAAGCCTGTAGTTTAGGCTACTTCCAGTTCATAGCTAAGAGTCCATGACAACTGTGTTTAACTAATAAAAGCAGAGAACGCGATAATTGCGTGTTCTACTGAGATATTTACCTTTACAATTTTTCCCATCTCTTTTGTAACCAGGTTTACAGGTGCAGGTGAAGGACCCCTCAGTGTTCTTACATAACGCATTTCTGTGGCAGTTATGGGTGTTGCTTGTGCATTCGTCTATATCTGAAAACAAGAGAGAAACATAATCAATTCTTAATTCAAGGATTGACAATTGACCACTCCAGAAACTACCATAACATACCATAATGCTCTTTTTTGTCCCTCCAAAATTTTTCATAAGCATTGTTTTCGGTTTCTCTTGGGAGTTAAAATGGCCTCAAAAAGAAACTGAAAACAATGCTTATGCAAAATTTTGGGGTGACAAAAAAAGAGCATTATGCTATGTTATGGTATTTTCTGGAGTGGTCAATTCGTGTAATACAATTCGTCCATACATTAGTGCAAGTATCCTTATACTGCAGACACTAGTTAGAAAAACGGAAACTGTTTTTTTAGTAACAAACAGCATTTTTATTTATTCTATATGAATAAACTCAACACAGAGGACACCTAAGTCGGTCTAAATGCTTTCGCAGGCCAAACTGACTTTAACGATCAGCTTGATGTAGATATACTGCTTTTTCTTGCTTTTACAATACACTATCGGCAGTTGTTGACAAACATGCTCCTTTGAAAACCATGGATAACGAGTGGCCTTAAAAAATCCATGAAAATAAATAATTTTCTTCTCCAATCGGGTGATCTTGTGAATTATAAAATCTACAAAAATAAAATTTCTACTCTTACACGGCTGAGTAAAAAGAATCAATATCATGCGTTCTTTGCTGAAAATTTAAACAATATGAAAAACACCTGGAAGGGAATAAATAGGCTAATTAACTACAAAAAGAATAGAAAACAAGTTGTTTCTTCTCTCAAACGTCCTGATCATAATAACTTAGGTAATGATCCTCTTGAGATTTCTAACATCTTCAATAACTACTTTTCTTCGGTGTGTAAAAACCTAACTTCACGCGTATTACGTTCATCTCCCAATTTTACTGAATACTTGTCTACTAATTATAATCCAGTCTCTTTCTTCTTTGATCCAGTTTCTCCAGCGGAGATTGAGCGTGAGATACTTTTGATCCCTAAAAAGAAAACGTACGGTCTCTACTCTTGTCCGATTCGTATTTTAACTGACGCTAGATGCATTATTTCGTGCCTCTCTCCATCATTCTAAATATATTTGTGCAAAAGGGACTCTTTGCATCCAAACTGAAGAAAGCGAAATGACTAAAATGACGATGAGACTGAGACCGGTAATTATCGTCTGATATCATCACTGTCTATTTTCAATCGGATATTTGAAAAATTAATGTACCACCGCCTCAAATCCTTTCTTGGTAAAAACGATATTCTATTTAAGTCACAGTATTGCTTCCGCGAAAAACATTCCACGCAATATGCAATTATTGACGTTGTTAATGTCATACAAAACAATATGGATCAAAAATTTTCACTTGCGGGATCTTTTTACACTTATAAAAGACCTTTGATACCGTCTACCATTTGATCTTGGTACAAAAACTTAATCATTATGGCATCAGAGAATTATCAATGACTGGTGTGCCTCGTATCTTCTTGGTCGTTCACAAGTCCCTGAAGTAGGTTTTAACTTATCTACCGAATGTATGAGCTCATGTCGTGTCCCACAGGGGTCTGTGCTTGGTCCTCTGTTATTCTTAACCTATATTGAGGATATTCATAACTCTTCGGCGAAATTCTCATTCTTTCTCTTTGCTGATGACACAAACTTGCTGTATGCTGACACTAACTTGAAATCTCTTGAAAAACCGTCAATAGCGAACTGCTCAAAGTCTCCGACTGGCTTAATGCAAATAAGTTAAAGCTAAATACTAAGAAGTCAAATTATGTTATCTTTCGTCCATATCAATGTAAGTTGCACTACTCGGTTAACACTGAAGTGATTGATAACTGAACCCAAATGGCACATGTCGTGCCATTATTTATTTCCTCAAACATTCTATCCTTACAAATGTTATGTGCTGAAAAAGTATCTTCTATAATGTTTGACGTCTCCTGCTTGAATGCTCCGTCTAACATCTGTGATCTCTTTACTAACGCCAATTCAAAGCACAAGCGTGAGACCAGGTTTTCCTCTTCTGGAAATTCTGATGAACAAACTTCAAGACTGCATAAAAATCAAGGTTCTTATTACAGTTTTGGGCTAAACTTTGGAGCGCAATTCCCAAGGAATTTCGTCAACTCTCCAAAGGAGCTTTCAAAAAGCATTTTCATAACATATTGCTCTCGATAATGGAAACTGAGGATGATTATGTTGAAGTGCAAAAAAGCGCAAAATTTGATAACTGAAACAGCTGTTCTTCAGTAAATTTGTCTTGTAATGCCATTCTATAAGACTCTATTTTTTTCTTGTAATTCTCATCTATCCGCATAGATTATTTAGTTTGCTTTAATATAATCTTCATAGCTTCTTTTAATTTAATAGTTATGAGTGATGTAACCTTTCCACTCTGCCCGCCTCGTCTAGCTCTTGTAATTGCGGACGGAGATGGCAAAACGATGTGTGTAAAACTAAAGTATATATGTAAACATGTAGTAATAAAAGTCATTGTTTGTTTGTTTGTTTTGTTTCAGTTTGCGAAGCATAAGGGCAAATATGGAAGATGTTTAAAGCAAACTTTACACTTCATTACTTACCAATGCATTTGCGGCCATTTCCAGAGTATCCAGCTTTGCAAGTACATTTGTATGAGCCCACGGTATTCTGGCAAGCAGCACTCACATTACATCTGTGATAGTTAGTTGTGCATTCGTCAATTTCTGAAAGAAATTACGGCGCTTCATTCACTCACATGTTCTGTAGTTGATGAGCTTGCTACGTGATTATTTTATGAAATAATACTCTCAACTCGAATTCATAATAAGACTATTGGAAATAAAAAACACTGGACGCAACACAACACAACACTTATCAAACACTGGACACAATGCTTCAATCTCACGTTATGACAGCTTTAGTTAACAACTGTCCAATAAGCTCGGCCGCGCGCCCAGTTTTACCTTGATATCAGTCGGTCAGGTTGGAAACATACACTGAAACAAAGTTAATATAAGTGGAATCCGGGCTATGAAGCCCTACAAACGCTTTATTATACGGGTATTGTTTTTTGTTAGACGTTTTTGGACTCAACCGACGGTGTGAAACGTTCAATAGCAGTCCTATCATTCTGATCCTTTTCACCGATAAAAACGTAGCCTGTGTACAGACGCCCTCCTCCCCTCAAAAAAAGGGGGAGGGGAGGGGTCTGCTGTACACGGGCTATAAAAACCTCGCATTCATTTATTAATTCGCTATTTGTGAAAAAAAGGAAGGTAGCTACCAACATAAACTGCAGCACCTTTGTTAAAATCTAAGCTTTGATTCCGTTTGCCAGCTTTCATAACCAGTCTTCTCTACTATGACTGAAAGAAATACTACATTCATGCACGCTTACATTAGATAGATTTTTTTGTTGCTTGGTTACATTCCTAGCATAAAATATTGAAGTGAACTACAACCATTTACAGAAGATAAGATTACCTCAGCCTCAGGTGCCAACTACCAGATCCTTTAATGTAAGTTGTAGAAGGGACCTGATGATCGCTTTTACCTTGAACACAAGTATAGTTATAGCAGTTATCGCAGGAAACATCGTCCCATGTGTAGCCATCATTGGCACCCAGAGTGTGAACACAGTCTTCGTTTTTCCAGTTGTTTGGTTGTTGCGGAGCCCAGAACCGAAAACTGGTTATTTCCTTGTTTGTCCAGACAAATGATCCCTCCACACTCCGGTCATTAAGTCCAATCCACGATCGCTCTCCATTATGACCGTGCTGAACGTAGACATTTTGCTCTTGGTTGTGCACTGTTACCAGATGTGAGTTCATTGCTGAACAGTTGGACAAAGCAGTCACCCAAGATGCGCATGCAGAGCTTGTTAAATAGCAGTATCCATTGAAATAATACCATCCAGATGGACAGATGTCTGCGCGTATGCATAGTAGGAATTAGTGAACTGCATAATGATATTGCTTATTGATAAAATGTATAGCTGTAAGTGCAGCTATGTACTTCGAACATTTTTGTTATTTCCGGGGTTTTTTTGCGATTAAAAACGGAAATGGAAAAGCAGAAGCTTTTTGTTCAGTACAGAATAAAGGCAAGACAAAAACAACTGCAAGCATGATAAAGCACCCCATTATACACATTAATTAATATGTATTTGGAAAAAGGGATGAACGTTGTTTTTCATAATCACACTCGGAACGCATTTTTTTTTTACTTCCTTCAGTTTTTGCGCATTCTTTTTGTGCATTGCTTGTATTCCTTTTTTGTTATTCAGAGAGTTGGTAAGTACTGAAGTTTATTAGTGTTGTAGCAGTTGAGCTCTTACCTGACAAAACTGTGTACGTTACTGACACTGGGTCATATTTTGCTTGATATAATTCTTTGACACACGCACGAAACCCTGTCTTGTTGATGTACTGCAAGAAAGGGATGTTTATTACCTTATTCAGCAGTTCACACAGAAGGCTGACGGCGTTTTTTCTCTCTTGCTAGTATAAAAAACTATAGAACAGTTCACGTAGGTCTTGTCTAGAACCCTTTCCATATTTCTCAGTTTGACGCATGTTAAGAAGTGATCAACTCTGTTCAACAAGTTTGCATTACAGGGCTTCAAGGGAAGAGCAAAGAGGACAATTTGGTGCGCATTATTGCATGTCAACAACTTAAACCTTTCATGCATTAATTGCTATAACTGCTGTCAACTTCAAATGTTTGGGGGCAAAACACGTCGCGTTCACAGGAAAGTAGACCGCGCGGGTCACGTAAACAGCAGATAAAAATAACCTTCATCGCCCGCGTGCGAACGTTCAGTAGATTTCAAATAATAATCATTGGGCACAAGGATTCGCTCTCCTAGCTCAGTCTCTCTTGCTTAACATCAAATGTTAGTTTTCTCATTGCTTTTTGTTGACAGCATTTGTTTGCCGGAAAAACAAAACAGCGGCTTACCTACTGCTAAACAGCTACACAGCTTTTTAAAAATAATTCCTGGTTATTTTCTAGGGTTATGCCTGATCGTTAGTTCTGAAACAGGATAAAATTTAACTTTTGTGCTGCTCTTTTTCGCACGTTTGGTATTCTATGAGCTGTTATGTTCGATAAGAAGCTATCTGTATCGTAAAATAGAGAGTGTTAATTACAGTTATTCGTATCTTTAAACATCCGCATGTACACATGCAAGCATGGTTGCAAGTGGTATGTTACAGAAATTCATAAAACAAATGAAAAAATAAATAAATAAATGAAAAACATACCTCTACCCACTCAGCTATGCTGTTATGAATTGGACTTTGACTTCCATTTTTGCTGGAATGGTTGGCAGAAACAAACACATGTGGGGTTGAGTTATAAACTTTAGTAAAAGTAGCGTCCTGCGAAAAGAAATTAAATAATTGTAAAAATTCAGTCTCTGAAATTTATAAAAAGGTAAAGACTTGTTCCACATTAGGACATTTATAATCTAGATATTTCATTTTCATTTTAAATATTCACTGAAATATGACAGGCAGCCTGCTAAACTGTTTCTACCATCACTAGAGACATGATAGAGGAATCCGTTTGCTTTTGCTCTCTGATTGTAAATTTATTCAATAAAATTAACTGCACTGTGACGGGAATTGAACCCAAAAGACTAATGAAAGGACTGGAATACTGACCTTGCAGAAGGCATTATAATGACTCTGCGCGGGAGGTTGATCATTCAAAAAGTAAATCGAATTGTGTTCTGAGAAGGGAGGCTCGTCAAGATATGAAAACGCTAACCAATTCTGAAATAAAGTAAATAAATAACAATAAAAAGAAAGAATTCTTTTTCAGTCTCACGTCCTAACTACTAAAAGACTGAGTCAACGTTGAAAATAAATGGTAATCTATCAAGAAGGTTTATATAAAACCGTCACCGACATCTTAGGTGACACTGAGAAAGCAATAACATGGTTGGTTTGACAAAGCCGGATGAAAACTTTCAGAGAAAAGACTAAGAGAGGAAACAAATGGAACGAAACATATTTTCAAGCAAAAAATTGTGTATCCCTGGACCAACTGTTGGAAGCGTAAAAAAGCGAAAAGAAGAGGTGAAGAAAGATACCGGTCTACTGCACTTATTTTCACACATAAAAAGCTGTTCGTTGCATGAAATAAGCGTTACTTACAACAACAACGTCTTGGTGTGATCCAGCGTAGTTTTGCAATTCTCTCAAGCAAACTTTGCAGGATGATTTTGTGACATCTTCAATCCATACGCTTGCTGCGTCACGTTTTATTCCTGGATTGTAATGCTTGGCAGTCACAAATACCGACGGTATCACAGAGAATTTTCCCTGTAAAATAAATCTGAGTTAGGCAACTCTTGACTTTTAGAAAGCCACGAACAGGAATCAATTTCGTATTTCTGCACATTTTCTGTAACATAAACGCCAAAAAGGAACTCATGACATTTGTGATATGCTGAAATTGGTAAAAGAATAATTTATACTACCATGACGTTGTTCGACTAATTGTCATAAGTGTACGGCTGCACCAAAACGAGAAATCATTACTGATGCATATTACAAACGATATGTTATTAACTGAGTGACCTCAGTTGAAGTGAGGCGTTTCAGAAGATATGATATTGAAAAAAATGTAAAGGACAAGGAAACCCAACAACGGCCACTCACTGTAGGAAACATAACAGTCGCACAAGTCGTACCAGTCCACCACTGTGACATGCGCACTTCACCAGCCACGCCACCCACTGGAGCACCTTGGTACGCCATGCAATCAACTGTCACGTTAGCATACGACTTTCGTTCGTTATATCCTGCAGCCATCACACAGACAGTGAATCCGTCGTTATTCACATTTTCAGCCCACGATACTGCCGCGTCATGGACATACGATTTGTCACTGGTATCAATATGATTGACAGTTATCTGCACTTGAATGGGTTTGTCAGGGTAAAACACAAAAGGTTTGAAATGAATGGCATGACAGTGAGAGTAGCCCAAGGATGGAATATGTGGCATGTGACGACGACCACGCTGAAAAGGAAATCCTAGAAAACACAATTCAAGATGAACAATAGATTAGTATGACAAGCATGTGGAGCAAAGGGCATTTTCCCAGAACTTAAAAATGTTAACAAAGCAGCAAATGAGTGGTTCTTATAAAGAGGGTTGTTACTCTCTACTATACAAGTCCTGGGGAAAGTTCACAGCGGACAATGTGTCGTTTGTCACTGCATTAGGTCAATAGCGTGGCAAACAGTGGAGAGATTAGAACTTGCAACTTGAGCAGAGCTACACGGTGGCAGCTGGTCAAGACTATTAGCGCTAAAGGAAAGGAAAGTGAACATCCACTGTAACTACTACTTCTCGCAGAGAAAAGATTCAGTTCCAGTCATGATTAAAAAATTATATCTCTTCGGAAAGGTTATCCAGATATGTTAGGCAGAGCTAGGTCCGAGGAAATGCAAACGACCACTACTACTACTACTACTACTACTACTACTACTACTACTACTACTACTAATCTCAGAGAGAAGAATAAGTTGTTAATTTGCTTCAGAGATGCACAAATATTCTCGTTGAGGATTAACTGAAAATGCTTAAAACATAAGTGTATCGGCCACGTTTTCTGACCAGTATTCTTATTAGCATTGCTCCCGTCAAACGTTTTAGAGAAATTAAGTAAAATTCTGTACTTCCATATAGTCACGCATGTATCACCGTTTTCCCTCCAGATCACATGGATAAGTAAATAGCTCATTCGAAACATTTGCGAAGGGATTAATACTGAAATCTAATAAAAGCAAAAATCACTTTTTAACAGATTCAAAAACAACTGTAGTAACCTTCACAGCTGCCAGGAT
Source organism: Porites divaricata (assembly GCA_038088405.1). Taxonomy (NCBI): domain Eukaryota; kingdom Metazoa; phylum Cnidaria; class Anthozoa; order Scleractinia; family Poritidae; genus Porites; species Porites divaricata. The sequence goes on from JBBMOI010000002.1 coordinate 15,869,829, forward strand.
GTTGCACGGTAAAGTTTAGTGCAAGGAGACAAACTTCTCTTTCAAACAAACATCTGTTGTCGTATGTTGTGCCATTTGATGAGCAAACTGGTTCTTTGTAAGATGGGCAACTATCCACACAAACACAGCGAGCATCATGGGGTCCAAACGCCTTACAGAAGCTGTGATAAGAACACGTGACGTCTATGCAAGGATCCAAGTCTGAAGATAAATTTAGCAAATAACAAAAGATTAGATTTAAAGTGCTAATACCTTAAAAATTATTTTTTTAGAATTGAAAATGCTTATTCCTATGAAAACGTGCGCGAAAAAAATTGTTTTGAGCATAATGTTATTGAAGAGAATTTTTTTGACACGTTCAAATTTACCGCCATTTTTGCACACCATTCGTGTAAGTCTTCACTCCGATGCCTCTCGGAAACAAAGGGGCTCTGACGTAGATTAACAACTATAACGTAAATTAAAGAACACGAGACTTAAGATACAAGAAAACAAGTGTGGATTCTACAAACATTTCGTCCAATTTACAAGCTAAAACAGCTTTAAGATGCCAGTGAGGTGCATATGATCCCGTTTTTCAGTTCCTGAATTTTTGTCTTATGACATCACATATGAGCCTGTTAATTTCGTGATCAGGAGAACCAGTGTGCCAAAGAACTTTAGAATTTGAAACTTTCTTTAACAAAAAAATCTCGTTTTCTTGAATACACAAAATTATTGCGACGAAATTACTGTAGTAACGTGTTCTTTCAGCCAACCAAATCTACAATTCCAAAAAATAGAGACAACAAAAAATAGCATTAATTAGAGAAAAGAAGCTCTCCATAAAAAAAAAACTTCAAAGAATGATGTCATAAATTGTACTTGATACACTGCAACATACAGCCTTCACCAAGGTTTTGATATATTGTTTACGTACCTCCAATCACCAGGTAATCCAGTTGTACGATGTCCTTATAATTGGCGTTATTGCTGTATCTTCTCATACACACCTCGGTTTCGTTTGTAAAGGTATGCTAGACATAATCATCAGAACAATCAGATTATCCATTATTAATTATTGTCTGGTATTTTCTTACCTTAACTTCTGTGTCACTACGAAGGTCGTTTAGAGAGCAAAACCGTGGCTGCACAGGTTGGTTGGAAAAATTGGGGATAAACAAAACAGTTTTTTTTTTTGACTTCTTAAACGACATGAAAGATTGGAACAGAGACAATAGTAAAAGTAAATTCGAAGGGAAAAGATAAGAAGGCAGCCAAAGAACGCAATGGACTAAGAAAAATGGCTTCAAGTTTCGTATATGTTACCTGAATCCACGCAGTAACTGCGTTACAAGTTCCGGAAGCAGAGAAACGCGAGTTGTTGCTATGGTAACTGAGTCTTGGTGAAACAATTACTACCGGAGGGGCATAGAAAGCATCAGTGAACTTTATTATCTAAAAAACAAGAAAACAATCAGCGTTGTTACGTTTTTCTACACATTTGCGGTATATGATATATGTTGTTTAAATAGTTCACAATAACAACATTAGAGCTCCATGAACTTATGAAAGATTTTCTATTTATGAATATAAGTGACTGAGAAACCAAAACAGTATAGTTGATTAGTTACTTTACCTCACAGAGAGCGTTGTTTAGTTGCTTGTTTAGTGGTGAGTTATTCTTTCTTGTTACAAGGCCATGGATCAACGTAGAATTCAGCGTCATCAGTTTAACAAATGCTATCCAGTCCTGAAGGACAATAGAAAAAGTATTAACAATGTTATCAATATATTCTTTCTCAAGTCAAGGTCGTATTCTAAGAGAAGGGAGCCCATAGCTCTGAACCTGTGTAAATCACAGGGTACCCAACATAGGATCTCTATGAAAAAAGCTACGATTTCCTGGTAGGCAAAGAGCAAAGGTAGAGCGCCAGGGACAACTTGGTTCTGCTAGAGCACAGCCGCTGTAAGTTGCAGGCAAGACAGAAACCGCTTGGTTAATGATCATCTTGTAGTTTGTCTACTTTCAAACATGTCACTAACAGGTAACGAAAGGAATTCACTTACCACCTTGATGTTTTTATGCAGCCCATCAAAAATCTTAGTTTCCCTGGGGCAAACCTTAAAACTGTCCCTGCTTACATCCTCTACCCACAATGCTAAGGCGTCTTGAAGTCTCTTGAGAATTTGATGACGAGCTGTTACATAGATGCTCGGAAGAATTGAGAAACGCTGAAAAAGTAAAAGAGAAGGAAATAAATAAACAAGAGCATTTCTCTATTTAAAAAAAAAGGATATGATATAAAACTAGGAAAGTGTGATAGAAAAAAATCATTCTAAACTTGAAGAAAGCAAATTTAATAGAATTTTTGCAGATGAAAAACTAAGAAGAGTATTACGAATTAAACACAGTATTTGCAAATAAAACGATATTCATGAACTTGGCAAAGTAGAAACAAAAGGAATCGAAATATAGACTTTCTCACTCAATTTTTTACAGCAGAAATTAGCAAAAAATATGAAGATGGGTAAACCTTTTTAAAGGTTTATAAATGTAAAAAAAAATTGAAGTGAAAGAAAAGCGGAGGACAGATTGCATGCAAGATAACTTTGATGGAAAAATAGAGGTTGCAATATATGTAAGATCTTGGTAAACGAATAAAGAATCGTATTACATAATGCATCAATGTTACATCGCATGACTAAAAAATATAAGGAAGAAGTCAAATGGAAAGTTTGCAGCTTCCAGAAGCTAAATAAAGCAAAGCTTAAAAAATAACTCAGTGAAATCTTGTGTCTAGGTTTGAGCAAACATAAATACCAAAATCAGTAAGAACAACTAAATTTAAATGAACGAAAACGCAAGGAGAAACAGAGATAACCTTTTCAAAGGCGATCCTTTTACACTTTTCTCCAGTGGTCCAAGAATTCAACGAGACGGAGTCTAGTTGAGCGCCAACAGGAACAGATTGCAGCGCCATCCAGCTCACTTTCGTAGTCCCACTAGAACCATCTCCGTACCCCAAAACACAAACTGTAAATTCTTTATTATCCACAGATTCTACCCAAATAGCCGCGCCATCTCCACCACTAGAACTCTTTGTTGCGTGGCTTTTGGAAACGAAAACTTTCACATCCTGCCCGCCATTGAAAGGCTTCTCAAAGGAAACCTTTTCACACGCAAACAGACCAGGAGTAGTAATGGTGAAATTGCATATTCCAGTTTTGATACTCAGCGCTGGGAAATACAAAAAAGTAAGAATAAAAATATAAGTTGTAAAAACGAAATACAGAGATGAACATTCTCTTTCATGCCTTCAACGTCTTGGTAAGTTAGTGCAGCTATGAAGAAGAAAGCCAGCAATAACTGCACACGGACTTCTTGCTTGGTAAACATCTTGCCTCAAATGAAGAAAAATCCACTCTGTTGAACATTAAACCTCTTAGCAATACGTGGCAATTTTGTCCAACTTGTTTTTACGCGTTTAGGAGATCTCATTTGCTTTGTTTGTGGGGGTAGGGGGTAAAGATCTTTGAGATAGTTGATTGTAAGATTTATGCGGAAACTCAGAAGGGTAGGCACGTAGGTCCATTCACCGCACTGTCACCACTACCGTGATAGCGATGTATTGAAAAATGCTGGGGAAGGCGTTCCTCTGTTCTTCTGTTTCCTTTAGGTCCTAAAATTACTTTTTCATAAATTAACTTTAGGAAAAATTTTTAGGACTTAAAGTTTTAACTTTGAAACGTTTCAAGTTGATCTGTAAGGATATTTTATGCTATTAAAAATAATGAAGGCAAAAAATACAACAACCCCCTGAGGAATGCTGCAATTTGTGTGAACCCAGAGCACTTATAATCTTGAATAAAAAATAAACCAAACGAAGATTATATTATCTGTTTTACGTGGCCCAAAATTTCACAGATAGTTGTCAGGTGAGGTCTCCGCCACGAAATTTATAACCGACTTCATCTTTTCAATGATGCAAGCTTTACTGAATTATTATTAAATTATTTTATTCACCCCCGTCACAACAAATGCTAATGTTTTGATTTAAATATAATCTAGGGTGAATCTCGACCACAGAAAACTGTAGTTTTTTTTTCCTTTTCTTTGTTATACTTAGATGATAAGTCTTACGAACACGAGCATTCCATCGAAACAAGCGGGCAGGAAGGTTCCATCTTGCCCCACTGAGGTGTAGCTTGTTACAGCGGAGGATTTACTTCACCCTGGCCAGTGTATAGAGCAAGCAATGAAGCAAGAGATACTTATTGAAAACATTTGCGATTTAGTTATGTGGCATTAACAAATTGTTCAGATTTGCATTTCACATTTACAAAAGTTTATCGAGTCCGCACACTTTTTTATTCCCTTGTATGTAAATTTAGGTTGCTTATAATTTCTGAATATTTGCCTAAAATTAAGATTTTCATGGCTTTTATTAGAAGCAAGGTTTTCGTCGAGATAATAACCAAAGTATTAAAAGACAAACACTTTCCTCTTTCTTTTGAATGCTTGAAATATTGATACGCTTAATTTCAATTACCCATTTCAGACCAACACAATTATTACTGAGATCCGAAAATTGTAATCAGGATACTTGATTAAATTTTAGTTCGCATAAGACCACTCAACGATCGTTAGAATTCTGCTTAGCCAACCTGTTACACTCCTTAACGCCGAAAAAAAAAAGAAGAAATTTCAAGGACTCGGTAGTGTATGGCCTCTAGTCGTATTCAAGCTTGGGGGTAAAAACCTTTATTATTTAGACTCAGTGTGGTCCTCTAAATTGTCCAGCCTCGACTTAATTTAATGTTTCGCTATAAAGTTTGCGATTCAAGGCGATTATCCTCTTTTGCCGTATTTCTCCTTTACAGCGACCTAAACATCTTTAGGTTTTTTACCCCACGTTATATATGAAGACCGGCGAACGACTTCCGCGAGACAAAGGTAATTAAAATAACTCTTCTCGTTCTCGTTCCAACACGTTGTCTATCTCAGAAACCATGAAAGGGTCCAATGATTTTGTTATTTTCTTTTTTTAAAAGGAAGAAATATTGATACAGATAACCATGGGCTACAAAAAGTACGTTCAAAATGTCAGAGTTATTCTTTTCAGTGGTAAATCCAAGATATGCCGGAGTTGGTTTTCCCCTTTTAGAGATGTTTATTTTGCATAATGACAACATGGTAAAATATGTAAGAATCGCTGCCTAAAGATCTGTTAAATTTCTGTTGAAAGATAATGTGTGATCTAATTTCCGTTGCTTTTTTTTATTGCAATATTATTATTTAAAAAAATTGATTATTGCATATTAGTGATGATTACCCGATCTATTTATATTTTCACGGTAACATACCGGGACATTTGGCTAGATCGTGGATATATACTACCGTTATGAAAAGTGAAAATATGGAAAAAAACTACTGCAAAAAAACCTCCGTGATCTATGAGCGCTTTACATTAGGTATAAAGGTCGTTCATTTCTATCGCCAATACGACTAATATAAACCGACTGAAAATCACAGTTACACGGTTGGTTAAAACGTTGTCCCTCAAGATACCACTCACCTCATGATTACCTCCTGATATCTCTGTATAGAACTTTGTAATAAAAAGAAGAATTACCTTCGTCTTAACTTTGTCGGACAGGCCGATAGCCTGAAAAACTAACTTCAACTTTCTTGGTCAGAACTAGTTTTCGATGGAACATAGTGTAGTCATTCATCACGCAGTCAAGCGTATACAAAACGTCACGTAACAGCACCCTCATTGGATAATTAACAATTATTCTTTGAAATCGAGGTGAATAGTGGCTCAATATTTACCGAGCCAGGAAAGTGGCGAGGTAAATATTCCTAAAGCCACTATTCACCGAGATTGAAAAGAATAATTGTTTTAGTATATCCACACGAAATGATCTCAACAAAATCAGGGAGGAAACCATCACTGCGCTTTTCACAAACATGTGAATTCTGAAGTTCAAAAGCCAACTGACGATTGCGCTTTTCGCTGCAGTCAATCATTTTAACGGACCTCTTAGGAAACAAAACTTTACTTTAACAGGTTCAAAAGGTCATGGTTTCTGATTTGTGATTGGTGGATTTCGATCCGTTTTGTGAGTTTCTGTATGATTGACGGCAACGAAAAACGCAATTGTGAAGGCGGCTTCAGAGACTTCATGCAAACTTCATGCAAACTTCAGAATTTGCATGTTTGTGAAAAGCGCAGGAAGATGAAGTTGACTGAAGAGAAACGCTATTGGAATTTTTGCTTGCGGTTGTTTCTTGCCAAGGTAAGACTTAATGTGTTGGGAAAGTGCATAACGTAAGCAGTACACGTGTTGTTGAGTGCGACTTCTTCTCGGAGAACCTCGATAGTGGATGTTTAACTTGTGCTTACTCACTTTGATTTTCATTTAAACGCTTTCTTTATCACATTGTGTCCTATTAATGTGATGCCTCGATGTAAATTCTGTAAAAACGGATTTTATAATACTTTCTTGCCCCTTTCACATACATTCTGTTTTGAAACTCGTCCCAGTCCTCTCTCGAAAATCGGGGAAAATACATTTGGTGTGCACTTTCTGCAGCTCTACCGCAAAAACGAGTACGGTGACCCCCTTTTTTATTTCATGATTTTAATAAGGACAGTGCTTCCTTTCGATGAGAAAAAAATTGGCACAAATCTATGTTCAGTGTTTTGGCAATTTTACTAAATTGTACCGATTGAGCTATCACGAGTCGAATAGCGGGTGTCCAATTTAATTCTACTTTGGAGCGTAAAGTAAAAACAAGGACATTAAAAGGCATTTTTCTGGTACGTAAGTAGATAAACAATACATTTAAGCCAAATTCTGTGCGATACCACATGCATCATCGAAAAAATCTCTCCTTTTTGTCTAGTTTTGGGCTGAGCGCGGTTTTTTTCAAAGGGTCCTAAATAGCCGAATTTGTCGGCATTGTGACGTCAAAACGAGCACGGTGACCCCCACTTTTTATTACCTTTTTATCGTCTCCTTGACTTGTTACGTCGGTGTAAGAAGTTTGATCTACAATCTATGTTAGGTTCTTTTACTAAGGAATCACCTTAAGAGTAAAACCCACACAAATGAATTGCCCACTTCTGAAGTTTATATTTAATTGTATCTAATAAAAGCCATTACAGTCTTTTACTATTCCTTTTATTCATAAGAGTAGTGTTATTCGCTAGTTTTTATTCTACATCCTGGTGTTGAATAGTGCCGATCTATTTGGCAATCTTGAAACAACTCTTTCAACGTTCAAATACTTTTAACATAGTGGCTTCCATCTATCAAGTTCCTAGCGAACGAAAATCTTCCAAAAATCACCAGGAGACACTCCCACGTACTGATCGTCGCATTCCCATCGGAGCAGGGTGGTCGTATAATCTGTTCTGGTCTCTCTCGTGCCCCCATTTGCCAACTTTGTAAGAACCTCTTTGGTATCCCCAATCCTTGCAGACTCTTGCTAACCGCGAGTTATCATTGTTCATTATCACAAACGAACCACATGATGCAGGCATCACATCTGTCTCACCACTAAGATATTTGACAACTGCTTCACCTTTGCTGTTAGCAGCCGTGGTTATGTGAAATGTACGACCTCCTCTTTTTTTACAGTGGAATCGTATCTGAGTGAAATGCAAGCGCTTCCTCAGCTCCGTCATTGCGCTTTTTGAAAGCACCATCTCTTTGCTGCCTACTCCGCGGTAAGCCACCCCCCTGAAATTTAATAAATGTTATAATTCGTGCGGGCCAAAACAAGCAGTCATAAGTTCAACTTAAGAAAAGTCAAACGAGGCGCAAACAGTGCATATTGTATCATAAAGCCTATTGTTACAATTAAGGAACAATAAGTGTGTGAACTTTTTTAACAGTTATTTAGATATTGAGAATTCCCTGAATTTACCTGATATAATAACTGACGTACCAGCCCCAAGGAGGTGTCATCTTGAACTCAAACCTTACCTCCGACAGTTGTCATGTCACAATATGCCGTAAAAGGCTTTTTAGTCCTTCCAGGGTCAATCCAGTACTCCCCGTCGCCATTTGAGGTACCTAAGTCCTTGATTTCTTTGCAGGACTGAGCGGGATCGTAGGAAAAGAGCCCGCGTGTCGCTACAACAAAATAGGCATCAACAATTTAATGATCCACTTCAAGGAACGCCTCGCTTAAAGGCAGTATCCTAACGTAATGTTTCTGTAAGCTTTGAGTGAAGAAACCAAAACGTGTTTGATAAATGGCCTAGGATACCACAAGAGTCAATAACCTTAGCAATTCGAATACTGAAAACAAAAGAGAAGAGCTTTGCAGAGCTCTATTAATTAATCAAGCCTGCAATCTCTTTCAATCGAAATGATCGCTACAATATACATGTCATTGGTTTCCAGGAGAGGACCTCGAGTCTTGCTTCATCCATTCAGACGAGAAGTGATTCCTGTTAAACTGGCTAATGAAGAAATATTTTTTGAATATTTGCCTGTGAACAGAATCACCCCGCTTAAAGTTAATTGTACTGCAGGCTAGTTCCATTTCATAGCTAAGACTCCGTTTAATGTATTTGACTAATCAATTATCACTGAAATGCAGCGAATACGAAGATTTTGGTACTGAGATATTTACGTTTACACATCTTGCCATCTCTCTTGTAACCAGGTTTACAGGTGCAGATGAAAGACCCCTTAGTGTTCTTACATAACGCATTTCTGTCACAGTTATGAGTATTACTTGTGCACTCGTCTATATCTGAAAAAAAAGAGAAACATAAATTGCGTTTCTTTTCTTTGTTGTCATTTTCTTTTCACTCTACGTTACAAAGGAAAGTGATGACTGATGCGAATATAGCGGCTTTCTAAAATTGCTGAAAAATGAAAAAGATGCATGCGCTAGCCACGGTTAATTCGAATTGAGGCCGAGCCACATTATTTAGACTGGCTGAATTGATTCAGATACGGATCTTAATTCCAGCCGAACTAAATTAAAAAGGAGAAAAATGGCCATTTCCGTCAAACTGCTTGTAACATACGTTATAATAACTTATGCATTAGGTTCGGCACACGAAAAGTTCGGTGTCTGAATTAAAGTCGCTCCAAAGTCGCTCCAAAGTCGCTCCAGAGTCGAAATTCCCGGCCGGGCTAGGCGGGAAGAACGGCTGAGCCGTTCCAAATTGAAATAAGCGTTCCTAAGGCCCTGTTCAGAAGCCGCTCCACACATTATGTGGAGACAACCTAACTGAATTAGGTCCGACATTGGAGCGAGGTTGGTGCAGCAAATGATGCAGACGGCGTACCGTCCTAACCTTTATTTCATGTATGGAGAAAATGAAAGACCTGGATTCGATGCCATCTTTTCACGCCATAATTGATTTCCACTTTGTAGAACACCATTCTTCTTGTTTCTGTAGATCTCTATTTTTGCCGAATTCATGTGAATCATTACATTCGACCTTTTCTTGCTCCTCCATAACTTCTCGGAAAGACACCGCGGGAATACGTTTTTGAAGGCGCGATACAGTATTTTGCTGGTCAGCGTCATCGCCTTTTAAAATTAAAAACACAGGCAACTTTGAATTGGTTTTCAACGCGAGCCCGGTAGGCGATAAAAAACCCCAAAACTTAGAGCGAAAACTGAAAACTTAGCTCCTGAACTTCGCCTATCGTTTCTATTATTCGTATTCCATATTTTATCTTGTGCACGGGTTAAACTGAGGTTGCACAGCATGTGAATTTTTTGAAAGTTTCGCGGCGCGATAGTCTTCGTGAAACGTTGATCGATGTTGCGCCGATGTTGTGTGCAAAGGCCAAAAACAGGCACCTTTCCGAGGGCTGTAGCGGTCCCCTAAGACACACCAATCTTCAAGTATGCAGAGCTGGTGAGCTGGAGCCGCTTGAAGTGGTATACCAGCGACACATTGATTCGATACGAAGACAAGACGACCGCAGGTGTTCCTGCCCTTTAACTTGTTGACACACTGCGAAGTTGCACGTTCGTACCATCCCGTGCAAGCTATTTCAAACTTTATATGAAGCTGGTACTTTGCTGCAGAATTGAAGCGCCAAAGATGTTAAACAACTGGCCCAAATGAGGAAAAAGCCGAAAAGATTGTGACAAAAAAGCGTAAACAAGATCACACTGTCACGGAGGTGGGTTTTCCTGACCACAGTTACGGTCATTTCGTTCTATGGTCAGATCGTTCCAATCAATAGGAAGATCATTCCACAAAAAAGTCAGTTCCACATGTGTTATATCTATTTTCTAAATGTGTAAATGTGACCTGATTTGTTTGATGCTGTACTGAGTGAAGGAAATCTGTCATGAAACCCTAATTCTGGTTTATGTATAAAGGATAAGTATTTCAATGCGTTATTTATCTACTTTTCAGGAAATCCTTTTCTCTGTAATATTGATAATACAGAGTTTGAAAGTTATTTACAAAGTTGTTTTGAAATTCTTTTTGTGTTATCAAAGTTTGAAATAATAAAATTATTATCCATTGTTATGAATGCAGTAAACATTATAAGTGAGCATGTAAACATTTCTTATTGACAATTTATAAGTTAATGGTCTGGGACAGGATTATTCACATAAATTACCAATAATATAATTTGTTAGTTTTGTGATAACCAAGGGAGTTTTGTTGCAAAAAAAAAATGTTTCTGTAATTGCCATTAATGCTGTCCACCCATTTGTGCCTGAATTGATGTGAAGCAGAGAAGGCTGATGGTCCTCTGGTTATGAATACAGTGGCAACCAAGAGATTTGTATGGAGTGAATGTTTTATTAAAAATAACATAAGATGCTGAATTTAGAAAAAAAACAAAAGGAATAAAAGTAAAGGTGGTAAAAAAGCATAGTACAAGAACATCTGAAGGAGGAAACAAATGTAAATGTGCATGTGGAACAAACCAATTATACACCAGATCCACAAAAAGCAGTATGTGCAAAAATATCCTCACATAATTAGAAATTTCCTGACATACTAGATTGGGCAAAGAATCACAGTAGTGTATTACGAAATTCTGCATAGAACTTTATTGTCCTACACAGTTGTTATAAAATCAAGCTTAAATTATTCAATTATCATTCTCAGGCTTCTGAAGGAGAAAACACACTTTGTCTTATGCATGTGGAACCAACCAAAGTGCCAGAGCCAGAGCTAGTCATAAACAGTGGAATAAGAAAAATTATCCTCACATGATTAATAAATTTCCTGACATACTGGTTTAGAGATTAGGCTACTTACATGTATTACAAACACAAGGGACTCTTGACACATTCCATTCGACGGTGTCCCATCAGCAGAGTTCAAACTACTGGATGATCAAAGAGGGCCAGTTTGGTCCCATGCTTTTAAAACACCTGTTACATACCCTCTGTATTTTCTTTATTGCTCAGTATTATTAAGGGAATAACAAAAAAACTACATGTACATATGTTTTGTAACATGTAGTTAAGCGTGTATGCTACTTACGTCTTACCCTTGTGTATATTACTAAAAACTGGGATACTGCATTGGCTGAGCTCTGTTTACGGGGCAATTAAGACACATGTCATATGGGTGGAAATGGCTATGGGAAATGCCCAAGGCTGCTTGAATAAATTAATTTATTGTAATAAACAGAATCATGTAACTTGTGTAGTAAACAAGTTTATGAAGAGTACTTTCACCATATTGGCTACATAAAAATATTCAGCCCAGTAAAGGCACAAAAGGCCAAATAAAAGGACAAGGCCAGGGGAGGAAGTTCAAAAAAGGTTTTGACGTCCTTTCACACTGAAGTTGTAAGGCAGAATGACACAACTTCGCGTACCCATGTGATCAACAATGCACTGTATGGGAAGGGGAGGGCATACAAAGGATTGTCCCCAACCACTCACCCTCTCCTGAATTGATAATAACTTAATCATGTGCAAAACTCATATTAATTTTATTGATTAACACTACTTCTCAGGTAAAGACATAAAAATTCCATTGGTAAACAAATATTTCATTTAAAAGCCACAACTCTAATGGGCTGTCAGTTCATTTAACAGAACCAACATTCGAACAACAAGTTGATGATTTAAGCAAAATCATAAGTTAATATGGACAAAACAAATAGCACGACTGGAAGTTTATAGAAACAGTAGAAAAAGAAAAAGAAATAAAAGTAATATGTTTATTTCTTAAATACATCTATTCTTTCTTTTTAAGAATAGATGTATTTTCTACAGCTACTCATAAAGGTGCAGATATGCTCTCCACTTTGCTTTGCATCTCTTTTGCAACTATCTGTAAGGCAAAATAAATATTAAACTAAACATTAAGTTGATAAATATAGTTAAAGAATAAAAAAAGTTAAAACTGATAAATCACTAACATCTAACAACCTCCTGTACAAGACCATTACCCCGACCCCATTCTATTAAAAGTAAAAGCAAAATTGTTGTATATGCAACATCATTTGCCCTAACCTCATTCTAAAAAAGAACAAACAAGGCATGAACCATCCAGAAGCTTGGAATTGGGAGAGTCATAGTAAATTCTGAGTGTAATTATTGGAAGTACAAGCAGGATGGAAGCACAGTGATAAAGAAATTATCGAATTGTCAAGGTGAAATTGACATTGAACAATAGATATGGACAAGCAATTATTTATACACCTTTTGTTAGCTCCATGAGGAGGAAATGGTTTAATTATTAATAAGCTGATCACAGGACAATGTTGGCATGAATAACAAGCAATTAAAATGGACTAATTTTTGAATGACTACCGTATGGTCCCCCCTCCTTTCCAGGGGAAATAAACACCACTGTTACTACCCTTAGAAATAAAAATAGAACCTGGAACCCTAAGCTACGGGCTTGATCATTGAACTGATGTGTGGTCATGAATCCATGTGTAGTCATTTTTTCGTTCTTAACATGCCCAGTTTATATGTTTACTGAACTCATGTTGTGGTTAATGAACTGTTTGTCTTTATTCAACCATGAGAAAAAGAAGTTGATGGCTAAACCAAAAAGACAAAGGCACGGTAATGAAACTGCAGATTTTTAAAGTTTATCAAAGCTTACAACTAACTTATGACAAAATATCAGGGTTGTTTGTAAGATGATGATGTAAACGGCAGCTGAGCTAATTACGCTTAGCGCCTTAAATAAAGTTATTGATAAATTCTCAAAAAGTGGCTTACCTCTATCGCATATTATGAACGCAATGCTACTCTCAAAAACCTTGCCAGTGTTCAAAATCTTCTGCTGTTCTGGCTGTCCATGGTAGCTTCTGGTACATTTTTCGGAAGGCAATTCAAACTGACTCGACGCAACGCTACACGAAGTTAAGCTTACTTCGCGTCATCTGTATTTACTAGTTCTTTAGCTCGGTTCACGATCTATTAAAGAAAGCTATTCTCAGAAAAGCGAAGACTGCTCGTTAAACTCCACGATATGCGATGAAACCGACATCAACGTTTATAAACCCATTTAGCTGCGAACATTTGGCTGCCTGCGAAGTACAAGAAAGATATCGAACGAACTCAGATACCGCTGACCAGGTACTGTGACGTCACAAAACATATTCCCGCGGTGTCTCTCGGAAACATGGCTCACAAATATGCGACTGAACTGCCTGCTTTCCAGCCCTTGAAAGTTTGACCTTTCGTCATTCTCGAAGACAGAATAATGGATACAGAAGTATCCCTGCCACCGTAACTACAAGTATATTTTGTATTCTTAAAGCGAGAAGAGCAAGATTGTTCTTCTTTACAGGCCTTTTTTCTCAATTTAGTGTTCTGCGTATGCACCCGTATCACATTTTCTCACAGGGTAACACCCATAATTCCTCAATTGAGAACATGGGTATTACCCACGAGAAACGATCGTCTGAGCCATTCAGACAACTGCTACAGAGGATTCCATATTTGGAAACGGCATGATCGACGGCATTTAATATTATTCCTCGCCGCCATTTTTTTCTTTTGATGTTTTTCTACAATGAAGAAGTTTAAGCCTGTGTCGGTCAAAACTACCGTACTTGGTAGGAAAGGGAAGGCAGTGATACACACTCCCTTGTCAGTGAATTCTGCGACGACTAGAATTAACCAGCCAAAGAAATGTGCACCGGGTCATGATCAGTCGACTGAACAAGACCTCAATGCCGATGATTATGAAGTATCTGTTTTTACTCCTGAGGCTTCGCGCTCTGGAGCCTACGCGAGAAACGTAAGCTCTGTGTACAACTGGGAGAAAGTACGCGGCAAACTTCTTGAAGCAACGGTGGAGGAAGAGGGAATGCCGGAGAGCGGTGTTTGCGTAGTTTGCAAAGAGAGGGAACCATTTTTGCGATGTCGATACTGCGGCCCCAGACAGTTTTTCTGCTCAAATTGTGCGCGAGATCTTCACGCAGATAGAAACCAATTCCATGTTTTGGAACAATGGAAGGTTAAGTGCTTTATTAAATGCATCGCTTGCATTGTAAAATTCATTGATATTCCACATGACATCATACATGACCTGGCGTTATGAATATTCAACGTTTCGAGCGTACTATTTATCGGCCTGGCGATTCACGCTCTTTTTTTGCGAATTAAAACGTATTTTTTGAATGCAGACTAACTCATTCATAATGTTGACCATTGGTCGTGTTTCTGTTTGTAGGATAACCGATTTGTTCCGTTATTTCCAAATCATGGAGTCTTGAATAGTGACCATCGTTGCGCAACGACAATTACAAAATTGTTTAAACTCGTTGATGCCTTTGGTAAGTAATAAGTAAGCGGATGGAAACGAATAAATCATCTATATCCCCTTGATGTTTTTGTTGAATTGTTCCTTTCTACAGCCTCGTGTCCTTTATTAACATGTTTTTTATTTGTTCATTATAATTATAGCGGTGACGAATGGTCGAAGTTTGCGAGCATGTCGAGTAGTGCGATTATTTTGCGAGCTTGCGAGCAACGCAAAAATTTGGGGAGCACGGGCAAGATATTTGCGAGTAGTTAAAAATTTTAATGGGTCTTTCTGCAGGTACCAGAAAGCTTTGTATTTTTCTTCACTTGGGATTAGTCTTTATTTGGAGTTGTTTTGTTTCCCGTCTTTTATTTCTTTTGTATTACGTAATCTGTGCTCCGGTATACTCGCAGAAGGAACTATTTTAATGGACCATTCATCGCGGCCATGCATATAGAAGATGACATGTTAGCTGTATACAGTATATAGTAGACTGGGATTTTCGTTGCTTTCTTCTACAAAATCCTCATTAATTAAAATAGCAAAAGACAGAGTCACTGTCACTGCATTCTCTTTCATATTCGACGTTGACGACTGTGGGATTTTGTAACCAACCACTAAAAGAGTTTGACTTTTGTGCTGCCCATTAAGAAAATTTTGTAATTAATCACAAATCAAACTGAAGAAGGTATAGTTGCTCTTGGCTGAGAACCGATGAAAGTGCATGTATAATTTATGTTATCATATAAAAGTTGATATATGTGCACACTATGCATCAACCAATTCTTATAAATTTGTTTCTTTTTCATGCCCAGGTAACCAGCATCTCAAAGAAGTGGCAGTATGTGACTGCGAAAGCCATGCTGTCACTTTGGTGAGATGTCAATTCTGGCCAGGTTCACCAGAGAGACCTTCAGTAGGTTTTCACTTCAAACTCATGGACCTGGCAGAGAAACTTTTCCTTCACAGCCAAGTGTCTGTAAAGGCATTTTCTGAATTGCTTCAGGAAATGATTCAACCAATGCAGCCCACTTTTGTGAGTAATTTTTAAACCCATTACTTCTTTTCCTGATTTCCCTGGCTTTGTAACATTGATTGAATTTGCCTTCGATCAATTCAATGGGAAAAAAAAAACAAAACAAAAAAAGTTCAAAATTACAATTATAAATTATATTTTTTTCGAGAAAATCAAGATCAAGGAGTCAAGTCTGCTGTAAGGCAGTGGAAACAAAACATGAGGCTTTTGTCATGCAAATCTGATTCAATAAAACCATTTGCATAGTGCAGACAATAACAGTCTGCTGCATAGCAGTAGTGACCAAAGATGGAAAGAGAATAAACTCAGCCTATTTTCCATATAAATTTTTATTATCACAGGATTTTGATCCTAGCAGTTTCCCTATTACCACAGATTAATAATTCTAACAAGGATTTTAACTTTTTGTAGATTTCATCATTATATTCAATATTAAACTCTGGATGCTTTGAAGAATACAGGTCAGTCAAATTTAATAGATTAATATTCATACATATTCATTTTGGTGCTGTGTACTTTGAAAAAGTTCATTTGTTTGTGTTTTTTTTGTTCTTATTTTTCTATAGATATTTCAAGTACAAGCTCAAATATTTAAATAGCTATATTCCAGCCTTATACAATGGTGCCGAGTGCCCATTGTGTCCCAAAGTAAGTACACTGTATACCTGTACTGAGGTAGCTCCTTTTGGTCATTGATGAATAGTTTTTTTTAGGTTACAAAATTCTACTTCAGTTCCTTAATAAGATGATTAATGCGATAGATTGTAATAAGGCTATGATAATGATTAAATGGTAACAAAATGTTCACAGTATGATGATTTTTTTGTTTATGCAGTGACAAATTTATGTATGCTAACTATCAGCACAAGTACATGTGCATAATTTATGTCCCTGGGAAACCTTTCAGCTTCCTCTTTGAAAATCAAATCTATGATGTTTACTTCATCTTTCTTTAAGTCATTTTTTTTTTATTGAATTGGTTAATGGTTGCTACCTGGAAATGTTTCATTTAAGCTCACCCTCTCACTTCCAGAGCGAATAATGAGGTCTTGAAAGGTGGTTATAAATTTTACATCTGCACATGAAATCCTGTGGTGTGACCATGAAAATGATGCCTCTTCTACAGCATTATTCTCAGATGATACTACTTGCTTTTCTACAGTTTACAATTGAGATTTGCATTTTTTTGTTTGAATTTTCACTTTGGCCTTTTGTGGGAGAAAAAGGGTAATTTTAGTCCTCGATAGTTTTTAAATAGCAAAGCATTAAATATATATTTGTGCAAATCAATACCTCATTTAATTCAGGAAAATGGAATTCTTATCGAAAGTGTGGATGCTTGTTTTGGTCTGGCACGAAGGAAAGCAAAAGGTGGCAACATTATTTCTTCAAGGCATGGAGACTTGATTTTCAGTGATCAAGATGATGTGGATAATTATGTTGATAATTATCCACACACTGGGAAGACTGCAGAGGAGGTATGATGTCTATGGCTATCCATGGTCTGTATGGTGCATTAAACTGACTGACTGTCCAGCCTCTTCTCTTACTCTAGCTAGTCTTAGATTATATTTTATCTTTTGTCAAATTATGATTCAAAGTTAATTTCATGAAACCTTATTAATATGTAACTATATTCACTGCTGAATAATTTTCTACTTTGTTTTCTCTCTTATAATAATTTTCTTAGCTTTCTTTTATTTTCTTAGCTTACATTGTGGACCACAACTTGATTAAGAGCAGAAATAAATATTTGAAACACTTATTTGAAACCTAAGAAGGTTAAGAATCTTAAATAGCTGGAGGCAAGTTACCAGTTGGCTTTTTACAAGTACGAGTAAGTGTTGCATTCCTGGAGTACTAAGGACACAACCAGCAAGCGGATAGGGCGGTGATTGAACTCGGGGCCTCCAGATTGCAAATTCAGCACTCTAACCACTCAGCCATGCTTAAATAATTATACAGTTCAAGAGAAAAACATACTTTTTCACTTGTTGTTAACACAAATTTAATTTAATTAGTTAAGTAAATAACATTAGTTATTATACAGGTCAATTACTTAAGCTGGTCAATGATGGTAGGCAATATTTTTTTACTCTCCTTCCCTTCATAGGACTGTAACAGATTCCATGCAGGTGAAGTTCTCCCTGCCCTGCGAAGCAAGGGGAAGAACCAGCTATTTGATGAGAAGGGAGTATTTGGCAGAGTCTGTAGGCATGACTTCCCAAAAAGCTTGCTAAGCATAAAATATGGTGAAAGGTTAGACCATGCATTAACAAATTTTCAGTTGAAGCTGAGCTCTAACCTTGTGTAAATTCAGACTGACATGTGAAAAATTATAACAATTTTGTTACTTTTGAAGCTTATCAGCATTTTCATTTTTTTGTAGTAATCAGGCTATTTTACTTTTCCCACTTCTTTTTAGGATATCATATTCAGTTTATGAACTCAAGAAGATGAGGGAAACAACTTCACAGAATTCCTTGAAGTTTATTTTGATGTATGACATTGCTTGCTTATTATCAAGTCACTTGAAGGTAAATATTATCTTATCATTTTTTTTGTTGTTTTTGAGTTTAACTTTCTTGGGCGACATCTAATCTTACCAGTGTGTAAACAGTTTAAACTGTTCAACATTATTTACAGTAGGTTTGTGCTTTACTAGCAACAGTAAACTACGATGTCATTAACATAATATAGTCAATACACAAAATTGATGCTCATGAAAGAAATGTGCATTGTACGTAACTTCTATTGTGGTTAACATTGCACTCATCTTGTTTACCTAATGCACTCAAGTTTATCACAGTGGAAAATTTACTAAGCACCTCTTTGATTGCCATGTCAATTGTCAGCCCACTGTTCATTATTGTTGGTGTTTTGATCATAACACTAGAGTAGAAGCAGTTTGGCATGGCTTCAAATCCAACTAAACATCAACTCTTATTTTTGCCATTTCTTAAATTTAAAAGAAAAGCAACCAAGAGGAATTACTCTCAGATGTCACTCTAGCAATTCCAATTTTTCATTGTTATGGACACAAGCCTTCATGTCAGGTGACAAAAAGTTTATTTTTTCTGTCTTGACTAATTATATTTGTACTTTTTGACATAGAAAGCGGAAAAGTTGTTAAACATAAGTTTATAATAATAATTGGGCAATTGCTGCATGTATGCAACATTTGGCGGCTGTAATTTTGGTAGTTATTATTGTTGTTGTTTTTTTTTTTCTATAATATTATGGTAGAGTGTATCTCATGTTCTTTGTTTCTCACTTTCACTATTTTTGCTAACGTTGTAAATGCTTCATCCAAAGGTCCAGTTTAGTCCAAGACGAACTAAAAGTATTGGTCTGACAGACGGCGAAGGCGTGGAGCGATTTTGGGCATACTTGCGCCAGTTTTCAAGCATCACCAAAGAAATGTCCGTTGACAAAAGAAATGACGTTCTTACTGATGCTGCATTACATTATGGTGAACACTTGTTCTCCAGATTTGGTATGAATAACAGTAATGGCTACAGTAACATGTGTGGTGCTTTTTTTACTGTGTTTTCCCTAATACCAAAGCCAGTTACATGTATGATTGCTCTACTTCCTGCCTTTGTCATTGTAGTAAATGTTATGTATGTTTTATTGTAGGTCTGTCTCTGGCAGGAAAGTTAAAAAGAGCTTTGTCTTTGTCATCCACAGTTGGTGATGAAATCACAGAGCTTGTTGCTGCATTGCCAGGTGAAATAGAAAATGTATGCAGTTGCTTTAATTTACAGCTACAAGACCACTTCTTGACTCCTACAGTGCAAAGATTGGAGAAAGCTTCTCATTGTTACAGGAAGCATTTCTATAGGTCAATTTGCCACTAAAAGGATAGGCAATTACACTGGAACTCAGTAGTGCTATTTGGTACCTTCCTACTTAAATAGATTCCCTTCAGTGCAACAAATATGGCCGAGGCTTTTCAGGGCACTTTTAGTGTACTGCCTATTGCAGTTTTCAAACTAGAGATTGACTCATTGTAGGTTCAAATTTTAAAAGTACACCCCCTCTGTATTAAACAAACTTCTACTCGTAAAGTGGGAATCCGAGCCACGTGAATAATCAGAGAAGGAAGTGGTAATAAGTACGCCTGACCTGTGCTGCATGTAGTTATGGGTGCCACATAGGCTTTTGAAAAATATCTCCTTCCCTCTTCATGTTTTCTTAAAAAGGTGGCTCATTGAGCATTGCTCTTTATGTTTCCATTTTCAGATGGTTGTGACTTGAATACAGTTAGGCAGTGGACTGATGATGAATTGTCAGAGATAATTCCAACTGAAACAGGTTTGTAAGTTTAATATTTCATTGTATATTTGAGGTTAGTGAAGAAAAACGGTTAATAAGAACACTGCATTTTGGGATCCTGTTATTGTGACAATTGATCTTCGCTTGACTCCTTACTCTGTGGCTCAGCTTATTGATATTTACTTTTAGTAACATAACTGTTGCTGCTTTTCAAAAGTTGACACTGTAATAGTATGAAATAATAACTTTCTGGTCATGCTATTCAAGACATTCACCTTTTTATAAGTAACTTTCATGAGCTTCATGTTAAAACATGTACTTCAAAGAAACCTTTTGTAGTGGAAATGTAAAACGTACATTTCCTTTTTGCAGTTTTAACTCTTCAGTGGGACGAAAAGTCTGTTGAACTTTTGAAGACTTCCGTAAAACTAAAACACCAGCTTGACTATGCCAAGGAGGAAGACCCCTCCAAAGTTGACATGCTTGAGAGGAAGATATCCAGGTATTTTAACAGTTTTCTTCAGTCTTTTAGTTTTCTTCTTGTTCACATGATTCAAGCATAATGAGATTGTTACATGCTTCTGATTTAGTTCACGGTGTTTTCATCCTCAAAGAAGTACCTCTATCCCGTCAAATTTTCTTGTATTATCATACCGAGATATTATTTTTCCTTTCAGAAATGAGAAAGCAATTGCAGGGGTTGAGAAAAAGAACAGCATTAGATTTCGTTGGAAGGAAAATGATGCCACATTTAAAAATGCGCTGGAGAGGTTAACAGCAAAGATGCGAAGCAATGAGCTGATGACCCTACACAAGATGGCATCAGAAAGAGTATTTCTGTTGGAGTTGAAAGCAAAATATGCAGGTTTGCCTGCTATAACACTAATAAAAAATCATTTACGGAGGGCAGGGAGGTTGCCTCGAGACTTATATTATAGTGGATTTAACTTAATATTTCAAAGTGCCTTACCTAGAAGTCGCGTGAACGATGTGAATGTAGATATTTTCTCATATTTATTTAAAAAGAATATTGGTTGCAACCTTTTGTTGCCTTATATGTCGCAGGAATGTAAAAGTTTCTTCACCTAGAAGCCTGTGAACAATAAAAAATGTAGATATTTTTCATATTTATTTAAATAGAACATTGGTTGCAACCTTTTGTTGCCTTATACGTCGCAGTAATATAAAAGTTTCTTCACCCTGGGCTTGTCACCTTGTCGTGGTGGTGGAGCTTGCGTGTCTCAATGAGCCCAATAGCGATGCCGGCGGGGGTTTCATCCCCGGTAAATCTGAACACGCCGGATTGGTCAAGGGTGAGAGGCCAGACTAAGGACAGCCCCTGGTCCTCCAGGTTGGGGGTTTGGTGTGGGGCCAATCACCCCGCCCTGTAAAAAAGTACGAGATTACAAAAAAGGAAATTACTTTACAGTCAGTCACACAGTTCAGCGGCCAGCGGTCGCCGGCTAACCCCAATGTGAGTTGAAAATAGGGTGCTAAAATGTAAGAACATTGTACAGTGGCAAGAGAAAGAGAGGGGACCCAGAGAGACGTTCAGACGAACTGCAAAGGAAGATCTTCAGAACTTTGCACTGGGATCCTAAGCTGAGGCCTCCATCGTTACCCAGGACAAAGTCCGTTGGAGGCGGTTGATTACCTGCCTTGTTTCTTACACGAGGGGAAGGATTTCGTGATGAGGAATACAAAAGTTTGAAGAGAAAGATTCCAATTATTAAAAAATGTAAAAGTGTTGCCAAAATACTTTACTTCATTATTATTTTTATTTATTTCAGATGGTCAAGCTATTGCTATCAAGTTAGCTAACCAGATTGACAAAGTTGTCAATTCTATGAAGCAGGAGCTCGCCACTTTAAATGGCCTGTCAGAGAACGAGACAGTGACATTCGACGAGATAAAGGACCCAAGCGGTGATATCTATTTCCAGCATCATTCTCCCACAGATGCTTCTGAGGTCCCATCCGCCATTAAGAAAAAGCTGGTGCAATTGGCCTGCTTCTTAGACAGATGCAAAGAAGAAGAAGTGCTTGTGAAGGATGAAATGATTCGTTTAATTACATCCATATCTAACCAAATAAGTTTAATTTCCTCTTACCTAGGCAATGACGTGCAAGTTACTAGCGGTTTGAGGTCACTGCTTCTCCAGAAAGCTGCCCTACACAAAAAGACCCTTCACATGTTAAGGTCTGTGTTTGGGGATGCCGTGACGATTCCTCCCTTGGACGACACCGAGGAAACCTACTCACAGTTTAGTGAAGTAGAAGTCGAGGTAGAAGACTTCAATGATGTCGAAGATCTTTTTGACTTGAGTGCATTCGAGGATTTAGATTACCATTGCACCCCGATAAGTGGATGGTCTGACGATGTGTAATACTGACGTGCTGTCATTAAGTGGAGAGGATAATAAAGTTTTGTTTGTTTATTTCCTGCAAATGTATCTATTCTGTATAATTAATTGATATGGCACTTCACGAGTGTTATTTTTTTTTTTGTGATGGGCTGTGTTATAAAATTCGATTAATGCTCTGAGTTTGTTATCAGAGAAAAAGAAATCAGAGAGTAAAACAAGTTTTTTTCTTGAAATGTTTTCGTTATCACTTATCTTGAGTCTACCAATTACCCTCCATAGAACTAACTCTCATTTTAATGGAGGGGTTAGCTGCAAATGAGACTTTGGTGCACACTTGCTTTGTTATCACTTAATATTTTGCATTTCGTTACACAATATTTAAGTGACTCAGTTTACCAGAGAATATTTTGAGCATTTTTCAGATAGGCAAGCCTGCGAATTCATTAACCTGTCCTCACCGCGGTTACGTCTCGAGCGACTAGTGCTGTGTTCAGACTTGCAGCTGAAACATGTTTCATTCAAAATTGTAAACTTCCTCACTTGGAGCATCATTCGTAACAAAACGCTTATTCGAGTACAGTAGTTAAGGATGGTGAAGAATAACGTTTTCGCGGTGGAGAATATTCACAATTTATCATGACTGCCGAGATGTTAATATACAATAATAATAATATACAATATTATAGAGCGCTAATTCCCAATGGTCCAAAAGCGCTTATGTTCAAAACATGTTTGGTCTGAGCGTGTTTCTCTGCTAGTGTGAACGCTCACGAGTAAATTTTTATGTTTACGAAGACGATGGACCGAGTCAATCGCCTGATCTGTCTGCAAATTATGTTATTATGACTCGATAGACCTCTCTGCGTTAGGTTTGTAGTTAAACTGCGCCATTAGGAAGTAGACGTAGAGTGTGTTCGTTCATGTCACCTGAGGCCACCTTGTCTTGGACACTGCATAAGAAACAGAGTTAAGTTCTTATTGGACTGCTTTGGTCTACTAGCATGGCCCCTATCTCTTTGTGAACGTGCTCTATTGGCCCTTTTTTGTTATTGTTCTTGTCCTGTTTTAAATCACGTGGTGTTCTCTAGGGTCGGTTTCTTTTTCATGCTGGAAAAATATAGTAGTACATGGGAGGGCGAAGTTGACCAATTTTGGAAGGGGATTCGAGTTTTGATAAGTAACGTTTCGTGTAGGTACATTGGAGCAATAAAACATTTTAAGTACCTAAGTTGTATAATATTAGGCAGCTTAATAAAGTAAACGACACCTCAAGGTTAGCTTTTTATGTTCACTTCGGCCAAGGAGTCATAATTACACTTATTGACTTACACAAGTCATAATTTTTTTTTTTTTCGCCCAGACGTTGATTTGACTTTCAAAGGAAACCATTTTCCTTGTTTCATTCAATTTCCCAAGGACAGTAAGTGCAAGAGTACTTGAACAGCTGGTTCCCATTAAATACATATTTCTGGTCAGTAGGTGAATTTTTGGTTGATTGATTTAATCGAGGTAGTGAATAAACGCAAAGTCAATCGGATTAATTTAAGAAACTTCTTCGCCTGATTTATCATTGAGTGAGATTGTGGGGAAATGCATGAGTCGCAAGAAAACTGCGTCGATAGAGGCCAGGCTGTTGCTTGTCATTTTCGGCGCATTAGTTTTTTGTAGGGTAAATGACACAACTAGTGTACTACTTCGCATAGAAGGCGAAAAAGCTGATTTGGTCATTTTCGGCGCATTAGGTCTGGAATTTAACCAAAAAGCCCGTGGACATAGCTTTTTTAGGGTAAATGACCCAACTAGTGGACTATTTCGCATAGAAGGCGAAAAAGCTGATTTGGTCATTTTCGGCGCATTCGGTGTTGAATTTAACCAAGAAGCCCGTGGACATAGGTTTTTTTGGGTAAATGACCCAACTAGTGGACTATTTCGCATAGCTGGCGAAAAAGCTGATTTTGTCATTTTTGGCGCATTAGGTCTTGAATTTAACCAAGAAGCCCGTGGACATAGGTTTTTTAGGGTAAATGACCCAACTAGTGGACTATTTCGCATAGAAGGCGAAAAAGCTGATTTGGTCAGTTTAGGCACATTAGGTCTTGAATTTAACCAAGAAGCCCGTGGACATAGGTTTTTTAGGGTAAATGACCCAACTAGTGGACTATTTCGCATAGAAGGCGAAAAAGCTGATTTGGTCATTTTCGGCGCATTCGGTGTTGAATTTAACCAAGAAGCCCGTGGACATAGGTTTTTTTGGGTAAATGACCCAACTAGTGGACTATTTCGCATAGCTGGCGAAAAAGCTGATTTTGTCATTTTAGGCGCATTAGGTCTTGAATTTAACCAAGAAGCCCGTGGACATAGGTTTTTTAGGGTAAATGACCCAACTAGTGGACTATTTCGCATAGAAGGCGAAAAAGCTGATTTGGTCATTTTCGGCGCATTCGGTGTTGAATTTAACCAAGAAGCCCGTGGACAAAGGTTTTTTTGGGTAAATGACCCAACTAGTGGACTATTTCGCATAGCTGGCGAAAAACCGGATTTTGTCATTTTTGGCGCATTAGGTCTTGAATTTAACCAAGAAGCCCGTGGACATAGGTTTTTTAGGGTAAATGACCCAACTAGTGGACTATTTCGCATAGCAGGCGAAAAAGCTGATTTTGTCATTTTAGGCGCATTAGGTCTGGAATTTAACCAAAAAGCCCGTGGAAACAGGCTTTTTAGGGTAACTGACCCAACTACTGGATTATTTCGCATAAAAGGGGGAAAAGCGAATTTCTAGACATTTTCGGCGTATTAGATCTTGAATTGAACCAAAAAGCCCGTTGATATAGCCTTTCTAAGGTAAATGACCCAAATAATGGACTACCCGCATGAAAGGCGAAAAATGCTTCCACAGATTGAGCAGCTTATGAACTATTTTAGAATGACCAGATGGTGGTCGAGTGGTCGACACTCTTTAACATGTGTATTAAATACTAATTAATATGAACTGACCCAAGACCAAAGACTGACGAAGGAGCTCACATGGAGAGACTGACCGATTCGGCTGCACCAAATTACCTATATGGACTGTAACCGGTGTTTGAGCCTATCTTTGGAATCGATCGATCGAGATCAGACTGCATGGGTAAGCCACCTAACATCATCACCAATCTGACTGACGTCTACCAACTGACACTCATTGATGGCTTCACCTTCTATCAAGTAGCTTCAAGTTAAAAACTGATTCTAACCGACCAAAAGAAGACTTGCGTAACTGATTTAGATTGACCGGCTAATTCTGATAACAGAGTCAAAGGAGCCAACTCATAAACAAGGTGGAACAACGTTATCGAATGACTAAACCGACTGACCAGGATCAATTGACCAATTAAGTGACTCTGGTGGGCCAACTGATTCAGAAGGATCAATTGTAAGTCAATCATCCGACCCAGCTCGATCAACTAAATCATCTCCCTCTGACCGAACCAGTTGACTAAACGATATTGACTAACAACTCAAATACGAAACCGGCGCAACTGATTCATGTGAACCATGTGCCACAGACGCGCTGACTACCCCAGGTGGAGTTACCAATTCTGTGGAACCTGATGAATCAGGTTGAACGACCCAGCTTGAAGGAGTGCAAGGGCCCATAATCAGTATGACTCATGACTTGAACCAGCTGCCTCAGATTAGCCCGACTCGAATTATTAGAACAATATTATTCTTAACAGTGGTCCGAATGCCTCACATTAGAGACCTGTCTCGAACAAACTAACAGTAGAGCCGTCCGAAAGCCAAACTTTTGATTAGCCGACTTAATTCGAGTTAATGTTTATAACCAATGAGTACACGCCTGTTTGTTCAGACGCCGAACTTAATTATTCAAACTTGTCAAGTTTTAGGCAAAAGATCATATAATTTCTATATTTTACGAGAAAGCTAATTGGAAGGGGGCGCTTCTTTGAAGGGGTGCTTATTTCATTTTTCAGATGATCTTGGCCTCAAGATGACAGTTTTCTTTGTCCCAAGTGAACGGAAACTGCAACATAAAATGCAAAGACTACAACGTATCTTTCAGCATACATCTAAAATGCGAGTGTGTGGTGTATATACTTGGCTTTAATTGTCCTGTTATAACTAAGTTCAGTCGTTGTCCTCAAGAGAAGCCACGTCGTAAACATCCGACCATGTGGTGTCTTCAAATGGGTCATTCTCCAGTGACTGTACATGTCTTGCTCTATTCATTGACGGTAAACGTACTGTATACCGTACATTTAGTAAGGAGGACAAGGTGTGTTGGGGGAGTGCGCTTATTCGAAGGAGGCACTCATTTAACATTTCTAGCCAAAAAAAGGGGGGGGGGGGGGCTAATTCGAACATTTACGGTAGGTATTAGGAGCAGGACGTAAAACGTTCCACGTCTGACTTATGGGGCCTCAGATGGAAAAACTGGAAAAGGTCTACCAAAAAGCTCATACAAGATAAGGTAAGGTCGCGGATGCGAGGACAACACATTGTGCCCTCCTTAAGCTTGAAGGCAGCATAAAAGGGCGCCATTGGCTGCCGCAATCAGTTCCTTTACCAGCTAACTATATATGTGTTAAAGTGGAAGTGGTAACAGAGAAACCAGCTAAATGACACAGAGGATAAACTGTTGTTGGGACGAGACCAAATATATTATGCCACGCAAGTGATAGGGGCATCAGGGATCGTAAACCAGCTGTCTTTAATGAACAAAGATTTAATGATGGATAGATAAAATACAATTGACGCTCAGAGCAACCAGCAGGCGGCTTCCCACTTCAACTTTGATTTATAAGTGGATGCTAAAGTAACGTGCTTGTGCATTTCAGAACGTTATACTTAGCTGTTGCAAAAGGGTCTCTCAACTTTATTACTGTGATCAGTTATACCAACTGGTGACATACATGTACCTGCAGAGGATTGTACACTCTCACAAGCTAGTTTTTTAACTTTTCTATTTGACACATAGGATATTACAGGGATTGTCGAATTGAGTCAGCAACTAGCTTATCAACGCCAAAAACCACATCGGCGATGATCGGAATACAGTCCAACCGCCGGATGCGACCACCTTTCGTAAGCTACCACCTCTCATCAGCGAGTATTTTTCCAAAATACCAAAAGGTTGTAAGTCAAATCACTATATTTGGAACATCTTGGAAGCGATCACCTCTCGTTAGCGACCACAATTACCTTTATAGCTGAAAGTTGGAAATTTTCTTTTGGTTTTAAACTTCCGTAAGCGACCACTTGACAGATAATAGAGCGGAAATCGGACAGAGCTGTGTGATTCTGAGCCTAAGTCGCTCGAGCAATTATCTCTTGACTCTGTTTTACCAAAAAACGAGGTATCTACTGCAGTATGTTACCAGACACGGGCCTTGCGCTTCGTGGAACCACATGTACACTTGCCGTTAAGGATCGTTCTTTTTTTACATCACTTAATTATTTTTGCTTTCGTTTCAGTTAAACAGCAGTATCATTATTTGTAGACGTTGCAGAATCGAAAAACAGGAAAGCCAAGTGTGTTGAGCGGTCTAAAAAATTTGACCCATTATGGTCTGAACTGCCGTAAGCGACCAACTAGGCTCGACATTTTGGGTGGTCGCTTACGGGAGGTTCGACTGCAATCAACTCTGCCACCCTTTAAGTGAAAATAACTCATACCTTCGAGAAACTCTTTTCACCTCAAGCGCTTATTTTGGAAAAACAATGCCAAGGTTTAGTTAAGGAGTATTCAATTTTTTTTTGCCACTTGCTTCTTCATTTCTTTCATAACAGCTACCATTTTAATGATGTACCATTCCATATATTTATGCACAGTATAACTAAATGCTATTAATTGAAGTATAGACTCATGATCATATCTCCTTGAAGGACAGAATCAACTATTACGGGCAGCCACCCTCTCAGTGTAAAGATATGAAAAAGTGCAAGACTCAAACATATTACTGTTACGAGCCTCGTTTGTATGGGTATTATACAAGTCATGGTACTTTCGTATGTTATATTCAAAGTAAACGTTTTATACAATTACCATTCCTAATGGCTACTATTCTAAGCTGGCCTTAAACTTGGTTACTCTAAGCATGTTTCGCGCAGTTGCGAACACAGGATTTAAGAGAGACTCTTGACTGTATGTGTCAGTAGAAATGACATGCCCTCTTTTGGTTTCACGTAGAACAGATTAATCCTGCCTGACGTAAAGTGGCTAAAATAACAGAACGGACAGCCACAGGTAAATGAAATGAAAATTCTGGGTCCACGTTTACAGTGCACTCAAAATATAGAGGGCCGTGGGCAGTGCGGATGATGTTTTTGCCTAAAACAGTATCGTTATTTATCACAGAGTAAGAGCCATCATCCTGAAGGTCTAACCAGTGGCCTCTTATCTTCGTGGTACTGACTGCTTTCATTATCCTGGAAGGTTTCGATATTGTGTGAAATAGCCAGAATGGTTCATCGGCAGTCGTATAGATAGCCAACACTAAACTTGATGCATCATCGGAATGCTTCATGTTCACACCAACAGACAACCAAGCATCTGGTGAAAAAGAGGGTGAACATGAAGCATACAGGGTCAACTTCTCTGTTGCTGAGAGACACAAGTCCACCACCTCGACATCTGCCTCTTCGATTTGACCTTGCCCATCTAACGCACGCTCCGCCACATCTCCTCCAGCAATTTTTGTCAGAACAGGTAAAATATCACCGGTGGGTCGAGGATTGCTAGGTTCACTCTCTGCAGGGCACCCATCTGGCTCATCTGAGTGAGGCTGATTGCTGGCAACAGTAAAATAAATTTTTTCTGCTGCCAACATGATCTGCCTAAGCTGCAGACGGCCGTAATTGTATGGCTTCTTGAAAGTTATCCCCTCTGGCAAGCCATGAATTTCAAAGCCCCCTTTCAAATAAGGCACCCTACATCCTTGTTTACCACAAGCTTCGCCTAAAAAAAAAATCAAGACCAGGCATCAGTCAATAACATAATTGTGTCATGACATGTCATTAACACATCAATAACATGTCATGCGGTCTACTTCAGAAAAATAATGTTGCAATGAGTTTAAAAAGTCAAAAACCATTCCCTTTTCAATGAACAATCAGTGTTGCTTATGGATCATGGAATTGCATGGCTATCAAGAGGTGCAATACAACGTGGGACAAACTATTTGTTATACATTTTATGAGTATGCACTTTTTAAATATAACTATATTAGAGAGTTGAAATTAACCCAGTGTTTTAATTTTTTAATGAAAAGCATTATCAAAATACTTACTATATTTTTTGTTGAAAAGGTCTTGAACATTACAAACAGAAAAATGATGTTTGTCACTTCCTAAATAAGAAAAAACAGCAATATTAAAGATATATTATATATTATTATTACATTTCTTTATATCACAAGTGTGATATGAGGCAGAGAAGTTGTTTATAGAAAATTATAATTAGGGTATAATTTGGAGTGATGAAGGTTTATAGAAATTTGACATAATATCTTTATGTCACAAACATGATAGTCAGGCAGAAGTCGTCAGTAGAAAACTTAGTAAATTACCATTTTTGAGTTAATAACTTACACATACAGCAAAAGAAACACAAGAAGGCAAGCCAATGTTGCTATGGTGATATCATGAGTCAAATGCAACGTGCTTATGAAGTGAATAAGTTTTAACAGCAGAGTGCAAAGAAAATAATTTTTACAGCTTGCCATTCGGGCAAGCTGAAGCCAATAACTTTTTGGCTTGCAGAATTGATTTCACCATTCTTCTGTTATTTGAATTCCTCAAAAAACATCACTTGCCTGTCGGGCAAGTTAAAAACAGAATTTACTAGCCTGATAGCAAAATCCACTTGCCCCGGCCTATCGGACACTACTTTCTTTGCACGCTGAACATGAAAGTATATTTTTCCTAACTGCAGTAATATTCCTGCCACTGTAATAAAATCACTACAAGCCTATTAAATTACACATATTGCCAAATTTGTATGTGGGGAAAAACTAATTACACACATGTAGTAAAGATCCTTATACCCAGACCTTGCATGGTTTGAAATTTAGAACTGCATCAGCCCCAGGACCAATGCACACCTTGTACGAGAAAATAGCCAAGCGAAGGGATTACCAGTAAGTAGCATTCAATGGTTAATCTCCCATTAAAATATCAAATTACTGGTTGTTTGCAGTAGATACTCAAAGAGGTTAAGGATTACTTACCAAAATATTCACGAAACTTTAGGCTTATATCTTGATTGGCTGCCAGGAAAGAGGTACCATCCCTGGAGCCCATGTGGAAAACCTCCCCACTCACATCCAGGTACAACACAGATGCCTGACAGCCCAAGTCTTCCAGCAACATTACCTATTAAAACACAGACAAAAAAAAATAGAACATTCTATTTGACCTCTAAGTACCCTCAACAATAAATACACCTTATTAGATGGTTTAGCATATAATACGTGCAGAGGCGTCTGCAGATATTTTGCAAGTTGCGTAGTATTTTTCCGAGCCTCGCAGGGGTGAGGAAAAATACAAGCGCAATGAGCAAAATGTCTGTTCGTATTATATGCTAAACCATCAAATAAGAGGTTTATTATTCCACTACAAAAAAAATTGCTATTTGACAATTTCCTTCTATTTTTTGGTACGAGTATTCAGAAACATCCTGATTCCGTCTGTGAAAATCCAATCACAATGAGCAAAATGTTCACGCATATTATATACCAAACCATTTAATGAGAGGTTAATTATTTTACCATAAATTCAAAACAAAAATGTTGGTTTGGTTTCTACTTTCTAGTAAGAGTATCCAAAACATCCTGATTCTGTCAGCTGCAGTTGCTCCTTTTGCATCTGCCGGTATTTGCCCTTTTGTAAACCGGTTAAATCAGGACACTACAGTGTATTACAGCTTTGTATTTTGCTTGTTCTGTTGACCTTATATATGGTAAAATGACATAATAGTGGAATAATAATTAGCAATATTTTACCTAAATTACAATCACTAAAAGTTATCAATTTAAAAATCAAGTAATTGCCTCCTTAACTGAAGCAAATTTCATCTGATCATTAGTTAGTTAACTGCTCTGATACAAGCAGATGACATGGTACTACTCTTTTAGGAGCCATTAATAACAGCGGCCAGAGGACCTCTTATGCAATGCGCTTGTATTAAAAAGTACTTGGAATTAATATACACATATCTGAAAAAGAGAGAATGTACAATGTATTCCTTAACTCAAGAAAGAACAACAATGAAACAGCCTCTAATATACATAAATAACAACATTACTGTGGTGATTACCTCTTCAAGTAGTTTCTTTCTGTGTCGCTCAATTAATTTTTTTCTTTGCTCTTCTGACAGTTCTGATACTTTCACATCTAATTCTTTGAATGCTTTTGCAGAGTTTTCATATTTTTCCTTTTCTTCTTTTGTCTGCAATTTCCACTTTTCAGATGCACGCTTATTTTTGTCTTCGTATCTCAGACCCTTACATTCATCTGCAAATTTTAAAATATTGTGCCATCAAATTACTAAGCATTTTAACTTGACGAGCCAAATTTCTAAATGTCATTTTGTAAAATGCTGAAAGACAACTTCAAAGCTAGGTCACACCACAGGATTTCATCCACAGACTCAAAAGTTACATCAACCACATTCTGAGACTACATCATTCAAAACTTAATTAAGACATAAAAATGAATGATCAAGTTTGCACTCCAATCCTCAAATAAATACAAGTCTTAATTATTCACTGAGAAAAATTGACAGTTTTTAATAAAAAATCAAGAAAATTAATAACCTTAAATT
Source organism: Porites divaricata (assembly GCA_038088405.1). Classification (NCBI taxonomy): domain Eukaryota; kingdom Metazoa; phylum Cnidaria; class Anthozoa; order Scleractinia; family Poritidae; genus Porites; species Porites divaricata. The sequence goes on from JBBMOI010000002.1 coordinate 15,902,048, forward strand.
CAAGCATGAGTGGGGAGGGAAAATGAAAAAAAAATCTAAAGTTTACTTTTTTTCCCTTCTTGAATTGAAAATCTATATAAACAGCTATGTGGTGGATTATTACATGTAAAGTAACTTAATTGTACACAAATGCTATACCACAAAGCATAGCCTACAGTTATAAACATCAGTCACTATGCAGTAAACAGCACTGCACAAGCTCAGACGCTGATGCCCAAAACCTAGTTCACATTCATGATCTGTATAAATTAATACGTAATCTAGAGAAGAACTTCAGTATGCACATGGCCTTGCAAACGTGCAATGTTTGCTGTTCTAGACTTTCTATTCACTCTGAAGCTTCCTCAACTCAACTAGAGATGCTTTTTAAGCCCCCTTTAATCCATAACATTCCTTAAAAAATTCACAACTGTTTTCAGATCTGGTTGATATACACATGTACCTTGGGCATCACAAATGCATGTGAGCTACATGTAAATACCCAGGATTCCCAGCTATTAATAAAGGAGTGCAAATAACAGTTGAAACTGCAGTCAAACCTGTTTATAACAATCATGCTTCCTTGAGAAATGGCCAGGTGACGGCTACATTTATATACAGGGTGACCACTACCCGTACGATACAGAATACGTTAAAACAGCGCTGCTTTAGCGACTTTTTAGCGCTGCAACAAGCGCTGCAGAAAGGTTGCACGAACGCTGTTTTCCGTTCGCTGCAGCAGTGCATTTTTGTGACTGCGTTAGCGCTGCGGTAGCGACACTGAGAGCTGCAGGAGCGCTGCCGTAAAGATGCAAAAAAATAGCCACACGGTCGATAAACAGCTTTTATGCAGCGCTGTGCAGCGTTGGTGAAGCGCTGCAAATAACAGTTGCTGTGCGCGATTTCTATTCAATCGATAATTTAAAAAAAATCAATAAAAACATCGGTCATCTGGATATGGGGACAACGAATCCCGTGCTCACCTGTGGTCCTTCGATCGAACGGCGTCATTCGGTCATGCAATCAGCGCGTTTGCCACACGAAGCGCAGTCCATTTCATACTTCTTAGTAATAACATGTGTCAACAGCAATACCAGAACTAATGTTCTATAATGACTTAACGACACAGACATAAATTTACAACCTTTAATGTATTAACTCACTGATTGAATGCACTCTCTCATTCGACCAGTCACTTGCTTTAAAAATACAACTTTACTTAACGATACATGAAGTGTCCCTCTAGTTACGTGGTTAATCTGACAATTTCGCGTTTCACGCAATTAAAAAAGTTGGGGAGCAAAAAAGTAAAGGCAAATTCTAAAATTTGTTTCCACTGTTTGAATCTAAAGCCTTCATGACGACGTAGCTAGCTTGCACTTACGTCGCTTTTACTAGACACTGAGTGTTACTGTATTCAAAGTGCTCACGGTTATTCATAAATACTTTCGCATTGAAAATCAGTCAGGTTTAGAGTGGAATCACCTAGAGTGATTCCACTTTAAGCAACATTTCCACATTAAGCAACATTGTTTAATAGTCAGAAATAAACGAAACAAGAGAATGGAATTAGTGTCCATGGTCTTTAACGGTTTCTAAACCAGTCTAACCTGTGAGATAGCAATAAGGCAAATAGACCTTAGATACTACTTCCATTGTTTTACGGGTTTTGTGCAAGCAATCTAATATCCTGGACATCCTAATCACTGATGAGTTTATTCCTTTTTCAATCTCCGTTTCAATCGCCTTTCAATAGTTATACATTTATTTCGTATAATTCGTCCCAAATCACACCTGGCTTCCTTGCTCTTTTTGTCTTCCTTTTACCCATAAAGAATGGCACTTCTTAGCATACACTAAATATAAAGGAAAACATCGAATAAATAAAAAATACCTGAAATATAAGCTAACGCTAATGGCGTTTGTATGACAGGACATAAACGGTTAGGAAGAAGAGAAAAAGCGAAAAAACTGGGGAGAACGCATTGTAGATCATAATAGATAAATCGATTTCTTCTGTTCCTAAACCGAGATTCCTCTTAAGGACAGTTTGCAGAGTGCTTTGAACCCCGGGCTTTGAACACAACCACACTGTTTTTTGTCAATTCACGTTTACCCTGAAATGACTGATATCTTACCTATGATTGCATGGACAATCCTCTGATCCAGCACATTCGCTTATCGTGTTTAGCCCAACTTTCTTGTAAAGGAACTGACTTCAGAAGTAGTCGAGTCATCGCGGCAAATTTTCTGAATTCTGGCGCTCCCAGATGTAATCCCCCGCATTAGACTCGGGTAGAATTGGCTGATACATAATTTTTAATGTCACCGTAGCATTAAATGACAAAGAAATTAAATCAGCTCTTATCATTCGCGTCCGAACTAGATAGTTATATGCATCCATAGCTCTAACTATCCCTTTTAAAACATTTCCCGCTTTAATTTTGTAATATTGTACAACACAAAATATATGTATATCTTCTTACCTCCACTTTTCACTATCTTAGTCTCCCACTTTTCACGCTCAGCTTTCAAGGTAGCTGAAGCTCCCTCTTCTCTACTGTCTTTAGGAATCTTCGATAGTGCCATGACATTAAACTCTGTCGTCTCTACCAGTACACTATGGCATACTTGGTAGGACTTTTTACCTTACTCACTTCACAGTTGACGTTCTTTGATGATTCCAGGGTTAAAAGCTCGCTTGCAGGATGTTGAATAGACATAGTTATTTCGCTATAAGCTACACTGAATACAGTTTCAAACGGTAACGGCCAGAACAGATCGATTGATGTTTTTCACTTCAAATTGAGCGCGCAAACAGAAAACCACATCGCTTGGGGTCACATGGTATTCCAAGGTGTCGATTGCAGTGTCATTCTGGGCCAATAGGATGTAAGGGTTCGCTATCTACAGCACGTAGGTCGCTTATAAAAATAACAACCTGATGCGACGTATTTCTGTTTTCTGTTAGCCTTGGTTAATAACGATAAATAATTCCAACTTCTACATATAAGTCCAAGGACGAAGAAGTTGATTTTGACTATGACGTTTTTTATGAAGTTGAAGTCTCCTTAGAGGGAGCAAAATTAAACAGTTGGAAGGAAAAGCTAAACGCCAATCAAACACAAAACACAATTCGCCACTGATAGTTTGAGTTATGCAAGGAAATACCTTCCATAGTAACGCCAGTTTTGAAATAAAAATCTCAGTGCTTCTTTATTATTGAATAATCATTCTATTACACCACTCTATCCCAGAAAGAATATAGACCTATACATTGTATGTAAAAATTATATTAAAGTTATAATTCATGGCAATTTGTAAATACTGCTATAATTCAAAAGACCGTCTCTTTACTTTCACTTCAATCATATTTTCATTGCTGCAAGATCAGATTAGTCCTTTATTTATAAGACTTTTAGGTCTCGAGTGACAAGTCCGGCTGCAACGCATGCTAGATCAGATGACAGAGATAGTACAAAAAAATCAGTTGACCCCAGAAATAAAACACGAACTTTTTAGACACACTAAAAAGATGGGTCTTAAAAGTTGGACTTAAAAATAACATTAAATTTCATTCAAAACACTGTAGCGGGCAGCAATAGAGAGGGTAAACGTAGCGTGATTTTTTGCCGACGACGACTTCCGGATTTCCTCAGCGTTTGTCAACAAAGCATTGCCGCTGGTTAAGCATCACCGCATACACAGTTTTCTGACCGGTTGTTGCGGTCGCACGCCATGTACGCGTGGCCGAAGTCTTGCTCAGTTGTTGCTTGGAAGTTCGACGATATGGAAGAACATGTACACCTCTGTTGCTATTCATGGTATCTTGCTTTATCCGTTCTAACTGCCAAACGAGCATTCAAACAAGTGAGAGGCAGCAAGTTAGAAACATGCACCGAATATCATTAGTAACGCCAGATCGTTCGTGATTTTCACGGCCAAGGTAATAAATTGTTTTAAAACGAACCTCCAGTGATGTATTTTGCTTTCCAGGGTTTTAATTTTAAAGATCCGAAAGTCCTTATTTGGTATCTGCAGCGATAATGCAGCCTCAAGCATCGCTTGTATTCAGGTTGTCATACGGAGTGGTTTCAATGTTTATGTCTAAGTCTCATTGCAGCTTTTAAGCAGCGGCCAGCAGCGCTGCTTTACCACTACTTTACCGTGGCAAAATTTTGCAGCGCTTTCGCAGTGCACGAAATGTGACGTTCTCTGCTTGAGCGACTCACGAGCACTGCTTTTCAGACGCTTAAGCGCTGTGCAACCATAAAAGTGAACTGCTGCAGCGCTGCGGCAGCGCTGTGTCGCTCGTACGGGTACACAAGGTTGACTTAACAAAAAATGATATTAATTTTCAGGAAGTTGTCTGGTGACCATAATACACAGAGTGAGCGCTATGTACAGGGCCATTATACACAGGTTTGACTGTAGAAAGGTAGAATTTTGTTTTCTCTTCACCTGTTTTAAAAAATTCAGCACAAAATAAATTGTAAGAATGAGGGCCTCTGGCAGCCTTGACCCTCTTTAATGTTACGTCACTTTCAGCATTTAATGTTTCTTGTGATCTTTTCCTTTTCTGATTTCCAATCCATTTCTGAAAATAAGTCAAAATTGAACTCTTTTTGAAAACCAAAATTGCATTTAATATTATAGTAAGAATGAATGATCCAGTACATGAAATGTTAGTGCAGGTTTATTGACATAAATATATGAACCCATTACTAACTACTCAAAAGTATTGAACCTCATCATTTAAGGTCTTAGGAACAGGGGTTGCCCTTTTTTCATCCAATAATTCAAGAAATTGTCAAGGACTCTCAAGGATCAAATTTCCATTTTTGAAGGGTCACATTAAGTGCTTAATCAAACCAATTAATGATCGGCTCGTGATTTACAAGCTTTTCGCAAGGTTCTGCGATACACGTATTTCTAGTATATATATATCTGTGTGCATTTCATACAAGGTGCCTGTACTGAGTCTCTAGATGGCCAAGTCCAAGGAGCAACTACTCAGCCTCCCCACCCATGAAGCTTATGATTAGTCAATCACTTCCCCCAAGCTCTGCCAGTAGTGTCAGGGTTCGTACCCGTTTTTGAACAAAAAATTCAAGGACTTTCAAGGACACATTTCCCATATTTCAAGGACTCTAATTCAATTCAAAAAGAGCCTTAATTCTATGTCTTTTTTTAGTTCTTCCATAACATAGGTAATTGTAATTGTGTTTGCTCCTTTTCCTTTGGAGTTCTACTTAAATTATAAAGTTAGCACCGAAACTCAAGGACTTTCCAGCACCGACCGCAATTTTCAAGGACTTTCAAGGCCTTGAATTTTTATTTTAAAAGTCAAGGACTTTTAAGGACTTTCAAGGCGCGTGCAAACCCTGTAGTGTTATGATTATGAGTCAGACCATTGATTTGGCTGGGCTAGTCCACAGGAAAAATTCTCTGACTTTGCACTGCTTTCTGACATGAAAGTCTAGCCAAAGTGACAAAATCTCCCCTCCCTACCCCCCTGGTTTTCACACAAAACAAGGAAGTTACCCACCCACGGATAGGTCTGGGCCTGGGCTCTCCGCTGACAGCCAGCAAGACAACAAGCCCCCTGGTTTTTTTCCGGCTACACTGGCTTGAACACGGGCGATGCCTGTGTTCAAGCCGAAACTTAGCGGGCACCTTTTAGCAAAATCACACAGATATACATTTTTTTAAAAATAAGCAATTAAGTTATTTACTCATTATTTAATTTTGAGTACCGTTAGACATTTTAAGCAATATTTCCAAGCAAGGAATCCTTTAAACTAAGGTCAGAGGTACATGAAAGGGCAAAATGGAGAAAAACAATGAATAATAGCTTTATACGTACTGAATTGTTTAGACGAGAAAACAGCCCTAAAAATGGTGTCTCAACTGCCGATCGCTGGCGAGAGTGCCAGCGAGAGTAGCGATCCGCTTATTTTTAAGAAAGGGAGATACCCCTTCGACAAATAAAATGAGACGAACAGGCATGAAGGAACATTCTTTATAAAACTCAATTAATCATATTATTAGTGGAGTTAACTTACTTCAACTTGAGCCTTGGTCAATCCAGTGTCGGCAGCGGCTTTTTGAACCATTTCTTTGTACATGGCCCCGGTTCCAACCATGCCTTTCCCGTAAAAATGGTCTAAAATCTCCCTCTGATTATCCGAGATGCGATTTCGTTTCGACATTTTGCCGTTCCAACCGTTCTAGAGACAAACTGCTTTGAACGCTCGATAATGTAATACTCTCCAAAATGCTCGATTCCTTCTTGAATTGAATGAAACCAATGAACGATTACAGAAACGCGCGCTTTTTAAACAAGTGATTTTATTGGTTGTTTCAAGCCTTACGTAACAATAGATCTCTGTAGCAGTTGTCTGAATGGCTCAGACGATCGTTTCTCGTGGGTAATACCCATGTTCTCAATTGAGAAATTAAGGGTGTTACCCTGTGAGAAAATGTAATACGGGTGGCGTATGGCAACTACGTAAAAACGAGCGGTATTGTGGGAAAAATTATAAATTCAATGTATGCCTGTATGCATTAGGTTCAGCACTAGAGAGGAGTGCCGTATGAATCACATGCCGCTCGCATGTCGAATAATTTGACAGACTCTGCCGACCTTGACGTTTCTACCGCACCTAATTAAAACGGCCGTACCAAATTGATTCAAACGCCGCTCTTTTGCCGTACTTAATATATCAGTTAGGTTCGGCACATGAGTGGGGCAGTGTCTGAACCGGGCCCAATTGATTAAGACGCCGAACATTTCATGTAACTAATTTAACGAATTAGGTTCCCTCATGAAAAGTTCTGCGTCTGAACTGGGCCTATAAGAGCGCTAGAAAGATACCTTTACAGTTCTTCCCATCTCCCTTGTAACCGTGATTGCAGGTACATGTAAAGTACCCCTCAGTGTTCTTACACAACGCATTTCTGTCACAGTTATGGGTCTTACTTGTGCACTCATCTATATCTGAAAACAAAGACAAAATTATGACACACCGATTACACGCTGTAATGCTCCAAAAACAACAAAGCAATATCTTCCTTGATATTCTTTTCTCTTCTGCATTTCCTTTATTTAGACCCCTTGGGGCTTTTTATTGCCTCTGAAATGGTTTTCTTAGTCATATCAAACTATAGTTTTATTATCGATGAAATTCTTAAAATCAAAACAGATATGTCCCCAAACGGAATAGCCTGCGTAGCAAGCGTTTCCGTTTGGTTTCGGAGCAAAGAAAGACCGAGGAACGGTATTCTAGGTTTTGGCCGCGCGAGAAATGAAACAAGAGCCAAAAAAATGAGAGTGGGGGGAGGGGGAAGGGAAGGAAGGAAACGCTTGCAGACAAACCCCTCGATTTTGAAAACCTGCGTTCGCTCGGCTAGTCGAACAATGTTGACATGTGTCGATCAAAGGTTTGTTTCATACTGAGATGACGGTATGGTACATGACACGCATATTAATTTTCAGTTGTTGTTGTTTTAAATGTAAATTCTGGTCGGCAAGATTTGCGATCCAATGCAAGAGCATTTTCTTTGACCTCTTTTGAAACGTAAGGCTCTTCTTGCGACTAAATAAGGGTTTCAGGTCGTTTAATTTATTCTCCAAAGTGCCTCCTGGATCTGAATTACTAAAAGCGATTTTCTTTTGTCCGCGAATGCGATGGTTTCCTACAATGTGTCATGCTGGGTCCAACTCGTTAGTGTTTTTTTGAGGGATGTTGAATTCTGGTGATGGTGATTTACAGACTGTTCTGTTAGATGGATTAAAAAGACAAATTTCCAAAGCCTGTATTGATGGTTCGGATTCATTGACATTTCAACATAAATGCCGTCCATGTGTTTCAAAATACAAAAGCTGTGGCTATATGGACGGTAACCGGTCAAGGTTTTCAAAATACTAAATGGACGGCAGTTCTATATTCTCAGTAAATTTCACAAAATCGAAAGATTCCAGCTAATCTAAACTATCATATGTCGATTTAGAAAAGTCAAGTGATCCTGAAATGCTTTACAGATCTTTGGTCTAGTGTTTGGTTTGCGCTGGGCTCAGAGGAGGAAATCACGTTTTGTGACACATAAATTTTTTCTGCTCGACTGCCGGTCAAGGTTTTCAAAACACTAAATGGCCGGCAGTTCTATATTCTTAGTAAATCTCACATATAGCCACAGCGTTTTTTACAAAAAGATATATTTTGGGTTCACACACACGCGTCCCCTGAAGTTCATTTCCGTGACAGCATCAAATGTCGGTGCGCGAACTCAGGCATGACAGGCCAAGTGGGCGGTTTTCAAAATCCCAGGGTTTGTCTGCAAGCGTTTCCTTCCTTTCTTCCCCACCCCCTCCCAGCTCTTTTATTGGCGCCATTTAGACTCTCGGTCCTCGTTCTTTGCTCCTAAATCGCATGGAAACGCTTGCTACGCAGGCTACAAATGGAAGTTCGTAATTGTTTTGATTGAAGGAAGAAAATCTGTGTAAACCGTTGTTCAACACACCAGTGCAAGTATTTTTATACTGATTGAAATAGATCTGCTCAAAATACATTAAATACCCATTAAAGATTGGTGGCATATTTTTGCCGCCTCAGACTGGGAGCTTGTAAGAAATTAACGTTGAGTCAAAAGTGTCCGAAGATGCACTTACCCAACAACAAGAGCTTAAGAAACAAGACCCAATCAGAATCGTGCTGCCTTTTAAAGATCAGAAGTCTGCAAACTCAGTACGCAGACAACTAGAAGACCTCAGCCGTAAGATCAATGTAGGCATCAGCCTCGTGTACACGAGTCAGAAAATCAAGGATGAAATCAAAGTGAGGGAAAACAAGCCACCCCTTGTGAATCAACAATGCGTTGTGTATAGTTTTCAGTGTAACCTGTGTGATGCAGGGTATGTCGGCTATACGTGCCGACATCTTCACCAACGGATTGAAGAACACAAGGGATCGGCCATTGGAAATCACCTCAAGGAGGAACACGATATAGCCCCAGATGACATTGCGCAGTTTTTTAAAATTTTGAAAAAGTGTCAGAGCAAGTTTGATTGCCTTATTTTTGAAATGTTTTTTTATCAAAGAACTGAAACCAACTCTAAACAAACAATGCGATTCCATCCGCGCAAAATTATTTGTTTAGGTCGGTTTTAATTACTTCAATTGTTTTTAATTGTTTCCGTAGAATATTTTGTTACTTATTTTTACATATTTACATATTTTATCGCATTTTAGTGTTCGTGACATTTTTCCTGTTTTTACTATTTTAATATATTTATGCTAATTTCATATTTTACTCGCACTTGAAAATGGCCTCGGAGAGGTCGAAACGTCGTGACCTTTTAGCGTTAAGTTTTATAACAAAATAAAAATAGATAAATGAAAAACGTAATTACAGCACTGCGCAAACAGTATGATGGTCTTAAAAAGATACTAAAGAAACGGAAACTACTTTTCTTATTGACAAACACCAGCTTTATTTAGAGTCTGTATATAAACTCGACACAGAGAAAAATTAAGTCAGTCGGTTTGCGAAGTACTAGGGCAAAATATGGAAGATGTTCAAAGCAAACTTCAGTACTAACCAACGCATTTGCGGCCGTTTCCAGAGTATCCAGTTTTGCAAGTACATTTGTATGAGCCCGCGGTATTCTGGCAAGCAGCATTCATATCACATCTGTGATAGTCAGTTGTGCATTCGTCAATTTCTGGAAAAAATAAGTTAAAAACGCTTCACTCAATCACCTTGTTCTATAGTCAGTTACAATGTTCTATATGAATATTTACCGAGATTACTATATACTCAACTTGAACTCATGTGGAGAAAAACATGGAAATAGACCTTTTTACCGATACGGCGGCCATATTGAATTAATTCGATTTAGGGACTAGGAGTATTATAGGATGCCCAGGGGGCATGAGCACATTTCGTTTGTATTTTCGAGCGCTTTTCGGGACACTTTTTCGTAAAGTTTAGAATAAGATTGTAATGGGACAAAAGATCCTTGTGCCGTGCTTTGATGTATATAATGATCGCCCTTTTCCCGAGAAATACACAGTGAAAGACTATATTTTTAATACTAAACTAGAAAAAGGCGATCATTATTACATCCAAACACCGCACAAGGATCTTTTTTTCCATTACAATATTATTTTAAGAAAATTTTGAGAAAAAATGTCCCGAAAAGCGTTCAAAGATACAAACGAAATGTGCTCATGCCCCCTGGGCATCCTATAATACTCCTTAAATTGAATTAATTCAATATGGCCGCAACTAAACATTCAAGAATTTCAGTGATTAAGTCTTCGCGAATTTTATAGTTTAGGTTAATTACACAGCACACACATACAAACACAGCATCCGTTGCGACCGTTCACCTTTTTCTTCCTTTATTATTTCAAAACCGAGTAAGTATAACTTCTTTTATTGATAGAGTAAATCAATTTCGGAGTTAGACATGTCTACGCGAAGCTCGTCAATATGCGCTAACAGGCTATTTATGTTGAGAGACGCCATCAACAAGCCTTGGCCGAAAGAGTTGTTATCAATATTACGAGACCTACCCCGTGTCGTAACATGACACTAAATATTATCCTTCAGCACTTGTCTTTCAGGCTGCCAAACGGCAGCATCCTAATCCTTATGCTTAATAAATTTTAAAAACTACGAGCAAGTTGAAATGTTCCTAATTTATTTAAATGAAGGCCATTATGATTGAGATGCCGTTCTACAGTGGTGTTGGAGTGGTCAATCAACCACCATTGGTTTTTCTCACCAAAACGTGGTATTAATATATTCAGTTACAATTATTTTGTGAACAACAACAAAAAAAGATTGTGCACCATCAGGGAGCTTCAAGCATAAACTGCAGTAGCGTTGTTTTTATCTCCGAGGTTTGCCGGGCTTTCATAACCTGTCTGTTCTACTAACTACGTCCTACATTTCTTCAAGAAACATTTGACAAGCCATATCAAACACTCGACCTAGTGTTTTCACCCCTCAATGGACACCTCAAAGACTATCTAAAAAAACAGTCTGCCATGCCTCATTTTTAAAATCTACTTCTCCAGTAAATGGGTATCAGAGTTTCGAGTTGGAAACATGAAATGAAAAGATGCAGTACATTAATGCGCGCGCTAAATAGGTTTTTTTATTATTGTTTTGGTGACATGACCACCCTTTCTACCAAAATGTATCAGTGTTGCAGTGAATAACAACCCGCTACATCAGTTTAATTCAGGTGAAAGCTTCAAGAAAAACGCAGAACCGTTTAATGTACGTTGCATTTTGTACATGGACCTAATGACTACTTTTACCTTGAACACAAGTATAGTTATAACAGTTATCGCAAGACACATCTTTCCAAGTGTAGCCCTTATTGGCACCCAGAGTGTGAACACAGTCTTCGTTTTTCCAGTTGTTTGGTTGTTGCGGAGCCCAGAACCGAAAACTGGTTATTTCCTTGTTTGTCCAGACAAATGATCCCTCAACGCTTCGGTCATTAAGTCCAATCCATGATAGTTCTCCATTATGACGGTGCTGAATGTAGACATTTTCTTCTTGGTTGTGCACTGTTACCAGATGTGAGTTCATTGCTGAACAGTTGGACACAGCAGTCACCCAAGGTGCGCATACAGAGCTCGTTAAATAGCAGTATCCATTGAAGTAATTCCATCCAGATGGACAGATGTCTGCGCGTATACAAAGTAGGAATTAGTGAACTGCATAATCATATTGCTTAAACTGTATAGCTTTTAGGTGCAGTAATGTACTTTAAACAATTTTGTTATTTCCAGACACAATGAAGGCGATACATAAGACAAAAACAACTCTACTGCAAGCATTATAAAGCCCTCCATTATCATGGCACATTAATATGTATTGGGAAAAGGAGATTAACGTTGTTTCATTCATCATCACCCGAATGCAATTTTTTTACTTCCTTCAGTGTTTGCGCATTCCTTTTGTGTATTGCTTGTATTTCTTTTTTGTTATTCATAGAGTTGGTAAGTACTGAAGTTTATTAGTGTTGTAGCAGTTGAGCTCTTACCTGACAAAACTGTGTACGTTACTGTTACTGGTTCATATTTTCCTTCATACAATTCTTTGACACAAGCACGAAAGCCTGTCTTGTTGATGTACTGCAAGAAAGGGAGGTTTATCACCTCATTCAGTAGTTCACACAGAAGGCTGACTGCGTTTTTTCTCCCTTGCTAGTAGAAAAAAACTATAGAACAGTTCAGGTAGGTCTTGACTAGAACCCTTTCCATATTTCTCAGTTTGACGCATGTTAAGAAGTAATAAACCCTGTTCAACAAGTTTGCATGACAGAATTTCAAAGGGAAGAGGAAAGAGGACAATTTGGTGCGCGTTATTACGTGTCGACAACTTTTAGAAACCTTTCATGCATTAATTGCTATAACTGCTGTCAAACGTCAAATGTTTGGCGGCGAAACATGTCGCGTTCACGGGAAAATAGACCGTGCGGGGCAAGGGAACAGCAGATAAAAATAACCTTCATCGCACGCGTGCGAACTTTCAATAGATTTCAAATAATCATCATGGGGCAGAGGGATTCGCTCTCTTAGTTCATTCTCTCTTGCTTTCCGTCATTGCTTTTTGTGGACAACATTTGTTTGCCGGAAAAACAAAAACAGCGGCTTACCTTCTGCTATACCGCTACACAACTTCTTTTAAATACAGCGTTAACAAATGTCCATAATTCTTGGTTATTGTACTAGGGTTATGCCTGATCGTTAGTTAAACGGATAATATTTAACTTTTGTGCTGTTTTTCGTACGTTTGGTATTCTATAAGCTGTTATGCCCAATAGGACGCTTGTATCACCATGATTTGTAATGAACAACAGGATTTAATTTGTAATATCAACCGGATTTGTAATAAAAATCAACCTAATATGTAATAAAATAACTAACCGGATTTGTAACTAACTTTCAACCAGATTTGTAATAACATACTTAACCAGATTTGCAATCACCTATTAACAGGATTTGTAATAACGCTGCGAAAAGTGAGCGGTACTTTGACGTGCGTTTCCAATAAAACATGAATACCCTTACTTACGGCCTCTAAGGATGGGTTTGGAAACTTCCAAAGGGAGCGGGGGGAGGTCAGTAAGGGGCTGAAATAAGATTCTTGGTAATTTTCTGACTGCCCCACTTTCTAACTCAAGGTCTAACGAGAATAACGAAAACGCTTTCTAGTCTGTTTTTATAAGCAAAAGTTACACTTCTGAGTATAGCGCAACATTGGAAGTGCAAACGCGGCACCCATATATACTAATTCGATGTTCGGCAGATTACCAAAGTTAAAACTCGTTATCATGATAACGAATTATACAAAATAAATGCAAAATCTGGTATATTAAACACTAGCCAAAGTGGTACTTGAACTGGAACAAAAGAAAACAGGGTATAACCACTTTTTCAAGCCACTGCTAGTTAGTTAACAGAGTCAACTTGGCATAAAACTTTAACCGAGAGGCCTTACTTTACCCGTAGTAAACAAACGTCAATAGTTTAAAAACCTAACTGGGACTGCAGTGTCATTGCTTCCACTTAATGCGTCGGATGTAAAACCATCAGCGGAATCCTCTAAAAAACAATTCGACTCACGCCTGAATCCACTTCGTGCTACTTATTATGTCTTTTAGCTCCATTACAACACTGCTACCCATATTATACTTTCGTATTAAGCTCCTGACGCTGTTCTATCCAGGACAAATATTTCCATTGAGGTGTAATCGTGGAAGTGAACTGGTATGGCATAACAATACAAAATTTCTTCTTCAAAATATCTGTTCTTCAGGAAAATTTTTGCCGGCTGGGAGATTTTGAAAAATACCATATCCCTATAAGGAAAATGTTCTTTGGAAATAGACTATGAAGGGTGTCTGAGAGGATTTGATGTCGAGAGTACCTTCTATGTGGTATTTCTCACAAGTCAGAAACCTTTTTCTCCCCCCCCCCCCCCCCCCCCCACTTAAGGGCTGAATTTTGCCCAATTACCACCCCCAAACAGGCCAGTAATGTTTGGACATTCGTCTGCTGGCAAAAGTCCCAGTTCGTCAGGTTGTAGGTGCACCTTGCTGGCTGGGTACTCTTCCATCAGTCTTGCTGGGAGTGAGAAACAGATAAGCTTTTCCCAGCAATCTCCAGAAATGCTTAAAACGGCTTCAGAACGCTTTATTCATGCTTTGTTGTTGTTTTTAGGTCCTTTCCTCACAATTTCCCGCTGGGTGCCCCTGACAATACGACGGAATATCGAACACACGTTGGGTAATCGAGTAAACGCCCTAACAAAAGATCCTCTGCTAAATCCAGACAGTGAATGTTCGCTAATCATCAGTTAGAAGGTTAAATGGGTTCGAATCATCCTCAGCCCGATTCACTTCTTCAGCCCTACCATCACCAAACCTTTGTCCTTGGTCTTCATTCACACTCTCTCCTACTTCTTTATCTTCTCTGTACTCAATAAATCTAATACGTTTATAATAAACCTCTATATATAGCGAGTGAATTCCTTTTTGGGTTTGAATGTCAGAGGTCATAAGTGTAGGCAGATTGGTAGTTTAAATAAACCCCACACCCTTTCCCCCAATAAACTCCTCTCAAATTGGCCTTTTCGGTCCCTAACGTTTTGGAATATCCAAACCCTTCCATAAGTAGGAAAAAAACGAGTATCTTAAAGAAATGTACATCAAGACAGTATAAAAATTAGTGACTCACCTTTCGCAGCGTTATTACAAACCCTGTTGATAGGTTATTACAAATCCGGTTAAGTATGTTATTACAAATCTGGTTGAAAGTTAGTTACGAATCCGGTTAGTTATTTTATAACATATTAGGCTGATTTTTATTACAAATCCTGTTGTTATTACATATCACGTTGATTTTCAATACAAATCCGGTGGATATTACAAATCCTGTTCTTTATTACATAAAATCAGGGTGATACAATGCTATCTGTATTGTAAAATAGAGAGAAAGTGTTACTTACAGTCATTCGTATCTCATCAGAAGGTTTTAAAACATCCACACAACACATGTAAGTGTGGTTGCAAGTGGTATGTTACAGAAATTCATAAAATATATGAACAAATAAATTAATGAAAAACATACCTCTACCCACTCAGCTATGCTGTTATGGATTGAACTTTGACTTCCATTTTTGGTGGAATGATTGGCAGAAACAAAGACAAGTGGGGTTGAGTTTTTAACTTTAGTAAAAGTACCGTCCTGCGAAAAGAAATTACATAATTGTAAATTTTCAGTCTCTGACATTTATAAAAAGCTGCACTCTAACGGGAACTGAAACCCAGAACACTAACCAAAGGACTGGAACACTGACCTTGCAGAAGGCATTATAATGACTCTGCGCGGGAGGTTTATCATTCAAAAAGTAAATCGAATTGTGTTCTGAGAATGGAGGCTCGTCAAGATATGAAAACGCTAACCAATTCTGAAATAAAGTAAATAAATAACAATAAAAAGAATGAATTCTTTTTCAGTCTCACGTCCTTAACTACTAAAAGACTGACTCAACGTCGAAAATAAATGGTAATCTATCAAGAAGGTTTATATAAAACCGCCACCGACATTTTAGGTTACAAGAAAGCAATAACATGGTTGGGTTGAAAAAGCCGGATGAAAACTTGCAGAGAAAAGACTAAGAGAGGAAACAAATGGAACGAAATATATTTTAAAGCAAAAAATCGTGCATCGCTGGACCAACTGCTTGAAGCGTAAAAAAAGCGCAAAGAAGAGATGAAGGAAGATACAAGTCTACTGAACTTAGTTTCAAACAAAAAAAGCTGTTCATTCCATGAGATAAGCGTTACTTACAACAACAACGTTTTGATGTGATCCAGCGTAGTTTTGCAATTCTCTCAAGCAAACTTTGCAGGATGATTGTCTGATATCTTCAATCCATACGCTTGCTGCGTCACGTTTTAATCCTCGATTGCAATGCTTGGCAGTCACAAATACCGACGGTATCACAGAGAATTTTCCCTGGAAAATAAATCCGAGTTAGGCAACTCCTAACTTTTAGAAGGCCACGAACAGGAATCAATTTCGTATTTCTGCACATTTCCTGTAACATAATCGCCAAAAAGGAACTCATGACATTTGTGATATGCTGGAAATTGGTAAAAGAATAATTTGTACTACCATGACAATTTTTGACTATTGGTCATAAGTGTACGGCTGCACCAAAACGACAAATCATTACTGAGTGACCTCGGTGGAAGTGAGGCGTTTCAAAAGATATGATCTTGAAAAGAATGGAAAAGACAAGAAAACCCAACAACGGCCACTCACTGTAGGAAACATGACAGTCGCACAAGTCGTACCAGTCCACCACTGAGACATGCGCACTTCACCAGCCACGCCACCCACTGGAGCTCCTTGGTACGCCATCCAATCAACTGTCACGTTAGCATACGACTGTCGTTCGTTATATCCTGCAGCCATCACACAGGCAGTGAATCCGTCGTTATTCACATTTTCAGCCCACGATACTGCCGCGTCATGGACATACGATTTCTCACTGGTATCAATATGATTGACAGTGATCTGCACTTGGATGGGTTTGTCAGGGTAAAACACAAATGGTTTGAAATGAATGGCATGACAGTGAGAGTAGCCCAAGGATGGAATATGTGGCATGTGACGACGACCACGCTGAAAAGGAAATCCTAGAAAAAACAAATCAAGATGAACTATAAATTAGTATGACAAGCATGTGGAGCAAAGGGCATTTTCCCAGAACTTAAAAATGTTAACAAAGCCGCAAATGAGTGGTTCTTACAAAGAGGGTTGTTACTCTCTACTATAAAAGTCCTGGGAAAAGTTCACGGCGGACAATGTGTCGCTTCTCACTGCATTAGGTCAATAGCATGGCAAACAGTGGAGAAATTAAGAACTTGCAACTTGAGCAGAGCTACACGGTCGCAACTGGTCAAGACTATTAGCGCTAAAGGAAAGAAAAGTGAACATCCACTGTAACTACTACTTCTCGCAGAGAAAAGCTTCAGTTCCAGTTATGATTAAAAAAAATATAACTCTAGGAAAGAGGGGGACATTGGGGGGTACCCAATACCGCAATACCGTACGAAAAAATGACAAATACCGAAATACCGGGTCGAAAATCGACTGAATACCGATACCGCATATATATATTTTAATTACATTTATAACCGGTTCCGCATACTTATGGTTGCTTCCATCTAGCCGCGGAGTTTAATTATCTCAGGCATTTATGCACAAAGATGTCTATGTTTTTGTTTTTTTTTGGTAGTTCGCAAATTTTTCGCAAATTTTCACTGAAAGGTAAACTTCATTCGTTCAACTGATAGAGTCCTAATAGTGAATAACAACTCTCCAATCTTTAACTGGTTTTCTAAAAGGCCATTTGCATGATGGCGTCATTATTACTACAACCAACAGTTAAACTGTTCCCCTTTTCTTGCGTGAGACCGTCGAGATAGAAGACTTTGCGTTACCCCCTAAAATCCCCGAAGCCTGCTCCCTCGGTACATATGGAACCAATATGGCCGCCAGTAACGCATAGCCTGCGTAGCAAGCGTTTCTAGTCAAGTTATGCCGTAAATCCTCTTTTAGCCCCCCCCCCCCCCCCCCACCCTCTCAAATAAGCCTCCTCCCTCTAATAAGCCCCCCTTTTCAGGAGAAGAAAGTTAATAAGCCCCCTCCCCCCTATTTATTCTTCACTAATAAATGATGGACTATATTAATTAATCACGACTGTAAAACTTCGTGTGGACTGATCCGGGATGGGTTTATTTACCAAAATGGACACCCAAAATGGAAGATCGGATTTGATCATAGTCCTCGGCTGCATGACCTAAAACGTCTTGTACTTGAGCTTTTCCACTTTGTATTCTAGTTCTTTATCGAGTACTGATACCATCGTCGTTTTAAATAAGCCCCACGTCTCTATTAAGCCCCCACTCAAAGAGAGGATTTACAGTAAGCTAGTTATAGCGCGAAAGTTAGGGCGGGAGCAAAAAAAATGGAAGGGGGAGGGGAGAAGAGGAAAGAAGAAGTTTCCTTCTCTCCCCTCCCCTCCCCCGTAATTTATTGTTTTTTCTTTTGCTCACGTCCCAACTTTCTCGACGAACTCGCGCGGCAACGCTTGCTACGCAAGCTAGTGACGCAAAGCGCTCGATCTCGACGGTCTTACGGAAAAATAGAGGACTGTGCACCGTCTACAACTACTACTACTACTTGAATACATTTAGTTTTCCCTTTCGTATTAAATTTGTTAATTCCAAAGCGTTATATAACAAATTTAACGATCTAACTTGTACAAAACAGGAAAATCGTAAAGGATTCTGGTAGTAGTGGTAGTGGTAGTGAAGACACGTCATCACGCATATCGCCTATTTTCCGGTCAAGTGTCAGAAGTGTGGGCCAGTCTTACCAACTTACCAAATCCTCTCTTTTGACTTTACAAGCCGTTTTTCTGTACTCGAAACCCGGCATATAAACTTATTTTTCTTGCGATAATGTTCGCCTCCTTCATAAAAAATTGCCACACAGTCAATGATGACCTCGCCGTCTTCAACCTCAGCGACCTCAGCCATTGTGAGAAAACGGGTAAGACCTCGAATTACCGGCACACGTACACAGATTGAAAAGCCTGGTAAGGTAACTTGAGACAACTGATTGTCATTGGATGCAATAACAATCTTATTGTATATTGACCAATATTATCGACCATTAATTGTCACAAAATGACCCACAAATGGTGTAATCATTTACTATTATGTATAAAGACTTCTAATATTAACTTTTATTGACCTTTATGTCTTACTGTGTTCTATTTTGGGTATTATATCGAAACGAAAGCGCAAACAACCGTACCGCAATACCGTGAACAATCATATTTCCCCGAATACCGTCAGCTAAAATGATGAAATACCGCATACCGCAAGGCTAGCTAATACCGCAATACCGCACGTTAAAATCAAAATTACCGAAATACCGCATGAAAAAAAGCCCAATACCGCAATACCGTAAACCCCCATGTCCCCCTCTAGGAAGGGTCAGGAGGGATGCGCCCGAGGAAAGGCAAACGACTACTATACTTCTACTACTAATCTCAGAGAAAGGAGTCAGTTTTTAATTTGCTTTAGAGATACACAAATATTTTTGTTGAGGAATAACTGAAAATGCTTAAAACATAAGTTTATCCGCCACGTTTTCTGTCCAGTATTCTTATTAGCATTGCTCCTGTCAAACGTTTTAGAAAAATTAAGTAAAATTCTCTGCTTCCATAAAGTCACGCATCTTGCACCGTTTTCCCTCCAGATCACATGGGTAAGTAAATAGTTCATTCGAAAAATTCGCTAAGGGATTAATACTGAAATCTTATAAAACAAAAATCACTTTTTAACAGATTCAAAAACAACTGTACAAACCTTCACAGCTGCCAGGATGTTGCACGGTAAAGTTTAGTCGAAGGAGACAAACTTCTCTTTCAAACAAACATTTGTTGTCGTATGTTGTGCCATTTGATGAGCAAACGGGTTCTTTGTAAGATGGGCAGCTATCCACGCAAACACAGCGAGCATCATGGGGTCCAAACGCCTTACAGAAGCTGTGATAAGAACACGTGACGTCTATGCAAGGATCCAAGTCTGAAGATAAATTAAGCAAATAACAACAGATTAGATTTAAAGTGCCCGTACCTTAAAAATTATTTTTTTGGAATTGAAAATGCACATTGCTACGAGAACGTTAGTCTGCTACACCGCCGTTTTTATTGTCGTCACGCACCGCAGCGTTGCTGTGTAGCAGACCACGAGAACGTGCGCAAAAAAAAATGCTTTGAGCATAATGTTATTAAAGAGAATTTTTTCGACACGTTCAAATTTACCGTCATTTTGGCACACCATTCGAGTAAGTCTTCACTCGGATGCGTCTCGGGAAAAAAGGGACTCTGACGTAGATTAAGAAACTAAAACGTAAATTAAGGAACACGTGACTTTAGATACAAGAAAACAAGTGTGGATTCTACAAAACGTTTTATTTATTTATTTTATTTTATTTGCCGCATAATAATTCCAAAAAATATAGGAAAAGAAGAAAAAAAAAAAGAAGTGGCGAGGAGACCTAACAGAAACTATAGGAGCTTATGAGAGGTTAGGCCTCCTCGAACTATGAGCTAGAGCTGTTTCTCATCAATTGAAGAAAAGAAGGCGAAAAGTCGAAGAGGGAAAGATTTATAAACTGTTTTCATACTTACTCAATAATTCAATCTTCAGTTTTTTCTTAAAAGAGGAGAGGGATTGAGAGTTGATGACCTTGTTGTCTAGTGAACTAAAAAACTTAGGCCCTTGAAAAAAGGGCGAGAACTTCTTCGTGTTTGTACGACAATACGGTAGACGGTACGCCTGGGAATTTCTTGTATTGGAAGAGTGGAATTGATTGCTTTGAGAGAAATTGTTATTAAACTTTGGAGGTAAGAATGACTTTTTGCAAGAATACATAAATTGGCCCAGTTGAAGGAAATTGATATCATTAAATTTAGTATACCGAGGTCCTTAAAGATGGGGTCAGTATGAGCATTGAAATGTGATTTATTAATAATTCTAATAATGCGCTTTTGCAGGATAACAAGGCGGCGGAGATTGGTTTTATAGGTCGAAGCCCAAACGATATTGCAGTAGTAAAAATAAGGATAGATTAAGGAACAGTAGAGCATACGAAAAGACGATTTAGGAATAAAGAAGTTGCATCTAGATATTATACCGATTGACTTCGCAACTTTACTTGCAACGTGTGAAATTTCTGACTTCCAATTTAGGTTTTCATCCAAAATTACGCCTAGAAAATTTGTCTCCTATATTTTGATTATCTATACTTATTTGAATATTACAAATTCAATGCTTTTGTCTTGGTTTAAAGATCATGAATTTAGTATTTTTAAGATTTAGAGAAAGCTCGTTTGCTTTAAACCAAATTGAAAGTTTGTCCATCTCCAAGTTTAACATATCTGAGAGATAGTTCAGATCTATATGTGACATTAATACATTGGTATCGTCAGCAAACAATATCAGATTTAATAGATTAGAAGCATTGTTGATGTCGTTAATGTACAGTAAGAAAAATAGAGGTCCGAGGATAGAACCCTGAGGGACTCCACAAGAGATTTCATTTCTTAACGAACGGTGGCCATTATATTCAACATATTGCTTTCTGTTTGAAAAGTAACTTCTTATCCAGTCCATCGCTAAGCCACGAATACCGTAATGTTCAAGTTTATCAAAAAGGATGATATGATTTACAGTGTCAAAGGTTTTTGAGAGGTGACGAAAAATACCTACAGAAAATTCACCTCAGTCAAAGGCCGTGGAGATCTTATCATGCAAGTCGATTAGCGCGAGTGCAGTGGAATGATTTTTCCTGAAGCCGTATTGGTTGCTACAGAGGATGTTGAAATTCATCAGATATTGCATTAAACGATTGTAGATAACTCTTTCAAAGAATTTTGAAAAGCTGGGAAGCACCGAGATAGGTCGGTAGTTGGTGAAAAGCGACGGATCATCAGATTTAAAAATAGGTATCACGCGAGTGATTTTCATTTCATCGGGAACAATACCATGCTGGATTGACAAGTTTATGATATGGGTGAGTGGTTCAGAAACAAGTAGGATGGACTCCTTAATGACTGTCATTGGAATCTGGTCGTAACCAGCTGCTTTCCCTGGAAGAAAAGTTTTCGCAATCTCAGCGATCTCATCTTGATTTGTAGGGTTGAAGAATATTAACTGTGTAAAAGAACCATTGAGAAAACTACGGTGTGAAGCTGACGACTGTATACCTCTTGCTAAATTAGGACCGAACAAAACTTGTTGGCAATTTCGACAGGATCAGTAATTTCACGATCATCAGCTTTAAATGTTGAGCATCTATTGGAATTTCTTTTGCTTCTGTTTAGAATTTCATTTAAAACTTTCCAAGTAGCACGAGTATTAGATTGAACGTTATTCAATTTCTTCTCGTAGTATAAACGTTTTGCTGTCCGCAGAGAATGATTTAATTTGTTTTTATAACTTTTGTAAATTGATTGACGATCCATTGTTGGATTTCGCAGATATTTTTTATAAAGCCTATTTTTCTTCTTTATACACTTAATAAGCGCATTGGATAGCCACGGTTTATTTAAACGGGACTGTTTTCTAGTTAATTTTTTTACAGGGAAGCACACATAACTTTCAGAATACTTCTTTATAAAGCTATTATACGCGTTTTTGGGGTCATGATAACCATCAAGGGATGACCAGGTAATTTCTTTTAGCGTTTCGAGAAAACTCATTAAGTTTTCTTTATTATTGTCTCGAATGACCACTTGGTCATGAGCGTGGCTGTTGGAAGAGTCATTATTTGAATGAATCGAAAAAACAGGTAAGTGACCAGAGATATCGGTAATCAATAAACCACTTCTCGAGTGATCAAAAACAGTGTTTGCCAAAATGTTATCTAGCAATGTTGCGGTGTGAGAGTTTATTCGGGTGCGACGTGTTATCATGGGAAAAAACAAGTCATCAAGGAATTCGCCAGTGTTTTGGTGATGTTGAAAGTTAATTAAATTCAAATTGAAATCACCCATAATAAAACATATTTTGTTCTCTCTAGAGATTTTCGCTAACAGATCATTGTGTTTTGACAGAAAGTCACCAACTCTTCTGATTAGGTGGCCTGTAAATAACACCACCGATAATATTTTTCCCATGGGGTCTTGATATTTCAATAAACAAAGATTCTGCAACATCAATATCGTCAAAACTCAAGTCAGCGCGAATTTTAAAATCGAGATTGTCAGAAATATATAATCCAACACCACCACCAGTTCTATTTGGGCGATGTTTGTGGATAAAATTGAAACCATCTATGTCTGCTGAATGGGAATAATCGTTTAGCCAAGTCTCAGAAACGCCAATTAAAGAGAACTTAATATTCAAGCATGTCAAAAGAATAGAAAGGCTGTTTAGATTACGTTGAAGACTACGAATATTTAGGTGTAGGAGCGAAAAATCTTCATCACAAACAGCTTTAAGATGCCAATGGGGTGCATTGCAGTTAGATGCAACAACATTTGCAACCCTAAGAAAAGGATAAGAATGCATATGATCCAGTTTTTCAGTTCCTGAATCTTTGTCTTATGACATCACATATGAGCCTGTTACTTAAGTTCGTGATCAGGAGAACCAGTGTGCCAAAGAAGTTTAGACTTTAAAAGTTTCTAAAAAAGTCTCGTTTTCTTGAATACACAAAATTATTGCGACGAAGTTATTGTAGTAACGTGTTCTTTCAGTCAACCAAATCTACAATCCCCAAAAATAGAGACAACAAAAATAGCATTAATTAAAAAAAAGAAGCTCTCCATAACAAAAATTTCAAAGAATGATGTCATAAATTGTACTTGATACACTGCAGCATACAGCCTTCACCAAGGTTTTGATATATTGTTTACGTACCTCCAATCACCAGGTAATCCAGTTGTACGATGTCCTTATAATTGGCGTTATTGCTGTATCGTCTCATACACACCTCGGTTTCGTTTTTAAAGGTATGCTAGACACAATCATCAGAATAATCAGATTTTCCATTATTAAGCATCATGAGGTATTTTCTTACCTTAACTACTATGTCACTACCAAAGTCGTTTAGAAAGCGAAACCGTGGCAAGCACAGGTTGGTTGGAAAAATTAGGAAAAAACAAAACAAAAAAAGTAAAATTTTTAGGACTCCTTAAACGACATGAAAGATTGGATAAGAGACAATAGTAAAAGAAAGTTCAAAGGGAAGAGATAAGAAGGCAGTCAAAGAACGCAATGGACTAAGAAAAATCGCTCCAAGTTTCATGTACGTTACCTGAACCCACGCAGTAACTGCGTTACAAGTTCCGGAAGCAGAGAAACGCGAGTTGTTGTTATGGTAACTGAGTCTTGGTGAAACAATTACTACCGGAGGGGCATAGAAAGCATCAGTGAACTTTATTATCTAAAAAAACAAGAAAAGAATCAGCGTTATTACGTTTTTCTACACATATGCGGTATATGATATATGTTGTTTAAATAGTTCACAATAACAACATTAGAGCTCCATGAACTTATGAAAGATTTTCTATTTATGAATATACGTGACTGAGAAACCAAAACAGTATAGTTGATTAGTTACTTTACCTGACAGAGAGCGCTGTTTTGTTGCTTGTTTAGTGGTGAGTTATTCTTTGTTGTTACAAGGCCATGGATCAAGGTAGAATTCAGCGTCATCAGTTTAACAAATGCTATCCAGTCCTGAAGGACAATCGAAAAAGTATTAAAAATGTTATCAATATATTCTTTCTCAAATCAAGGTCGTGTTCTAAGAGAAGGGAGCCCATAGCTCTGAACCTGTGTAACCACAGGGTATTCAACATATGATCTCTATGAAAAAAGCTACGTTTTCCTAGTAGGCAAAAAGCAAAGGTAGAGCGCCAGGGACAACTGGGTTCTGCTAGAGCACAGCCGCAGTGTTATAAGTTGCAGCAAGACAGGAACCGCTTGGTAATTATCATCTTGTCGTTTGTCTACTTTCAAACATGTCACTAACAGGTAACGAAAGGAATTCACTTACCACCTTGATGTTTTTATGCAGCCCATCAAAAATCTTAGTTTCCCTGAGGCAAACCTTAAAACTGTCCCTGCGTACATCCTCTACCCACAATGCCAAGGCGTCCTGAGGTCTCTTGAGAATTTGATAACGAGCTGTTACATAGATGCTCGGAGGAATTGAGAAACGCTGAAAAAGTAAAAGAGAAGGAAATAAATAATCAGGAACATTTCTATTTCAAACAAACAAGGATATGATATAAAACGAGGGAAGTGTGATAGAAAAAATCATTCTAAACTTGAAAAAGCAAATTTAATAGAGTTTTTGCAGATGAAAAACTAAGAAGAGTTTTACAAAGTAAACACAGAATTTGCAAATAAAACGATAATCATGAACTTGGCAACGTAGAAACAAAAGAAATCGAAATATAGACTTTCTCACTAACTTTTTTAAAGCAAAAATTAGCAAAAATATGAAGATGGGTAAACCTTTTTAAAGATGTATAAATGTAAAAATAAAATTGAAATGAAAGAAAAGTGGAGGGCAGATTGCAACATAACTTTAAAGGGAAAAAAATAGAGGTTGCAATCTATGTAAGATCTTGGTAAACGAATAAAGAATCGTATTTTATAATGCAGCAATGATATATCGCATGACTTAAAGAAATAAGGAAGAAGTCAAATATGGAAAGTCTGCAGGTCCTAGACTGAAGCTAAACAAAGAAATACAAAGTTAAAGCCACTTAGTCAAGCAAAGCTCAAAAAATAACGTAGTGAAATCTTATGTCTAGGTTTTAGCAAACAGAAATACCTAAATCGGTAAGAACCATTAAATCTAAATGAACGAAAACGCAAGGGGAAACAGAGGTAACCTTTTCAAAGGCGATCCTTTTACACTTTACTCCAGTGGTCCAAGAATCCAACGAGACGGTGTCTAGTTGAGCGCCAACAGGAACAGATTGCAGCGCCATCCAGCTCACTTTCGTAGTCCCACTAGAACAATCTCCGTACTCCAAAACACAAACTGTAAATTCTCTATTATCCACAGATTCTATCCAAATAGCCGCGCCATCTCCACCACTAGAACTCTTTGTTGCGTGGCTTTTGGAAACGAAAACTTTCACATCCTGCCCGCCATTGAAAGGCTTCTCAAAGGAAACCTTTTCACACGCAAACAGACCAGGAGTAGTAATGGTGAAATTGCATATTCCAGTTTTGATACTCAGCACTGGGAAATACAAAAAAGTAAAAATAATAAAAATAAGTTGTAAAAAGGAAATACGGAGATGAATGTTTTCTTTTATACCTTCAACGTCTTGGTAGGTAAGTGCAGCTATGAAGAAGAAAGCCAGCAACAACTGCACACGGACTTCTTGCTCGGTAAACATCTTGCTTCAAATGAAGAAAAATCCACTCTGTTGAACATTATACCTCTTAGCAATACGTGGCAATTTTGTCCAACTTGTTTTTACGCGTTTAGGAGATCTCATTTGCTTTGTTTGTGGGGGTAGGGGGTAAAGATCTTTGAGATAGTTGATTGTAAGATTTATGCGGAAACTCAGAAGGGTAGGCACGTAGGTCCATTCACCGCACTGTCACCACTACCGTGATGGCGATGTATTGAAAAACGCTGGGGAAGAAGTTCCTCTGTCTTCTGTTTCCTGTAGGTCCTAAAATAAAAATAATTTTAGGACTTCAAATTTTAATTGTGAAACGCTTCAAGCTGATCTGCCAGGATATTTTATACTGTAATAAATAAAGGCAAAAAAACACAACAACCAACTGAAGAATGCTGGAATTTGTGTGAACCTAGAGCACTTATAATCTTGAATAAAAAATAAGCGAAACGAAGATTATATTATCTGTTTTATGTGGCCCAAAATTTCACAGACAGTTATCAGGTGAGGTCTCCGCCACGCAGTTGATAGCCGACTTCATCTTTTCCATGATGCAAGCTTTACTGAATTATTTTGAAACCGATTATTATTATTGTTATTATTATTATTATTATTATTATTAAATTGCTTTATTCACACCCGCCACAACAAATGTTACTATTTTGATTTAAAGATAATCTAGGACGAATCTCGACCACGGAAAACTGTAACTGTTTTTTTTTTCCTTTTATATGTTATACTTAGATGATTAAGTCTTACGAACACGCACATTCCATCGAAAAGTTAGCGGGCAGGAGGGTCCCATCTTGCCCCACTGAGGTGTAGCTTGTTACAGCGAAGGATTTACTTCACCCTGGTCAGTTTACTGAGCAAGCATTGAAGCAAGAGATATTCATTGAAAAAATTTGCGAGTTAGTTATGTGGCATTAACAAGTTGTTCAGATTTGCATTTCAATATTCAGTTTATCGAGTCCGCACACTTTCTTATTTCCTTGTATGTATTTTTAGCTTGTTTATAATTTCTGAATATTTGCTTAAAATTAAAATTTTCATGGCTTTTATTAGAAGCAACGTTTTCGTCGAGATATTAACCAAAGAATCAAAAGAAAAACACTTTCCACATACTTCTGAATGCTTGAAATTTTGATACGCTGAATTTCATTTACCCATTTCAGACCAAGACAATTATACTGAGATCCGAAAATTGTAATCAGGATACTTGATTAAAATTTAGTTCGCAAAAGACCACACAACGATCCTTAGAATTCTGCTTAGCCAGCCTGTTATACTCCTTAACGCCGAATAATAGAAAGAAATCTCAAGGACTCGGTACTGTATGGCCTCTAGTCGTATTTGAGCCTTGCAAGCAAAAACCTTCATAGTTTACACTCAGTGTGGTCCTTTAAATTGTCCAACCTCGACTTAATTCAATGTTTCGCTTTAAAGTTTGCGATTCAAGGCGATTATCCTCTTTCGCCGTATTTCTCCTTTATAGCGACCTCACCATAGGTTTGTTATCCCATGTTCAGTATGAAGACGAACGACTTCCGCGAACAAACTAAGGTAAATAACTGTTCTCGTTCCAACGCGTTGTCTATCTTGGAAACCATGAAAGGGTCCAGTAATTTTGTTATTTTCTTGTTTTAAAAATGGGGAAATATTGATACAGATAACCATGGGCTACAAAAGGTACGTTCAAAATCTTAGAGTTATTCTTTTCAGTGCTAAATCCAAGATATACCGGAGTTAATTTTCCCCTTTTTACAGATGTTTATTTTGCATAACGACAGCATGGCAAAATATGAACGAATCGCTGCCTAAACATTTGGTAAATTTGTGTTAAAAGATCATGTGTAATCTAAGTTCCCTTCCTTTTTTCTATTGCAGTATTATTATGACTTAAACGTCCACTTTTAGGCTAAATATTGCGGACTAGTGATGATTACCCGATCTGTTTATATTTGCGTGACATACAGGACATTTGGCTAGACCGTGGATATATACTACTGGTATGAAATGTGAAAATATGGAAAAAAACCTACTTGGTCTATGAGTGCCTTTACATTAGGTATAAATGTCGTTCATTTCTATCGCTAGTATATATAATATAAGCTCTGAAAGCCACAGTTACACGGTTGGTTGTCCCTCGAGATACCACTCACCTCATGATTACATTGTACTTCCTGACATCTACGGTATAGAACTTTGTAATAAAAAGAAGAAGAACCTTCGTTTTAACTTTTTCGGACAGGCTGATAGCCTGAAAAATTAACTCCAGCTTTCTTGGTCAGAACAAAGTTTCGGACGTAGTTAGTCATTTCATCAGGCAGTCAAGAGTATACAAAACGTCACGGTGAACTCAGCCTGAATTATGCTCATTTATGCGCTGAAATCAAACATTTGTTTAGTCACCGAAAAAACTCAAATTTAGGGTGTTTTCACTATGTAAATTCAACGTGCCATTTGCCCATCGGCTTTTTTTTCTCGAAGTAGATGTCAGCCGTCTAGATTCCACAACGTTCTGAGTCATTCTACTCCGGTAAAAAAATTGAGATTCGTTGGTGTTTCAAATATAAGTTAACAAAATGCAAAAACACTAAACGAATCATTAATGACTTTCTAAAACTCTCTCAATCGACCACCTTTTATTGTTTTACCACGTGGTCGCTTACGAGAGCTATTCTCGTAAGCGACCAGCTCTAGTTACGGCCACTGTTTCGAATTTCCGAGGTGGTCGCTTACGAGAGCTTCGACTGTATTTTGTCTTTCTTTGTACGTTTTTTATCTGTTTAGTTCCTGTCTTTTTGTTTTGTTTGTTGAAGAATTTTTTCCCTTTGGGTTGTTTCCCCTTATTCTCACTGCTGAGTCTTTCAAGCCTCTCGAAGTTTTTGCGATAACGTATTTGTTGTGGTTGTTGTTACGTATAAATATAGAGAAGATCATCGTAGTCAAAGACTACCAGGCTTGCCAGGATTTGAATTGTGACCTTTGAGATACCGGTGCGGAGCTCTAACCAATTGAGATAGCGAGAGAAATGGGAGCTGGTCATTAAACTGGTTCATGAATTTCATATATTGAAACTGCGGGATGAAGAAATAAATGTGACAAGATCATTGCAGTTAAAGACACAAGTTCTGCAGTTGCGAAAAGAAATACCAAGAAATAGGCTGCAAGTAGAATAAGTAATGACGTCATTTTTTTACAATAGCAACTCTGATGTGATTGTAATACTGATCATAGGAAATATATCTTTATCTGATACAGCTTTGATAATCATTTTTCCAATTCTTCATTAATTTTTATTTTATTTTATTGCAAGTAAAACACAAAAAAGGAAAAGAAAATTACACGAAATAAATTGGAAGAAGAAAAAAAATAGATAAACAAATAAATGAAAAAAAAGTAGCGAATTTGCACATTTACAAAGCAGTACTTACAAACATAAACTAGTGTATAACAGTGGTGGCGACCTAGTGTATACTCAAACTTGGGAGGTATTGCCTCTGAAAAACCCTATCCAGCCACCTGAACACCGGTCAAATGAGTGCACATAACGCCACGGGTATGAATTCCACGAACATTTCACATCCGATCAGCTGCAGACACGAAACCATCAATTCTCAACCACTAGTGACTTTATAGCACTTTACAAATAAGTTTAAGTTCACAGAAAATAGTTTTCCCTTCGGAGTGTCTATCCTTGCTTCATCTTAGCATGCTGAAGGACTGATTCTGATTCACTTTTACGCTCGTGATATATGTGTTAAAGCCGCACTAGCCTTGCCAAAATCTGACTTTCTTGCAGCTTTTGATTGTGTACACAAATGGATACAAAATAACTGAAACACTGAAATTTCTGTTGGACCAGAGAGCGTTACTTTCATTATGAATTCTTTTGTTAACTATTTTAAGCAATACGGATCGATCTTCTTGTTTCAACAGCCTGGTCGAATCAAACGCAAGAGGTTTCTGACAATTCAAAAATGTACATCTGAAATTAGCACTGTATTGACCCAATTTTGATTAGTGATTAGTCAAGCGATCATCCCGTGGTAGTGATCCAGGAGAAAATCCCCCGTTAAAATTTAATAAGTTGCTTGAGCGACTCAACAATAGCCTGCGTGGCATGCGTGAAAAGGGGAGGGGGAAGGGGAGGGGGAGGGGGAAGGGGAGGGGGAAGGGGAGGGGGAAGGGGAGGGGAGAGGGAGAAAAGTGCGAAAGCGGGGAAAGGGAAAGGGGCGCCTGCTATAAGAGCCAGTGTTTTTGTATTCAACCCACCATTTTCTGAACTAATCCGATAACGTCAACTGTCAATACGTGACCAATCACAAGTAGGGGGCTTCTCAGCATGGTTTGAACTTTTGAATTACTAACATTACAACTGTATTTTGTTTATCGGAAATTGTCAAGTTGAGACGCTTTTTTCAGGTGATATCATAATCGGTGGAAATAAAACATTTTACTGTCCTTGCTCTCGCAGCAAACACGACAAACATAGACTACGAGCAGTGTCTCTGTTTTCTTTTACTGCTCGCAGTTTACGACAAACAATGATCATTTTCGTGTGAATACACAATGGTCACAAACAGAACAGTCACCAGGCTGAGACGCGAATAATGAAAGGAGAATTATAAACAATTGTCAAAAAGCTCAAACAGATAGTTTTTATCAAAGCTTCAGCACTCTCTCTCTCTCTCTCTTTGCAAACCATTATACAAGTTCATTCAACACGGTAAATGTTTTTGCGGAAAAGCTAAATGTGGTCTTGTGAACATTGCAGATGTGTGGCAAAAATCGCAATCGCTTTGAATCGCCGCTCGGTGTTAGGACAAATCCAGTATGCCAAACCTTTTGAGTAACTCTGCCTGCTAAACTAACTATTAACGTGAAGTTGCTACATGATTGGAGCAATTTTGATCTTCCAAAGCTTAATCAAGTAGAACACATTTCCTAAATGCCTTCTTCATGTTTGTCTCTCACTAATACACGCCAGGATACATGCCAATAAGTTACCCAATACGGCTCAGCCAATCAGGAATTTGCGGACGCCGGCGCCCGCAAAAATGAACAAAAGGGCCGGGTTCTTAGAGCAGGCGTCCAAACCCCTCTCCCCAATCCCCCTCCCTTTTTCCCTTCCTCCCCATCCCCGTTTCGACGCCTTCTACGCAGGCTACTCAACAATGTCTCGTCTTCTCCATTGTCTGCTTCTTTAAGACTCTCTCAAAATATGAATGTGATATTACAGCAAACTACACCTCACATTTACTTAAGAAGCGTAGAAATTTAGCGAGTGTTCGTTTCTCCTTGCAATACAGATTCACGAAAGACTTTTAAAAGCAAATTTGATTAGTCACTTGCATTCGGTGAATTTTCCATAGACAAATAGTAAATTGGTCTTCTTTTAAGAGTTCTGTTCCTTTAATCCACTCGGTCAATGTTTTATGAATGCGTTATAGCTTTAAACCTTAAAGATAACGTTATTACTTACATATTTTTATTATCTCTAGTTTTCGCCATAGTCGACAAATCTCGTAAAAAAAACCTCGAATATTTCCAGCTTGTCATTTAAGCAAGCAGCCCTCATGTTTTACTTCCCCGGGGCCACTTCTTGCTCGTCTTAGTTAATGTTTTGTCAGAGGATGGCTTACCTGGACCCCGGCCATTAAGCAAGTAAGCTTTAAAAGTTACTTGCCCAACAAGACAATGAACTTTTTCGCGGACTACTGGACTGGACCATTTTTGTCAGGTGGAAAATGGTAACGTGAGACCTCCCTAAGAATTAGACTGCGAGCAGTCATGATACTAACTTCAATTCTTAGTTAATTACACATATTTTTCATCTTTTCTTACACTTATAACTAGGGGCGCACTGCAAAAGAGTATATATTAACAAACCGGACTGATATATTTTTAATACTCCTTAAATATCGTTAAACAAATTCCTTGTATTCTTGTGTCACCTAACGTCACCCTTCGGGTTCCAATCGTTTCTACTTTGATTACCAGTGTTGGTGCCATTCGACGACTATCCGGACTTCAAACACGATCGCATGACACACGATTGTACAGCCACAGTCGCACCATTAAAAATTCTGGAATCAAGATCAGACATAATTCCTCTTGATCCGCTCCTTGTGCTTCAACATGCATAAATTGATCAATACTACAACACTCTTTCGTTTCACCACACGATAATTGTATTAATGAAAAATGGGCAATTACTGTCAAACTATCCATAGGCCACCATCGAAAATGTGAAGATTCAGTATGTCGCTTACTAAAACCAACCCGAAATTGTCTCTTTCGAGAAGACGTGCCGAAACTGGCGATACACCTACTTTTTGGAAGAGAACTTATTGCATCCAATTTCTGAGTCAGATGATATGCGTTTTTCCGTGTTGTCCGTATACGTAGTTTTTCGTATACTCCGAGTAGCGTAGCACATACAGCAAACTAAGACATCAAGCAGTGTGTCTAGTGGTCGCTTAAAGAGATTAACGGAAAATTACGTAACCGTCGCCCCAAATAGTGGTCATTTACAAGGGATTCTATCGATAGGGCTTCATGTGGAACAATTTGGTGTTTCGGTTAGATGTGTCGCTAATGGGAACTGGTAGACTGAGAGCAGTCTCTTATTTCTCTTTTGAGTCACAGTACCGATCGAGAGCACGCGTGAGAGGGGATTCGGGGAAAAATCCCTATAATGAGCTGTTCCGAGAGGCTCAGCCCGAAGGGGGTACCTTTTTCAGGTTACAGGTATATAAAAGGGTAGGGATTCCACGAGCTGAGGTAGATAAAAAGGTAAGGAATCTGATATTTGGTGTATAAAGGACTAAAACAGCAGTTAAAAGGGATGCACTGCTCTATACTAGCTGTGTGAAAGGGGTACAATTTGTCAATAGAAGGTGTACGAATAGGGTGCCTCTACTGTCAAAAAATGGTATATAAAAAGCCAAGGGGTTAAAGCTCTCTATGGAGCATCCCCGTATAAAACGTAATTAGGTGGTCTCCCGTCCCCTACCCCTCCGGAGATGGAAGAAGCGAAGGCGCGAGGAACGAGCCAAAATTAATTTGCATAATTTTACTTTTTCACTCGTCACGTTTGGCCCTTGGGAGTTCGTGCCACTGATTACCCTAGATACATATATTTTCAATTTTTTTAGCCAGGTAGACAGTTTGACATGCCAGCTAAATATAATGGAACCTTAATCACGTCCCTTGACTCAAACGATAGTCCATCCTGTGGGGTCAGTAGCAACTACTTACAGGAACAAGACTTGCGATGAATTTTTTCATCAATCTGAATCATCACTTATGTCCTGTTGATCAGTCGATCGGTGGGGGAGGAAATGGTAAATCTCCTCGCAAATGCGTGAGGAACACGGATAAAATTACAAGCATGCTATTGGGATAGTTTGACTGCTGAAGCAGACTATTTATGTATAGAAACTTGCATATTTCCATGGTTTTGGGACACTATTGAATTACCCACTTTCTTTGTTTTTATTCTATCCAAAAACCATGTCATTAAATACAGGTTATTATTTTATTCCCCTTTCACTCATAAGACCATTCAGGAGCCAATAAGCTCCTGGACATAGCAGTA
The DNA here is from genome assembly GCA_038088405.1 of Porites divaricata. Lineage (NCBI taxonomy): Eukaryota > Metazoa > Cnidaria > Anthozoa > Scleractinia > Poritidae > Porites > Porites divaricata. The sequence continues at coordinate 15,935,688 of JBBMOI010000002.1, forward strand.
CTTACTAGTTCTTATCTTAGATCATGGTGTTGAATGATGCCTACGCGTTAAGCTTCCTCAAAAAACAAAACTACCCTTAAACCTTGAGGAAGACTTCCTATCGCACCAAGACTTTCCAAAAATCGCCAGGGGACACTCCTACATTATAATCGTCGCATTCCCACCTGCCAGATGGTGTAAGAAGCCAGTGGTAAGCTGCCTTTACAAAAGCAGGGTGGTCGTATAGTCTGTTCTGACCTCTCTCGTGCCCCCATTTTCCAACTTTGTGAGAACCTCTTTGGTATCCCCAATCCTTGCAGACTCTTGCTAACCGCGAGTTATCATTGCTCATTATCTCAAACGAGCCACATGATGCAGGCATCAAATCTGTCTCACCACTGAAGTATTTCACAGTAGCCTCACCTTTGCTGTTAGCAGCCGTGGTGATGTGAAATGTACGACCTCCTCTTTTTTTGCAGAGGAATCTTATCCGAGTGAAATGGAAGTGATTTCTCAGCTCCTTCATGGCACTTTTCGTGAGTAGCATCTCTTTGCTGCTTACTCCGCGGTACGATGTCTTAACTGGCAACTGGGTTGTAGACGAACCGCGCGAAACAACGTTGGAAACAAGAAGCCAACCCCCTGAAATTTAATAAATGTTTATCATTCATGCGGGCCAAAACAAGCATTCATAAGTTCAACTTAAGAGAAGTCAAACGAGGCGCAAACAGTGCATATTGTATCATAAAGCCTATTGTTACAATTAAGGAACAATCAGTGTGTGAAGTTTTTTAACACTTATTTATTAGATATTGACAATTTCCAGAATTTACTTGATCTAATAACTGACGTACCAGCCCCAAGGAGGTGTCATCTTCAACTCAAACCTTACCTCCGTCAGTTGTCATGTCACAATAAGCCTTAAAAGGCCTTTTAGTCCTTCCAGGGTCAATCCAGTACTCTCCGTCTCCATTGGAAGTACCTAAGTCCTTGATTTCTTTGCAGGACTGAGCGGGATCGTAGGAAAAGAGCCCGCGTGTCGCTACAATAAAACAGATGTCAACATTAGATGTCAACTTTGAAGAGGTTTGCAAGGCTTCTATGAAGAAACGAGAATTTCACTATAATCTTCGTGTAAGCTTAAGGGTAAAAAATAAAAGAAGAGAACGTGGTAAATAAATGGCTAAGGACGGACTTACAAAAACCTAAAACAATTCGCCTGCGTAACACGAAACTAAACAATAACAACAACAACAGAATTTTTGGATATATTTAACAATTAATGGGGCTGAGTATCTTACGAAGAATTAAAGAGATCGACGAGAGTGTTACGGCCTCGACGGATAACACCATCCTCACTCTCCATAATTCTTCATATGATACGAAAGCCGAATTTAATAATTGTTTTACTATTCATTCAAAATAGTTCCTAGTTTAAAAACACGTTTAGGGTTGTTCAGCTCCGCAAATATTCTCCATGTTTTTAGCTATTATTTCGCATAGTTCTTACTCTTGAAACGAGTGAAATGTCTGCCGTTTTTGTTTTCACAACCAAAACATCTCAGCCTCGTCCCCAGGCCCTCTCGATTAACGGTGCATTGACCTGCAAGAAGGCTGCCTTATGACGTCATCGGTCATCAGTAGCTAGTTTAAGCCAATCAGAATCGGGGACGTATTTTGAATGAATAATAAAACTAATTACATTACTTTCCCACCCGCAAATAGCTTACTAATCGAAGTGGAGGGAGCTGAAGACATATTACAAGTACAATAAAGACACTACCATACAATAAATACAATTAACTAACATTAAACAAGGCAAGTATGCGTAGCT
>JBBMOI010000002.1:15942500-15957500 GCA_038088405.1 Porites divaricata
TTTGCTTTAATATAATCTTCATAGCTTCTTTTAATTTAATAGTTATGAGTGGTGTAACCTTTCCACTCTGCCCGCCTCGTCTAGCTCTTATAATTGCGGGCGGAGATGGCAAAACGATGTGTGTAAAACTAAAGTATATATGTAAACATGTAGTAATAAAGTCATTGTTTGTTTGTTTGTTTTGTTTCAGTTTGCGAAGCATAAGGGCAAATATGGAAGATGTTTAAAGCAAACTTTACACTTCAGTACTTACCAATGCATTTGCGGCCATTTCCAGAGTAACCAGCTTTGCAAGTACATTTGTATGAGCCCACGGTATTCTGGCAAGTAGCATTCACATTACATCTGTGATAGCTAGTTGTGCATTCGTCAAATTCTGAAAGAAATTACGGCGCTTCATTCACTCACATGTTCTGTAGTTGATGAGCTTGCTACGTGATTATTTTATGAAATAATACTCTCAACTCGAATTCATAATAAGACTATTGGAAATAAAAAGCACTGGACGCAACACAACACAACACTTATCAAACACTGGACACAATACTTCAATCTCGCGTTATGACAGCTTTAGTTAACAACTGTCCAATAAGCTCGGCCGCGTGCCCAGTTTTACCTTGATATCAGTCGGTCAGGTTGGAAACATACAATGAAACAAAGTTAATATCAGTGGAATCCGGGCTATGAAGCCCTACAAACGTCTTTATTATACGGGTATTGTTTTTTGTTAGACGTTTTTGGACTCAAGCGACGGTGTGAAGCGTTTAATAGCATTCCTATCATTCTGATCCTTTTCACCGATAAAAACGTAGCCTGTGTACAGACGCCCTCCTCCCCTCAAAAAAAGGGGGAGGGGAGGGGTCTGCTGTACACGGGCTATAAAAACCTCGCATTCATTCATTAATTCGCTATTTGTGAAAAAAGGAAGGTAGCTACCAACATAAACTGCAGCACCTTTGTTAAAATCTTAAGCTTTGATTCCGTTTGCCAGCTTTCATAACCAGTCTTCTCTACTATGACTGAAAGAAATACTACATTCATGTACGCTTACATTAGATAGCTTTTTTTGTTGCTTGGTTACATTCCTAGCATAAAATATTGAAGTGAACCACAACCCTTTACAGAAGATAGGATTACCTCAGGTGCCAACTACCAGATCATTTAATGTAAGTTGTAAAACGGACCTGATGATCGCTTTTACCTTGAACACAAGTATAATTATAGCAGTTATCGCAGGAAACATCGTTCCAAGTGTAGCCATCATTGGCACCCAGAGTGTGAACACAGTCTTCGTTTTTCCAGTTGTTTGGTTGTTGCGGAGCCCAGAACCGAAAACTGGTTATTTCCTTGTTTGTCCAGACAAATGATCCCTCAACACTTCGGTCATTAAGTCCAATCCACGATCGCTCCCCATTATGACGGTGCTGAATGTAGACATTTTGCTCTTGGTTGTGCACTGTTACCAGATGTGAATTCATTGCTGAACAGTTGGACAAAGCAGTCATCCAAGATGCGCATGCAGAGCTTGTTAAATAGCAGTATCCATTGAAGTAATACCATCCAGATGGACAGATGTCTGCGCGTATACAAAGTAGGAATTAGTGAACTGCATAATGAAATATCGCTTAAAATGTATAGCTTTAGTGCAGTTATGTACTTCGAACATTCTTGTTTTTCCCGGGTTTTTTTTATTAAAAAAGGAAATAGAAAAGCAGAAGCTCTTTGTTCAGGATAAAATGAAGGCAAGACAAAAACAAATGCAAACATTATAAAGCAATCCATTATACACATCAATATGTATTTGGAAAAAGGGATGAGTTTTTTTTTATTTCCTTCATTTTTTGCGCATTCCTTTTGTGTATCGCTTGTATTCTTTTTTTGTTATTCAGAAGGTTGGTAAATACTGAAGTTTATTAGTTTTGTAGCAGAACATGTAGAGCTCTTACCTGACAAAACTGTGTACGTTACTGACACTGGGTCATATTTTGCTTGATATAATTCTTTGACACAAGCACGAAAGCCCGTCTTGTTGATGTACTGCAAGAAAGGGATGTTTATCAGCTTATTCAGTAGCACACACAGAAGGCTGATGGCATTTTTTCTCCCTTGCTAGTAGAAAAAAACTATAGAACAGTTGAGGTAGGTCTTGACTCGAACCCTTTCCATATTTCTCAGTTTGACGCATGTTAAGAAGTAATCAACCCTGTTCAACAAGTTTGCATGACAGAATTTCAAAGGGAAGAGGAAAGAGGACAATTTGGTGCGCGTTATTACATGTCAACAACTTTTAGAAACCTTTCATGCATTAATTGCTATAACTGCTGTCAAACTTCAAATGTTTGGCGGCGAAATATGTCGCGTTCACGGGAAAGTAGAACGCGCGGGTCAAGGGAACAGCAGATAAAAATAACCTTCATCGCACGCGTGCGAACGTTCAGTAGATTTCAAATAATAATCACTGGGCACAAGGATTCGCTCTCCTAGCTCAGTCTCTCTTGCTTAACATCAAATGTTAGTTTTCTCATTGCTTTTTGTTGACAACATTTGTTCGCCGGAAAAAACAAAACAGCGGCTTACCTACTGCTATACAGCTACACAGTTTAAACAAGTTTCCATAATTCATGGTTATTTTAACTTTTGTGCTGCTCTTTTTCGCACGTTTGGTATCCTATGAGCTGTTATGCTCAAGAGGACACTATCTGTGTCGTAAAATAGAGAGTGTCAATTACAGTTATTCGTATGTTTAAACATCCACATGTACACATGCAAGTGTGGTTGCAAGTGGTATGTTACAGAAATTCATAAAACAAATGAAAAAAAATAATAAATAAATGAAAAACATACCTCTACCCACTCAGCTATGCTGTTATGAATTGGACTTTGACTTCCATTTTTGGTGGAATGATTTGCAGAAACAAACACATGTGGGGTTGAGTTATAAACTTTAGTAAAAGTAGCGTCCTGTGAAAAGAAATTTTAAAAACCTGAATTGTGTAATTTCAGTCTCTGACATTTATAAAAAGGAAAAGGCTTGTTCCCCATTATGGCATTTATAATCTATATTTCATTTTCATTTTAAATATTCACCGAAATATGACAGGCAGCTGCTAAACTGATTAAATGCAACTACCATCACTAGAGACATGATCGAGGAATCCGTTTGCTTTTGCTCTTTGATTGTAAATTTATTCAATAAAATTAACTGCACTGTGACGGGAATTGAACCCAAAAGACTAATGAAAGGACTGGAATACTGACCTTGCAGAAGGCATTATAATGACTCTGCGCGGGAGGTTTATCATTCGAAAAGTAAATCGAATTGTGTTCTGAGAAGGGAGGCTCGTCAAGATATGAAAACGCTAACCAATTCTGAAATAAAGTAAATAAATAACAATAAAAAGAAAGCATTCTTTTTCAGTCTCACGTCATAACTACTAAAAGACTGAGTCAACGTTGAAAATAAATGGTAATCTATCAAGAAGGTTTATGTAAAACCACCACCTACATCTTAGGTGACACTGAGAAAGCAATAACATGGTTGGTTTGACAAAGCCGGATGAAAACTTTCGGAGAAAAGACTAAGAGAGGAAACAAATGGAACGAAACATATTTTCAAGCAAAAAATTGTGTATCCCTGGACCAACTGTTGGAAGCGTAAAAAAGCGAAAAGAAGAGGTGAAGAAAGATACCGGTCTACTGCACTTATTTTCACACATAAAAAGCTGTTCGTTGCATGAAATAAGCGTTACTTACAACAACAACGTCTTGGTGTGATCCAGCGTAGTTTTGCAATTCTCTCAAGCAAACTTTGCAGGATGATTTTGTGACATCTTCAATCCATACGCTTGCTGCGTCACGTTTTATTCCTGGATTGTAATGCTTGGCAGTCACAAATACCGACGGTATCACAGAGAATTTTCCCTGTAAAATAAATCTGAGTTAGGCAACTCTTGACTTTTAGAAAGCCACGAACAGGAATCAATTTCGTATTTCTGCACATTTTCTGTAACATAAACGCCAAAAAGGAACTCATGACATTTGTGATATGCTGAAATTGGTAAAAGAATAATTTATACTACCATGACGTTGTTCGACTAATTGTCATAAGTGTACGGCTGCACCAAAACGACAAATCATTACTGATGCATATTACAAACGATATGTTATTAACTGAGTGACCTCAGTTGAAGTGAGGCGTTTCAGAAGATATGATATTGAAAAAAATGTAAAGGACAAGAAAACCCAGCAAAGGCCACTCACCGTAGGAAACATGACAGTCGCGCAAGTCGTACCAGTCCACCACTGTGACATGAGCACTTCACCAACCACGCCACCCACTGGAGCACCTTGGTACGCCATCCAATCAACTGTCACGTTAGCATACGACTTTCGTTCGTTATATCCTGCAGCCATCACACAGACAGTGAATCCGTCGTTATTCACATTCTCAACCCACGATACTGCCGCGTCATGGACATACGATTTGTCACTGGTATCCATATGATTGACAGTTATTTGCACTTGAATGGGTTTGTCAGGGTAAAACACAAAAGGTTTGAAATGAATTGCATGACAGTGAGAGTAGCCCAAGGATGGAATATGTGGCATGTGACGACGACCATGCTGAAAAGGAAATCCTAGAAAACACATTTCAATAGATTAGTATATAGATTAGTATGACAAGCATGCGGAGGAAGGGGCATTTACTCAGAACTTAAAAATGTTAACAAAGCAGCAAATGAGTGGTTCTTATAAAGAGGGTTGTTACTCTCTACTATACAAGTCCTGGGGAAAGTTCACAGTGGACAATGTGTCGCTTGTCACTGCATTAGGTCAATAGCGTGGCAAACAGTGGAGAGATTAGAACTTGCATCTTGAGCAGAGCTACACGGTCGCAGCTGGTCAAGCCTATTAGCGCTAAAGGAAAGGAAAGTGAACATCCATTGTAACTAGTACTTCTCGCAGAGAAAAGATTCAGTTCCAGTCATGATTAAAAAATTATATCTCTTAGGAAAGGTTATCCAGATATGTTAGGCAGAGCTAGGTCCGAGGAAATGCAAACGACCATTACTACTACTACTACTACTACTACTAATCTCAGAGAGAAGAATAAGTTGTTAATTTGCTTCAGTGATACACAAATATTTTCGTTGGGGATTAACTGAAAATGCTTAAAACATATTAAGTTTATCCGCCACGTTTTCTGACCAGTATTCTTATTAGCATTGCTCCTGTCAAACGTTTTAGAAAAATTAAGTAAAATTCTGTTCTTTCATAAAGTCACGCATCTATCACCGTTTTCCCTCCAGATCACATGGGTAACTAAATAGCTCATTCGAAAAATTCGCTAAGGGATTAATACTGAAATCTAATAAAAAAAATCACTTTTTAACAGATTCAAAAACAACTGTACTAACCTTCACAGCTGCCAGGATGTTGCACGGTAAAGTTTAGTCGAAGGAGACAAACTTCTCTTTCAAACAAACATCTGTTGTCGTATGTTGTGCCATTTGATGAGCAAACTGGTTCTTTGTAAGATGGGCAACTATCCACACAAACACAGCGAGCATCATGGGGTCCAAACGCCTTACAGAAGCTGTGATAAGAACACGTGACGTCTATGCAAGGATCCAAGTCTGAAGATAAATTTAGCAAATAACAAAAGATTAGATTTAAAGTGCTAATACCTTAAAAATTATTTTTTTAGAATTGAAAATGCTTATTCCTATGAGAACGTGCGCGAAAAAAATTGTTTTGAGCATAATGTTATTGAAGAGAATTTTTTTGACACGTTCAAATTTACCGCCATTTTTGCACACCATTCGTGTAAGTCTTCACTCCGATGCCTCTCGGAAACAAAGGGGCTCTGACGTAGATTAACAAACTATAACGTAAATTAAAGAACACGAGACTTAAGATACAAGAAAACAAGTGTGGATTCTACAAACATTTCGTTCAATTTACAAGCTAAAACAGCTTTAAGATGCCAGTGAGGTGCATATGATCCCGTTTTTCACTTCCTGAATTTTTGTCTTATGACATCACATATGAGCCTGTTAATTTCGTGATCAGGAGAACCAGTGTGCCAAAGAACCTTAGAATTTGAAACTTTCTTCCAAAAAAAATCTCGTTTTCTTGAATACACAAAATTATTGCGACGAAATTACTGTAGTAACGTGTTCTTTCAGTCAACCAAATCTACAATCCCAAAAAATAGAGACAACCAAAAATAGCATTAATTAGAGAAAAGAAGCTCTCCATAAAAAAAACTTCAAAGAATGATGTCATAATTGTACTTGATACACTGCAACATATAGCCTTCACCAAGATTTTGATATATTGTTTACGTACCTCCAATCAGCAGGTAATCCAGTTGTACGATCTCCTTATAATTGGCATTATTGCTGTATCTTCTCATACACACCTCGGTTTCGTTTGTAAAGGTATGCTAGACATAATCATCAGAATAATCAGATTATCCATTATTAATTATTGCCTGGTATTTTCTTACCTTGACTTCTGTGTCACTACGAAGGTCGTTTAGAAAGCAAAACCGTGGCGTGCACAGGTTGGTTGGAAAAATTGCGGAAAAACAAAGCAAAAAAAGAATTTTGTTTTTGGACTTCTTAAACGACATGAAAGATTGGAACAGAGACAACACTAAAAGTAAGTTCGAAGGGAAAAGATAAGAAGGCAGCCCAAGAACGCAATGGACTAAGAAAAATGGCTCCAAGTTTCATGTATGTTACCTGAATCCACGCAGTAACTGCGTTACAAGTTCCGGAAGCAGAGAAACGCGAGTTGTTGTTATGGTAACTGAGTCTTGGTGAAACAATTACTACCGGAGGGGCATAGAAAGCATCAGTGAACTTTATTATCTAAAAAAACAAGAAAAGAATCAGCGTTATTAAGTTTTTCTACACATATGCGGTATATGATATATGTTGTTTAAATAGTTCACAATAACAACATTAGAGCTCCATGAACCTATGAAAGATTTTCTATTTATGAATATAAGTGACTGAGAAACCAAAACAGTATAGTTGATTAGTTACTTTACCTGACAGAGAGCGCTGTTTTGTTGCTTGTTTAGTGGTGAGTTATTCTTTGTTGTTACAAGGCCATGGATCAAGGTAGAATTCAGCGTCATCAGTTTAACAAATGCTATCCAGTCCTGAAGGACAATCGAAAAAGTATTAAAAATGTTATCAATATATTCTTTCTCAAATCAAGGTCGTGTTCTAAGAGAAGGGAGCCCATAGCTCTGAACCTGTGTAACCACAGGGTATTCAACATATGATCTCTATGAAAAAAGCTACGTTTTCCTAGTAGGCAAAAAGCAAAGGTAGAGCGCCAGGGACAACTGGGTTCTGCTAGAGCACAGCCGCAGTGTTATAAGTTGCAGCAAGACAGGAACCGCTTGGTAATTATCATCTTGTCGTTTGTCTACTTTCAAACATGTCACTAACAGGTAACGAAAGGAATTCACTTACCACCTTGATGTTTTTATGCAGCCCATCAAAAATCTTAGTTTCCCTGAGGCAAACCGTAAAACTGTCCCTGCGTACATCCTCTACCCACAATGCCAAGGCGTCCTGAGGTCTCTTGAGAATTTGATGACGAGCTGTTACATAGATGCTCGGAGGAATTGAGAAACGCTGAAAAAGTAAAAGAGAAGGAAATAAATAATCAGGAACATTTCTTTTTCAAACAAACAAGGATATGATATAAAACGAGGAAAGTGTGATAGAAAAGATCATTCTAAACTTGAAAAAGCAAATTTAATAGAATTTTGCAGATGAAAAACTAAGAGCTTTACAAATGAAACACAGAATTTGCAAATAAAACGATAATCATGAACTTGGCAACGTAGAAACAAAAGGAATTGAAATATAGACTTTCTCACTAAATTAGCAAACAATCTGAAGATGGGTAAACCTTTTTAAAGATGTATAAATGTAAAAATAAAATTGAAATGAAAGAAAAGTGGAGGACAGATTGCAACATAACTTTGAAGGAAAAAAATAGACGTTGCAATCTATGTAAGATCTTGGTAAACGAATAAAGAATCGTATTTTATAATGCAGCAATGATATATCGCATGACTTAAAGATATAAGGAAAAAGTCAAATGGTAAGTCTGCTGGTCCTAGACTGAAGTTAAACAAAGAAAGAGAAAGTTAAAGCCACTTAGTCAAGCAAAGCTCAAGAAATAACGTAGGGAAATCTTATGTCTAGGTTTGGGCAAACAGAAATACCTAAATCGGTAAGAACTATTAAATCTAAATGAACGAAAACGCAAGGGGAAAGAGAGATAACCTTCTCAAAGGCGATCCTTTTACACTTTACTCCAGTGGTCCAAGAATCCAACGAGACGGTGCCTAGTTGAGCGCCAACAGGAACAGACTGCAGCGCCATCCAGCTCACTTTCGTAGTCCCACTAGAACAATCTCCGTACTCCAAAACACAAACTGTAAATTCTTTATTATCCACAGATTCTACCCAAATAGCCGCGCCATCTCCACCACTAGAACTCTTTGTTGCGTGGCTTTTGGAAACGAAAACTTTCACATCCTGCCCGCCATTGAAAGGCTTCTCAAAGGAAACCTTTTCACACGCAAACAGACCAGGAGTAGTAATGGTGAAATTGCATATTCCAGTTTTGATACTCAGCGCTGGGAAATACAAAAAAGTAAAAATAATAAAAATAAGTTGTAAGAAGGAAATACAGAGTTGAATGTTCTCTTTTATACCTTCAACGTCTTGGTAGGTAAGTGCAGCTATGAAGAAGAAAGCCAGCAACAACTGCACACGGACTTCTTGCTTGGTAAACATCTTGCTTCAAATGAAGAAAAATCCACTCTGTTGAACATTATACCTCTTAGCAATACGTGGCAATTTTGTCCAACTTGTTTTTACGCGTTTAAGAGATCTCATTTGCTTTGTTTGAGGGGGTAGGGGGTAAAGATCTTTGAGATAGTTGATTGTAAGATTTATGCGGAAACTCAGAAGGGTAGGCACGTAGGTTCATTCACCGCACTGTCACCACTACCGTGATGGCGATGTATTGAAAAACGCTGGGGAAGACGTTCCTCTGTCTTCTGTTTCCTGTAGGTCCTAAAATAAAAATAATTTTAGGACTTCAAATTTTAATTGTGAAACGCTTCAAGCTGATCTGCCAGAATATTTTATACTGTAATAAATAAAGGCAAAAAAAACACAACAACCAACTGAAGAATGCTGGAATTTGTGTGAACCTAGAGCACTTATAATCTTGAATAAAAAATAAACCAAACGAAGATTATATTATCTGTTTTATGTGGCCCAAAATTTCACATACAGTTTTCAGGTGAGGTCTCCGCCACGAAATTGATAGCCGACTTCATCTTTTGCATGATGCAAGCTTTACTGAATTATTTTGAAACCGATTATTATTATTATTATTATTATTATTATTATTATTATTATTATTAAATTACTTTATTCACACCCGCCACAACAAATGTTACTATTTTGATTTAAAGATAATCTAGGACGAATCTCGACCACGGAAAACTGTAACTGTTTTTTTTTCCTTTTATATGTTATACTTAGATGATTAAGTCTTACGAACACGCACATTCCATCGAAAAGTTAGCAGGCAGGAGGGTCCCATCTTGCCCCACTGAGGTGTAGCTTGTTACAGCGAAGGATTTACTTTACCCTGGTCAGTTTACTGAGCAAGCATTAAAGCAAGAGATATTCATTGAAAAAATTTGCGAGTTAGTTATGTGGCATTAACAAGTTGTTCAGATTTGCATTTCAATATTCAGTTTATCGAGTCCGCACACTTTCTTATTTCCTTGTATGTATTTTTAGCTTGCTTATAATTTCTGAGTATTTGCTTAAAATTAAAATTTTCATGGCTTTTATTAGAAGCAACGTTTTCGTCGAGATATTAACCAAAGAATCAAAAGAAAAACACTTTCCACATACTTCTGAATGCTTGAAATTTTGATACGCTGAATTTCATTTACCCTTTTCAGACCAATACAATTATACTGAGATCCGAAAATTGTAATCAGGATACTTGATTAAAATTTAGTTCGCAAAAGACCACACAACGATCCTTAGAATTCTGCTTAGCCAGCCTGTTATACTCCTTAACGCCGAAAAATAGAAAGAAATCTCAAGGACTCGGTACTGTATGGCCTCTAGTCGTATTTGAGCCTTGCAAGCAAAAACCTTCATAATTTACACTCAGTGTGGTCCTTTAAATTGTCCAACCTCGACTTAATTCAATGTTTCGCTTTAAAGTTTGCGATTCAAGACGATTATCCTCTTTCGCCGTATTTCTCCTTTATTGCGACCTCACCATAGGTTTGTTATCCCATGTTATATGAAGACGAACGACTTCCGCGAACAAACTAAGGTAAATAACTGTTCTCGTTCCAACGCGTTGTCTATCTCAGAAACCGTAAAAGGGTAAAATGATTATGTTATTTTCTTTTTTTAAAAGGGGGATATATTGATACAGATATCCACGGGCTACAAAAGGTACGTTCAAAATGTTCGAGTTTATTCTTTTCATTGGTAAATCCAAGATATGCGGGAGTTAATTTCCCCCTTTTTACAGATGTTTATTTTGCATAACGACAACATGGCAAAATATGTAAGAATCGCTGCCCAAATATTTGTTAAATTTCTGTTAAAAGATAATGTGTAATCTAATTTCCGTTCCTTTTTTCTATTGCAGTATTATTATAATTTAAACTTCCATTTTTAGGCTAAAAGACAAAAATATGATCCTGATTGCAGATTAGTGATAATTACCCGCGATCTATTTAATTTATTTTCGTGACATACAGGACATTTGGCTAGACCGTGGATATACACTACCGATTTAAAAGGTGAAAATATTGAGGGAAAAAAACCACTGCGAAAAAACCTTCTAGATCGTTGAGTGCCTCTTCATTAGGTATAAATGTCATTCATTTCTATCGCAAACACAACTAATATAAGCACTGAAAACTACAGTTAAATGGTTCGTTGTCCCTCGAGATATCACTCACCTCATGATTACCACCTGATATCTCTGTATAGAACGTTGTAATAAAACGAAGAATAACCTTCGTCTTAAATTTGTCGGACAGGCTGATAGCCTGAAGAATTAGCTTAATCTTTCTTGGTCAGAACTAATTCTCGGACGTAGTGTAGTCATTTCATCACGCGTCAAGAGTATACAAAACGTCACGGTGAACTCAGCCTGAATTATGCTCATTTTATGCGCTGAAATCAAACATTTGTTTAGTCACCAAAAAAATTCAAATTAAGGGTATTTTCACTATGTAAATTCAACGTGCCATTTGCTAATCGCCTTTTTTTCTCGAAGAAGATGTCAGTCTAGAATCCACAACGTTTTGAGTCATTCTACTGCGGTAAGAAAATTGAAATTCGTTGGTGTTTCAAATAAAAGTTAACAAAATGCAAAAAAAGCTAAACGAAATATGAATGACTTTCTAAAACTCTCTTAATCGACCACCTTCTATTGTTTTACCACGTGGTCGCTTACGAGAGCTCATTCTCGTAAGCGACCAGCTCCAGTTACGGCCACTGTTTCGAATTTCCGAGGTGGTCGATTACGGGAGCTTCGACTGTATTTTGTGTTTCTTTGTACGTTTTTTATCTGTTTAGTTCGTGTTTTTTGTTTTGTTTGTTGAAGAATTTTTTTCTCTTTGGGTTGTTTCCCCTTATTCTCACTGCTGAGTCTTTCAAGCATCGCAAGGTTTTTGCGATAACGTATTTGTTGTGGTTGTTGTTATGTATAAATGTAGAGAAGATAATCGCAGTCAAAGACTACCAGGTTTGCCAGGATTTGAACTCTGACCTTTGAGATACCGGTGCGGAGCTCTAACCAATTGACTCGAGAAAACGAGGCAAATGGGAGCTGGTCATTAGATTCATATATTGAAACTACGGGATGAAGAAATAAATGTGACAAGATCATTCCATTTAATACAACTCTGATGTCATTGTAATACTGATCATAGGAAATATTCATCTTTATCTAATACAGCTTTGATAATCATGTTTCCAAATCTTCATCAATGGCGACCTAGTGGCTAGTGCATACTCAAACTTGGGAGGTATTGCCTCTGAAAAACCCTATCCAGCCACCTGACCAACGGTCAAATGAGTACATATATAAGACCATATAACGCCACGGGTATGAATTTCACGCACATTTCACATCCGACCAGACACGAAACCATCATCAAATAGTAAATTCGTCCTCTTTTAAGAGTTCTGTTCCTTTAATCCACTCGGTCAAAGTCTTATGAAGTTATAGCTTTAAACCTTAAAGATAACTGTTTAACTGTTTATTAATTATCACAAATTTTACAGAAAGCAATATCCACTGCCCGCAGTTAGCAGGTTAGCTAGTCGAGGCGAGCAGTGGTTACACGTATGTAATATATATCATATACAGATAAATCACAAGAAAGACTAGAGAAAAAGAGTAGTTAAATAAATAAACAAATAAATGAAAAATAAATTCAATTTAATTAAGTTTACAATCATGGACATTGCAAATATAAGAAGCCGAGTTTTCAGGAAACTTTTGTTATTAAGTCGGGTAAATCAATATAATCATTTTCTTCTGAAAGTATTCGGAGTAAAGTGTCGTGGACATTGATTTTAAAAGTATTTTTGGACATTTGACGCATTTCGCACGGTAAACTATTCCAGATTTTTACACCATATCTTAAAAAAGACTTTGTTTGTCTAACCTTGAGTGTTTAACATAATAGTCACCTCTTGAAGATGATCTTGTATTATATGAATGAATATTAGATTGGGAAGTAAATAAGTTAGATATGTTAGTAGGTGTTATGCTGTTAGATATATCATGCATTAGAATAGCAACAGATTTAAAGTACAGTAGATCTAAGGGAAGAAAGCTAGAGGAGACAAAATAAGGTACTGCATGAGAATTGTAGTCACCAAAGAACATGAGGCGGAGGGCGCGTTTTTGAAGAATAAGAATTTTGTTTTTGTAAGTTTTAGCAGCTTGGCCCCAAGCGACTATGCCATACAATAAGTAGGGCTGAATAAGAGATATGTATATGTGGTGTAAAGTATTCAGGGGTACAAAGTGTCTAAGGCTGGCAATGATGCCAATTGTTTTACTTATCTTTGAAGCGATGTGAGCAATATGGTATTTCCAAGAAAGATTTTCATCAATAAGCACACCTAGATATTTGACATAATTTTTGCATTCTAAAGAAATGAACGAGTTGTTATGATGGTTAAACACTTCCAAGTTGACTTTGAGATTTAACTTTTTTTGTCTTGGTCTAAAAATGACAAAGTTAGATTTCTTTATAATCATTGATAATTTATTTGCGATTAGCCAATTATAAACCCTAGAAATTTCTGCATTTACTGTAGATTCAAGCGATTTGAGATTTTTGTCAGCATATAACAAATTAGTATCATCAGCAAATAAGTAGAACTTCAATTTATCGGAGCTGTTAGATATATCATTAATATAAATAAGGAATAGTAAGGGTCCTAGGACCGATCCCTGTGGGACACCTGATAACACTACTTCTTTTTTTTGGATATGTTTTTGGGACCAATTTGTGTTTTTTGTTGACGACCCCCTAGGTATGATGCAAACCAATCGTTAATTATTCCACGTACTCCATAATGATTTAATTTTCTTAATAATATTGAATGATTTACTGTGTCAAAGGCTTTTTGTAAGTCAATGAACACACCACATGAGTACAACTTCTTATCCATGTTAGTTTCAATTTCATTAATTATGTCTAAAATAGCATGCTCAGTAGACTTTTTTTTACGAAAACCATATTGCGAATCATGGAGAATATTTCACTTTTCAATAAATGACTTGAGGCGATTATACATCATCTTTTCAAAGATACGGTTAAAAATGGAGAGAAGCTATATGGGTCTATAATTAGAGGGGTCAGATTCATCGCCACTTTTGTAAATTAGAATTACTTTGGCAAGCTTTAATTTAGATGGATAGGTTCCATATTCAATTGATTTATTGATAAGCATAGATAGAGGTTGGCTTATAATATGCTTAGCTGATCTTAGAATGCGAGTGGGAAATGAATACAGCCCGTGTGCCTTGTTTAGTTGAATAGTCATTATTTCAGAATCAATTTCAGGAGGAGATACAGGGTTAAAAAAGAATGAACTAGGAAAGTCTAACTTTGGTAGATAATCAGTAAATTGTTTTGGTGAGTTTGGCATTTTGGAAGCCAGGTTATGTCCTATTGAAGAAAAGTATTTATTCATTAAGTAAGGAAACTCAGAGGGATTTTGTGACACTAGATTGCTACTCGGACATTTAAGAGAGAATATATCTTTGCGAACTTTGTTTTTCCGGCCTAAAAGGCTGTTGATGTCCTCCCACATTTTTTTGGCATTGGTAAAGATTTCTTCAAAATATTTGTGAAAATACATCTTTTTGCTAATTCGCGTGAGCATCAACACTTTGTTCCGATAGAGTTTGTAGGCAGCGGTGTCGCCCGAACAATAAAGATCATTTTTTATTTTAATCGATTTCCTGATCCCCTTTGTTACCCAGGGTTTTAATAATTTCTTTTTCTTACGTTTTGATATTGGCTTAAAAGGTGCGTGCCTATTGAGAAGTTTGTTCAGTTTATTGTAAAACACAGAAAAAGATTTGTTTACATCATTCAGTCCTGAGACTGCGCCAGTCAGGTCAAGTTGCGACAATTCGTTTAAGAATTTTGCCTCGGAATAATTAGAGAAATCACGGAGTAGCATTTTTGTACTTTGGAGGTCAAAGAGGTTATTAGAAGAGTTAAGAATACAAAATTGACAAAAGTGATCAGTTAGATCTGAGATTATATTACCGCTTGTTATGGTATCTTCTAGATTGCTAGCAAAGATATTGTCAATGAGTGAATATGAGTTATGATGTACTCTTGTTGGTTTGTCAATTGTCGGGGTTAAGGTG
>JBBMOI010000002.1:15960000-16020000 GCA_038088405.1 Porites divaricata
TCAAAACAGCAAACAACTATGAATGGTTCCATTCTTCAGCTACTGAATCATTCTCAGGCATTTAGCGGTCATCCAGTTTCGACAGTTTCGTCTGAAACCGAGGGTTGAAAGTTGCGATACTTAGCACGTCACAGCTACCCTGCTTAGAGTACAAACTTAGACTTAAACTTCTTCAAAGCGGTCCATAGCCCACTGACCACCTAAATCGCAGTGTACGCCACTAGCAAACAACCAAAATGGCACATGCACCTGCGAAGTGTTCCTTTGCCGGAATGGCAAATATTGCTTGTGCTTCCTCGCGCTGTTAAGACAAATTGTTTTCCTCTAATTAACTGTGTTGTCCAAGTAAAGAACCCTCTAAGAAGCTTTAACCTTTCACCTACGAAGGTCACCGAATATGACCTAATTTTGGAAAGGGCGGGGGGGAGTTTAATCGTTCGCATGAATAAGTAGAAAATATGGTGGTTTGCCTTGTATATAAGCACAGTCTCGGTTTAGTTATACTGGCGGCCAGGTAAAACTGTCCGTATCCTTATCCTGGCCATGAAGGAAAATAGATTGCCCCTCACTCTAAAAAAACCAAGAGAGAATGAGCTAAGAGAGCGAATCCCTGTGCACTACTGCGTAGGTTATTTTTGTCTGTTGTTTCCGTGACCAGCGTGGCCTACTTTCACGTGAACGTTACATGTTTCGCCGCCAAACATTTGAAGTTTGGGAAAGCCATTATAGTTATAAGCGCCTGTTGTTGACATGTTTTTGATCAACGCGTTCCGCTCATAATTTAGGAATGATTTTCATTTACAAAGGGATTGCAGTATCGGAGTCAAAATTTCACTTTGAGATTAAAGATTGAGATTTTTTAACGGCTGGTAGCCATTTAGCAACGAATGTTGAATTCTGACACATCGTGAAAGCCAAACGCAAAGGTTATTACGCGCGAAACGCGAAACCTTTAATAGGTGGCTGGCTTCAATTGTTTATGCAAATGCGCAAGTTTTTTTTTTCTCTTTTTCCAGGAATGTTTTTTGTTCAGAAACGGTACACTTGCTTTTAAGAATTATTCTTGAGAATTTCAAACTGCATTACTTCTTCTTAACGTCTATTACTTGCGATGAATATTTCGCCTTACGAACACAAGGGGGGATAAGGGGGTCACAATCTCCCGCTTCCCGCCTCCCGTACGTTTTTTCCCGTACGTCCCTTTGTCTCCCGACTCCCGCCCTTTATTGTGTTTCTTCCGTTATCATGTAAATCACGCTTTTTGACTCCCTATTCATGTCATGCTATCTCATTCATGTCCTATGATGTAAGCGACTTGGAAAGGTTTCCAATTTCACAGGAAGTAATGCTGTCTTTTTTTTTTCTTATCCCGAGTACGAATTTTCGTTTTTTGACTTTTCTCGTGTATAAAATTCTGCTTTAAGCCTCGGAAAACGTTAAATGGAAGTCAAGAAACGTTATTGGGTTCGTTTCTTTGACTGGAAGTAAGCAGTGACAAAAAACAAAAGCTTGCTTTTTTGAATTTCTCTCCCGCTTCCCGCCATTGTAGAGATCCCGCCTTCCGCCCTTTCTTCTCCCGTCTCCCGTACCCCTCCCCGCCTGTTTTCCCGGGCTCCCGCCCCCCTGTCCCCCTCCACACACAAATTAGGTCAGATGCTTGAAGCTGCTAGACAATCGCTAACCTAGATGCCAGAGACTTTTTATGCGCGGTTTCCGGTTTCGGTCAAGTCTTTTTTGTGAGCAATGTGCCTACTTTTGTCTAGGGCCCTCTCAAAATTCAAATGTTTGGCGGCCAAACATTCATGTTTGAACCCACTTTGAACCTATTTTCTCGTTACGTGTCCACGGTTGGATCCAAAAGACGGTGTCACAGCTTGTGGGTGTGCGTGGATGTCGGACGAGACAGTTGTCGTTTTTGTACAATGTTTTTATACTGATGTAGCGAAGACCTCAATTAGCAATTTCCTTCGAGTCGGAACCGCCTTCTCCGGCGAACTTCCACAAGACAGGACCGTTTTGCTCTGCGGCAGCTACTCTGGTCAGATTTTTCCACGTAGAAATCTTTTGACTCCTCGGCGAGTCATGTCGCTTGCTGTGCGTGATCGGCAGTGTAATGAATTACCCGCTAAGTTTAAAATTACATGACACCACTCTAACCGACCGATAAGGTGGCGTACTTAAAATAACCACGCAGTATGACACATAACCAAGGATAGCTTGAAAATAATTTTCATGGGAAGAGGGTCATGTATGGGGGATTCGCTCTCTTAGCTCATCCTCTCTTGAAAAAAAAAAAACAATTAACTGGCAAATCATGGCGCATTCAAGAAATCCGCGAGATTTTTGTTACCCTTGTTCATGTGGGGTCACGTAAGCATCTTCAATTGTTCTGTTTTTACCCCTGTCCTTTTTTTTTTAAAGAAGTCGTAGGGCATAAATAAATGGGGAAAAAGGATAAATTAAGTATAGATCGTTTTCACTATCACGCAATAAACACTGCACCAAAAAAAATATTGGAAACCGCCCAGTGGAAGAAGCCAAGAAAATGAAATGTTATAAAAGACTAATATATAAACAATTTGTCCAAATCTCAGGTCTCTCTGGCCAGCAGTTTCTGAGTTATCTGCCGAAACGTTTCAGGTACCTTTGTAGAGCTTTGTATGGAAACGCCATATTATTTTTTGTCCACCAATATGGCCGCCGGAAATCAACTAAAACATCTGGAATTCACTTTTTTCCATAAAAGCTCTTTCTCTTCACTCGAGAGTTAGTCTACGTGCGCATAAACACATCTTCTAATACTTGAAATGATAAAACCGCTGTAAATCAAGAGGAGACACTTTATTTCAACGAGACAACATTCCTATTTTGGTGTCACGCACTGTGAAAACTCGGAAGTTCAAATTGCTGTATTTTCGAAATGAAACGTGCTACGGGACTGGAAACTTGTAAAAAAATTTATTTTTTGTTTATCTTCAACCTAGTGTAAATAAGAAATCGTAAGACCCGGTTATTTTGACGTTACAGTTTGATGACGTCACCGTGAAAACCATCTGAAGAAGATTCAAATTTTGCTTCGTTTTCTACGTCAAGTAGCCAGAGGAGTCGCGTGTCACCCAATCTTTACTACAAAGTGATTATTCCACAGGCTTTAAAACAATTTAATTACCTAACATTCCTAAAATAAATATATACAAATAAAAGAAACCAAGTAAAGAAAAGTGTACAGAATAAAAAAAAGCAGACTGTTTCTAAGAACATAGAATTATTTCATAAATGGAACTGGTTGATGTAAAAGCTTATTTGAATTTTTTCATGTCTAAGGTTTATTTGTGCCGCAGTAATTCAATTAACATTCTGTGAATGCATTGAAAGCAAATGAAGAGCCTGACTATCTGCCAGCCTTAATGTTCTAACATGACATAACATTTTATGTTATGTTAGAACATCTAAATTGTATTTTATTTCATTGCAATTGTGAAAATTCCGTTTTATTTGCTTGGTGTGAGAAATATACATCTGCCCTTAACATTTATTAAGCAGATCATAAACTGCTCAGTTAAAGAAACCCTCTTTATTTGAACCATGTGGTAGATTATATTTATCGTAGCTGTGAAAACGTGTTGTATTTATTTAGGCTGTCACCCTTACAAAGAAGATTATCAAGTATCAAGAATAAGTCATAAAGGGTGTCAAGGGCATTTACCCAGCCCTCTTGCAAAGTTTTCCAGTGTTCGAACATCGAAGATTTCAGAGTCGTATCATCGAATGAACTTCATGCGAGAATAAGCACATTTTAGATTTTTGCATGACGTGAAAAAAAAAACTGACTGCCTAATCACCTACTTACCTTTTGAAGGCGACCTCATGTGAGAGACTTCAGTAATGTTTCAATTCAGTTCGTTGAAATGTTTTCCACTAAAAGGAAAGTTTGCTAAAAACCTACGGTATATAAGAGCTGAGACATCAGCAGGAGTAAGGGCACAGCAGCACGAGGGAAAGAGGGCGTTCCTAATCACATCAACTTTGTGAGCCTGAATTAATCTCAACAGCGATTTGTCCTCAACTCCAGAAAAGTCGTTCTCAGGCTATTGAAAGACATTCACAAGTCGATTTCTTGGAGTGCAAAGAAGTAACAACTTACAGGTAATATTATTATTAGGCCAAGAACGTTCGTTTCTCACTGAGCCCGAAAATCACGCACTTAGAAAGGAAAAGACGAGGAAAAATAACAAGAGCGAGGAAAATAATATAAGTTTAAAATGACGTATTGACACTTCACATCTGCACTGCTCAGCTGTTCTTTAATGAGAAGTAAAATATTTAAATTGAGACATCTTTCAACAGCAGCGACAATTTGGATAGGGAATTCCCCTAGTGCCTGGAGCAGGCACAGGAGACTTCTGATACTTCCTGCTTAATTTTCTATAATTAAAAAAAGAGATACAAAAAAATATTGTAAATGCGAAATGATTTTCCACAAATAACAAAAGGAAAAGGGTTTCGAATTCCGCATTCCGGATTCCAGATTCCTCACATTCCCAAATACAACAAAAACATGGCGGACAGTAATTACAAAGCTCACGTTCACCGCCCTCTCCGCCTTCTTCGTTGGGTTAGAACCATAGCCACATGAAAAACAGTGATTTAAAGTATGCAGTCTGTAGGAATGAACAATTTTCGAGTGACAGATACCCGATTTCTCACTTTCTATTCTGACAATCCTTCTGGACTTCGTGATGGCAAAACGTCGGCGAAATGGCCAAGTAAGGCAGTTTTCGCCACTCACCCCTCGACCGAAACTGAATGGCCGCCAAAACTTTTAACACCACGATTCAGTAGCTGAAGGATTGAACTACACAGTGATATGCAGGAGAGCCAGTAGGTGTGAGCCACTTTTGAGATTTAATCCACTGAATTTGGCTAAAATCGCATGTTTCGCTAAATGGATCAAAGGGGCTAAGTGTGTTTCCTCAGATTTTCTAAACGAAAAGGTGTCGATGATTCTGACCTGTATTATTTTAAAGATAAAGGCTCAATTAAAGTAACCAGTATATTTGAAGCTTTGGGTTGCACTCTTTTATCCGGAACAATCGGTTGAATTTTGACAAAATTTGCATATTTCACAAGCATCTCTGGCCCTCATGTGGTGCCGAAAGAAAATTCATTAAAAAAACTTCACAGAAGCGAATTTCTCCAATCTAGTTTCATATTTGTTATATACTTATTAAAAGAAGTCTACAGAAAAATTTCGAGCGACATCCATTTTGTGGGCAAAACTCGATATGAGGATCTTACAGAGACTGGCTCTTAAAAGTCTTTTTAATTGGGAAAAGCTGTGTGGAGAGTAATATTTACACCTAGTGGTTGGAGTATAGGCGCTAAGGTCGTCAGATTTCTTGTCTAAAAGACTATTTAGAGTGAATAAATCTAGATCGTGAAAGCTTGGTAAGCGATCAAGATATTTTTTAGTGGGAAGACAAGTATCGAGACTGTTATTGAACTGACCATGAGAGGATATGAGATCGCAAGAATAATAAGGGAGCTCTCGTAGGAGAGCTTTGTTTACCTTAGTTTGATTCACAGCTTATCGTGGTCCTTAAATACAATCTCTTAACTTGCTAATCCGTGGCGGACAGCAAAATTGTCTAAGTCTCGTGCACACTTGATTGCGATCGGTCGAGAGTGCTCGCTTTCCCTCAGCCATACTGTGGAATTTTTAGCCCAACAAAAAGCCAAGTTTAGCCTTTCCTTTACCTTCTTGGCGTCTGACAGCAGTGATTGTAGACGTGGAGAAAGGTGGTCGTAGAGGCCTACGTTCTCCATCGAGTCGCTTTCTTGAAGGCCAATGCTTGTAGGGACTATCTTTGTCACTTCTCTACGGAGCGCCATGCCTTGTTCTCGAGAAACTCGCCGAGTAAATTTGCAAACAATCGGTTTAGGGCGACCTTCAGCGGCTTGACGTGGTGTTACCCTGTGGGCTAAATCGATGTCATAGGGATGTATCTCTACACCAATTGCATTAAAAATATTCAGACAGAGCTGAGACGTTTCAGAGGCATTTTCACGCGGCTTAATCTCCGGAACACCAACAAGCTTGACATTATAAGAATAACTGTATTCTTGGGCTTGTTCGATTGCCGAAGCAAGATTATTAACACGAGATGATATGAAAGCCACAGATTTCTCCATGGCAGATATTCTTTCTTCGGCTTGTTTGCGAAACTTGACAAGGACGTCATATTCTTTACTCAGAAAATCTAGAGACTTCGCCGTAGCACCGACTTCATCACCATTGCTTGCATCATGGCTGCCAGGACGCTGCTGCTTCAAGGACTCTAAATTGCTGAAGTTCTCCAAAAACAGTATCTACTTTCTCCTTGAACTTGTCATTCTCAGCTTTCTGTGATTGAACAATTTCTTTTACCATTTTACTTGCTTATTCCTAGTCTTTAGTAATAAAATTCGGACAAGATTTCAGGAGCTCGGAAAATCACGTCCGTACCATACGTACCCTGCGAGCAGTGGTTTCTCCAGGCCGAACGCTACGGGAGAGAAACCACTGCGAGCAACCGTTTGATTTTCCATCGAGCATGCGCGTGCACGTGACGCCTACGTCAAATGACGTCACTTCCTCTTGATTCAAAAGCGATTCAAAGCGAACGATTCAAAAACTTCTGGACTTGCAAAAATAATGTCGAAATTGCATTCCTTTTTCAATGACTCAACGTTTTCAGCTTCTAGTTTACAAGATGAAAGACCAAAACGTCCACACTCTCTTATCTGGTCCGCGACTAGTGACTTCAGAGGAGAAATAACAATGATAACTGGGCGGTCTTTGTTCATTTCCTTAGCTAAAAGAACAGCCATTTGATAGATCAAGGATTTACCATGCCCCGAGGGGAGTACGGCGAATGTGTCTTTACCTTTCGAAAAAAGAAAAAGTGCCTGTCGCTGTTCCTTTGTCAACTTACTTATGCCCAAAGAATTTAAGCCCTGCAGGACGGAAGACAACGCTTTTTCCATTCCTCTTTGGATACAGCGGGCTCGTTTTAAGGACAGCAATTATAAGCGTAAGCAAATGCGCGAGAGCCTAAACTTGTTTTGAAACAGGTTTTACCTGTTCCAAATTAATTTATTCGTCCACAGCGCTGGACGGCGGCTCGATCAAAGAATCAAACGGTTGCTCGCAGTGGTTTCTCTCCCGTAGCGTCCGGCCTGGAGAAACCACTGCTCGCAGGGTATACCATACGCACACATGCGCACACTTCCCTTTTTTTTTAATTAATTAAATTAATTAATTTATTATCTCTAGTTTTCGCCATAGTCGACAAATCTCGTAAAGAAACCTCGAATATTTCCAGCTTGTCCTTTAAGCAAGCAGCCCTCGTGTTTTACTTCCCCGGGACCACTTCTTGCTCGTCTTAGTTAATGATTTTGTCAGAGCTCGAGGATGACTTGCCTAGACCCCTGAACATCAAGCAATTAAGCTTTAAAAGTTACTTGCCCAACAAGAAAATCAACTTTTTCCCGGATTACTGGACGGGACTTTTTTTGTCAGGTGGAAACTGGTAACGTGAGACCTCCCTAAAAATTAGACTGCGAGCAGTCTCTCTTTTTCTTCAGATTTAGTGAGGGAAGCGCACGCGCGCGCGAGGGACACGCTAGAAAGGAGGGTTTTTTTCGTGTCTCGCACGTTTTGCTCGTCGGACCAAGAAAAAAAGAGAGACCGCTCGTAGTGTACTAAAAATTGGCGATGATACTAACTTCAGTTCTTAGTTGCTTTTACACATATTTCTCATCTTTGCTTACACTTACCACTAGGGGCGCATTGCAAAGGAGTATATATTAACAAACCGGACTGATATATTTTTAATACTCCTTAAATAACGTTAAACAAATTTCTTAAGTATTCTTGAGTTATTATTTTTATCGTGTTTGGATTTTTATTTAAATGAGCCATCCTAGGGGACTAAGCTGCCCAGCAAACGACGTCACCCTTCAAGTTCCAATCGTTTCTACTTTGGTTACCAGTGTTGGTGCCATTGGACGACTATCCGGACTTCAAACACGATCATATGACACACGATTGTACAGCCACAGTCGCATCACGAAAAATTCTGGCATCAAGATCAGACATAATTCCTCCTGATCCGCTCCTTGTGCTTCGACATGCATGAATGGATCAGTCATGCTACAACACTCTTTCGTTTCACCACACGATAATGGTATTAATGGCAAATGTACAATTACTGTCGTACTATCCATAAGGCCACCATGCAAAATGCGAAGATTTAATGTGTCGCTTATTAGAACCAGCCCGAAATTGTCGCTTTCGAGAAGAAGTGCCGAAACTGGCGATACAGCTACTTTTTGGAAGAGAACTTATTGCATCCAATTTCTGAGTCAGATGATGTGCATTTTTCCGTGTTGTCCGTATATGTAGTTTTTCGTATACTCCGAGTAGCGTAGGACATTAGGGGGTAGAAGCGGAATCATTTGAATCTTGATATTCATGATTCCTGCCGTTTTTGCCTCGATGATTCATGATTCCTACAAAAAATTGTCTTCCAGATTCATTATTCACGAAGACTATTGATCACTTATTGACTTAATGATTTTCCAAGTGGCAACTTAGTCTAGTTTTGTGTAGTTTCTTCGGCGTTCAAATTTCTACTTCATCAAGACTCGGTATCATCATTATTTGTTTGGTCTAGGTATGGAGGTTGTTTTTGCAACTGAAAGTTAAGCACCAGGTTACTGGACGAATCATATGGGGGGTCCGGGGGCATGCTCCCCCGGGAAAATTTTGGAAAATTGGACTCTCGGAAACGCCATATCCTGCATTCCCTGGATCGAACGCAACTACTTTATACGTGTATTTTGTTGAACTTTTCTCTGAGTCTCATTATTCATGATTCCCGAGCCGAAGTGCAAAGATTCATGATTCCCAAGTTTTTAAAACAAAGATTCAAGATTCTTACATATTTTGTAAGTATGATTCATGATTCATGATTCCGCTTCCACCCCCGATAGGATATACAGCGAACTAACACATCAAGCAGTGTGTCTAGTGGTCGCTTAAAGAGATTTACGGAAAATTACCTGACGTAACCGATACCCCAAATAGTAGTCGTTTACAAGGGATTCTAACGATAGGGCTTCCTGTGGCAAAATTTAGTGTTTCGGTTAGATGTGTCGCTAATGGGAGTTGGTAGACTGAGGGCAGCCTCTTATTTCTCTTTTGAGTCACAGTATATCGAGAGCACGCGTGAGAGGGGATCCGGGGGTATTCCCTATAATGGCGTGTAAGGGGGGCGGAGGTTCCGCCCGAAGGGGGTACCTTTTTCAGGTTTCAGGTATATAAAAGAGTAGGCATTTCACGAGCTGAGGTAGATGAAGAGGTAAGAAATCTGGTATTTGGTGTGTAAAGGACTAAAAGGGCAGTTCAAAGGGATGCAGAGCTCTAAACTAAGAGTGTGAAAGGGGTACCATTTGTCAATAGAAGGTATACGAAAGGGGTGCGTCTTCTGTCAAAAAATGGTATATAAATGGCCAAAGGGTTAAAACTTTCGAAAGAGCCTCCCCGTATACAACTTAATTGTGTAGCTACCCACCCCATCCCCCTCCATCTTTACCGGAGATGGGCGCGGCGAGGCTGCGAGGAACGAGCCAAAATTAATTTCCATAATTTTACTTTTTCACTCGTCACGCGTGGCCCTTGGGAGTTCGTCCCACTGGTTACCCTAGATACATATATTTTCAATTTTTTTAGAAAGGTAGACAGTTTGACATGCCAGCTAAATATAATGGAACCTTAATCACGTCCCTTGACTCAAACGATAGTCCATCCTGTGGGGTCAGTAACAACTACTTACAGGAACAAGACTTGCGATGAATTTTTTCATCAATCTGGATCATCACTTATGTCCTGTTGATCAGACGATCGGTGGGGGAGGAAATGGTGAATCCCCTCGCAAATACGTGAGGAACACGGATATAATTACAAGCATGCTATTGGGCTAGTTTGATTGCTGAAGCAGACTGTTTACGTATATAAACTTGCATATTTCCATGGTTTTGGGACACTATTGAATTACCCACTTTCTTTGTTTTCATTGTATCTAATACCATGCCATTAAATACAGGTTATTATTTTATTCCCCTTTCACTCATAAGACCATCAGGAGCCAATAAGCTCCTGGCCATTGCAGTACTTACTAGTTCTTATCTTAGATCATGGTGTTGAATAATGCCTACGCGTTAAGCTTCCTCAAAAAACAAAACTACCCTTAAACCTTGAGGAAGACTTCCGTTATGGCGACTTCCTATCGCACCAAGACTTTCCAAAAATCGCCAGGGGACACTCCTACATTATAATCGTCGCATTCCCACCTGCCAGATGGTGTAAGAAGCCAGTGGTAAGCTACCTTTACAAAAGCAGGGTGATCGTATAATCTGTTCTGATCTCTCTCGTGCCCCCATTTTCCAACTTTGTAAGAACCTCTTTGGTATCTCCAATCCTTGCAGACTCTTGCTAACCGCGAGTTATCATTGTTCATGATGACAAACGAGCCACATGATACAGGCATCGCATCTGTCTCACCACTGAAGTATTTCACAGCAGCCTCACCTTTGCTGTTAGCAGCCGTGGTGATGTGAAATGTACGACCTCCTCTCTTTTTGCAGTGGAATCTTATCCGAGTGAAATGCAAGTGATTTCTCAGCTCCTTCATGGCACTTTTTGTGAGTACCATCTCTTTGCTGCTTACTCCGCGGTACGATGTCTTAAGTGGCAACTGAGTGGGAGATGAACCGTGCGAAGCAACGTTGGATACAAGAAGCCATCCTCCTGAAATTCGGTAAATGTTTATCATTGATTTATCAGTCATGTTGGCCAAAAACAAGCAGTGATGTTTAGTTCAAAATAATTCACACAGCGGAAACCCACGGTGTAGCCTCCCACGGGCAGGAACGCGTGACGAACCCCTAAAAACCCTGGAGAATACCCAATGTGAGCCTTATCAATGTTTTACAATATAACTCAGGTGAACTGTACAGTACCGCAACTGATCCCCGTGCGACCGTAAATGATCCTCAGACCGAAAATGATCCCCAAAATGGACCGCAAATGATCCCGAGAGGAAAATCCGAGAATGGCTGGACTTAATAAAGTTACTGGTTCATCGTGTCACGTTTATTAGCGGAACAAAACGGATTAATTCAACTGAATTAATTCAACAAATAAATGCCGAGACTGAAAAACAAAGAAACCGTAAACAAAACACAAATAAATGCAACCAGTAAAACAATAGCTCTTCCTTAATTCCTGGTTTTAAAACATTAAAGCTTAACTGAACTAAACTTCACATACTGTATTTCAATTAGATGTAATAAGAAGAAATTGCTCAAATCCGATCTTTCGGAAACTTCGAATCAAGTTTAGAAAATTATAACCTTTGTAACGGCGAAAATCTCTGAAAACGACCCCAGATAAAAGCTTACTCTAGTACTATGAACCCAATTAGGATAATTCTTTGCTTATAGGTACAAAATTTTCCACTTAATCGTTCCTTCGCTTCTCTTTCCATAATTTTGTATCTTTGTAACTGTCTCTGTCTCCAGCAGCAAGGACACCGAAAATGAATACACAGGTTTGCGCTGACAGGGTCCTTAGCACTAGACGCAACATTTTCACGAGTTGTAGTTGCTAAGCGTATTTCGAAATAAACCAAACACCTTCAAGAGTGATAAATACACGGGTCATATTCCGGGGTCATATTTCCCTATTCCTAGGCGATAAAATGAAAGAAAAATTTCCTTCTTAACGTCCTTCCTGTCCTATATGTTCACAGCAACGAAACATTAAATGCTTGAAAAAAAAAAGAGAAAAAAATGCCGGAAGAAACAGTATTGTTCATTCATCGTTGTACAATGTGGATCATTTACGGTCGAGGATCATTTGCTGTCTACTTTGGGGAGTTGCGGTACTGTACAGAACTAAGAACCCGGAACTAAGAAATTCGTGACTCGATAGGCGGGTGCTAGACTGAAGTTGATACTAAAACGAAGCATGGCGCAAAAAATACATATTATTATTCATTCAAACAACTTCTCCATGGTGACACTTGACAGTTACAAGAAGAATTGATAAGCTAATGGATTTCACGTGTCTGTTCCTCGGCAAATTCAGGATCCAATTTTGGTGTTTTTGCTATGTTTATAGGTAGTACATCGAGCATTTTTTTCTAATATTTAGATATTAGTTTAGAAACTCAGCTTCAGCTAAAACCATACCTCCGTCAGTTGTCATGTCCCAATATGCCTTAAAAGGACTTTTAGTCCTTCCAGGGTCAATCCAGTACTCCCCGTCGCCATTGCAGGTACCAAAGTCCTTGATTTCTTTGCAGGATTCAGCGGGATCGTAGGAAAAGAGCCCGCTTGTCGCTACAGCAAAATAGATATCAACGTTACCATTAGAGATCAACTTTGAAGAATGCGTTGTTTGGAAGAAGTTTGTAAGGCTTATATGAAGAAACGAGCATTTGTCTTTAATCTTTCGTGTTAACTTAAGGTGAAAAATAAAGGAAGAGAACGAGGTTGATAAATGGCTAAGGACTCGATAAGGACGGACTTCAAAAAAACCTTAACAATTCACCTGCGTAAAATGAAACTAAAGAAAAAGTGAAGATAGCTTCGCAGAGCTCCATTACTGAATTAATCAAGTGTAATCGTTTTCAAAGAGGCTTATAATGGTAATAATTTACAGCCGGTAATCGGCTTCCCGGATCTTGCTTCATCCATCCAGATGAGTAGTGATTCCTGTTGCTGGAAGTAACTTAGTGTTGAGGTTACTAGGGAGGAAAATCATTAATTATATTAATGCATGTGAA
Source organism: Porites divaricata (assembly GCA_038088405.1). Taxonomy (NCBI): domain Eukaryota; kingdom Metazoa; phylum Cnidaria; class Anthozoa; order Scleractinia; family Poritidae; genus Porites; species Porites divaricata. Next base: position 15,972,894 of record JBBMOI010000002.1, read on the forward strand.
CAGATTCCCCGGCTTAAGCCTCTAGTGTAGGCTAGTTCCAAGTCATAGCTAAGAATCCACGACAATTGACTGTATTCTTGTTTTGTTATCCAGAGAGTTGGTAAGTATTGAAGTTTATTGGTTTTGTAGCAGTAGAGCTCTTACCTGACAAAACTGAGTACGTTACTGACACTGGGTCATATTTTGCTTCATACAATTCTTTGAGACAATCACGAAAGCCTGTCTTGTTGATGTACTGCAAGAAAGGGATGTTTTTCAGATCATTCAGTAGCGCAAATAGAAAGCTGACCGCGTTTTTTTCTCCCTTACTTCTAGAAAAAAAAAAATTTAGAAAACAGTTCAGGTGGATCTTGACTAGAACCCTTTCCATATTTCTCAGTTTAACGTATGTCAAGAAGTGGTGAGCTCTGTTGAACAAGTGTGCATGACAGGGCTCCAAAGGGAAGGAGAAAGAGGACAATCGGGTGGGCATAAAACACAAGTGCTACTTCCCCTTTACATTTGTTTACTTACCACCAAATTGCACTTTGCTCATTACTTTTTTCTTGGCAATAATTAGCAATTAGACTTGTCTGTTGCTACTCATTTTATAATTTAGATGCTGACAGAAAAAGAGACGCTCTTTTTGATGTCTTTGTTTCGATGTTCTGGTAAACTCAAATTGCTCCATCGTGCCGAAACACTGCGACGTTGAGAAAAACCGTACCAAGTATCCGTGAATAAAAAGGGAAGGTAAACTCTGCTGTTTTTCCAAAATACGCTCGAACACAAACAGTTGCCTCCCTAAGTCCGTTGAGAACAAGCTGGACCAGCAAACGGTCGTGTTGATCGTTGCCGTAAATCAAGATAAACACAAGAAGGATGTTGCCGAATTCTATAACGTTGCCTTCGTCAGAAGTTTAGTTTCGTCAAGAAACGCATGGCCATGGCTGCTGTAAAATCGTTTGATAAAAACAGCCGCCGCCAAATCGATTGCCACCTCATTATATGTCCACATACTTTAACCACAGGAAAAAAATCCAAGCAACAGCAGCCTCCGAAATAACTCAACAGAAGGGTTCTGTGAACTATAAGAAAGATTCCGTCTAAGATTCTAACGGCCTCTGATAAGAGGACACTGTAAATCCACGAAAAAAAAAATTCCAAGGGCAAACAATCCAGTTCAACGCAAAAAAAACGTCTTCTATAATCACCATAGAACGATCTTCATACAAAACTTCGCTAACTACAGGTACCAAATGATGGCTGAGATTTAATCAGATAAAAACAGCCTTTCAAAATCTCCGACAGAACTTAAAAAGTCGAGTTGCTTTTCATTCGGTCGTGCATGCTCCACGGATGACTTAACCTTTTAAAGTATCTTCACAACACATGTTAGTGGTTTATTTATATTCATGAAATAAATGAATATATCAGTGAAAACTTACCTCTACCCACACAGCTATGCTGTTATGAATTGGACTTTGACTTCCATTTTTGGTGGAATGATTGGCAGAAACAAAGACAAGTGGGGTTGAGTTATAAACTTTCGCAAAGGTAACATCCTGTAAAAAGCAATTAAATGATTGTATAATTTCAGTCTCTGGCATTTGTAAAAAGACAACGACTTGTTCCACATCAGCGCATTTAAAGTAGTCAAATTTTCATTACAAATGTCCATTGAAATATGTAATGCAACTACTATTACTATAAACATGACTGGAATATGTGCAGAGATTTGACGGTAACAGGAAACGAAATTCATTCAATAACTGCACTGTGATGTGTAATGTAACCCAGAAGACTAACGAAAGGACTGGAATACTGACCTTGCAGAAGGAATTATAATGACTCTGCGCGGGAGGTTTATCATTCGAAAAGTAAATCGAATTGTGTTCTGAGAAGGGAGGCTCGTCAGGATATGAAAACGCGAACCAACGCTGAAATAAATAAATAACACTAATGAGTAAGAATTCGTATATTTTTGGCTTGTGTCTGCCACTTTAACATTGTCTCCAATCCAAGGCGGTGCGAGCTGGAGCTGGAGGTGCTTACTGGGCTAATCTTAGACCAGCGTGACTACCTAGGAATTATCCCTGCATTGTGTTTGGTCGGAGTACCACACTATGTATCTTGCTGGAGCCAGTGAGATGCAGCAAAGGTGGACTATCTCACTTCCTTGCTCACGGCCATCGAGGGGCGTTACCCCAGGTGTGGCATCTTCTTAACCGGTGACTTTAACCGCCATATCAACCAGCTAATGGCACAATTCAGGCTAGAGCAGCTTGTGCGAGTTTCTACTATAGGAGATCTACTACTACCAAAATAATATAGTAATATTAGAATAGTAGCAGGTATAATTTTAGAAACCATAATTTTATTGTCTATACTGCAAATATTTACAAATGAGTTATGAGTTAGTGGGTATCTATTTATCTATAATAATAATAATAATAATCTTACAATGATGAATGTATCACAACAGATCAAATCAAGATCAAAAGAGGGATCTTTCAAGGAGATTCATTCTCACCTCTGCTATTTCGTCTAGCCCTTGTGCCTTTAACATCAGAGCTGGCTACATCTGGGTATGGTTACAAGATCTTAAACACAAGTGCTCCAATCAGCAATCTGTTTTATATGGATGATCTAAAATTGTATAGCAAGAACGAGCAAGAACAAGTTGGAGAATTGAAAATAGTGAAACAAATCAGTGATGATATTGGTATGAAATTTGGACTTGAAAAATGTGCCAAAGCCAGTTTCATGAAAGGTAAACTGACCTCAACTGGAAACATAGTAATAGATGATGACACAGAAATACAAGAGTTGGACCAGGAAGGAGTATACAAATACCTGGGTGTAGATGAAAGTGATGGTATCCAGCATAGCAAAATGAAAGAGAAGATAAGAAAAGAATATAATAGGAGAGTAAGATTAATCCTAAGAACTGAGCTCAATGGAAGAAACAAAATAGAAGCTATCAATAGCCTTGCAGTCCCAGTTGTGCAATATAGCTTTGGCATCATTGACTGGAAAATCTCAGAACTGAAGAAGATTGACACAAAAACACGCAAACTATTGAACATGCACAAGATGTTGCATCCTAAAGCAGATGTGGAAAGGCTGTACATCCCAAGAAAAGATGGAGGTAGGAGCCTGATTGATGTAGAAACAGCATTCAAAACTGCAACAATAGGGCTTGATCACTATCTGAAGCACAAGGAAGGGCAATATCCAAAGCAGGAGCTTGAACATGAAAGATCTAAAGCCAAAACTTCAATATCCAAGAATGCTACTAAATTCAAAAGGGAAGTTACAATGCCAGAGTTTGAGAACAGAGAAGATAAACCTGCCTCTGAAAATCCTAAAGCCCTGAAACACGTGTTTAAGTCCAAGATGAAGTCAATGAAAGAAGAAAAGTGGAAAAACAAAGCATTGCATGGCCAGTATCCAAGGATCCTAGAGAAGCCTCATGTAGACACAGTCACCACCAACAAATGGTTGTCAAGTAATTTGAAAGGAGAAACAGAGGGACTACTTGTAGCAGCTCAAGACCAAGCAATAAACACCAGAAACTACCAGAAAGTAATATGTGGCCAGCAAGTGGAGAGCAAATGCAGAATGTGTTCGCAACATGAAGAGACGGTGGACCATATTGTATCTGGATGTGAGGTATTAGCCAAAACAGAGTACATCTCCAGGCACAATAATGCTGCAGCATATCTCTATTGGAGTGTATGTAAAGATCATGATATAGAGATTACAGACAAATGGTACGAACACGTACCAGAGACCGTGATACACAATAAAGATAACAACATCACCATCATGTGGGACACGCCAGTCAATACGGATAGAACTATAACAGCGAACAGACCAGATATCATCGTTAAAGATTCAGTGAATTCCACCTGCAAACTGATTGATATGACTGTTCCATCAGATAGAAACATCGCACTGAAGGAAACTGAAAAAAATGCAGGTACAAAGACCTACAACTAGAAATACAGAGAATGTGGCATATGAAAACCGTTGTGATCCCTGTGGTTGTTGGTGCACTTGGTACAGTGAAGAAGGGTATGGTAGAAAACATCAAGAAAGTATCAGAGAGAGCTACTATGACAGAGATTCAAAAGATCTGAATGCTGGGATCAGCACGAATCTTCAGAAAGGTTCTCAGTGTATGAACAGAATGATTGACTTGTGTGACTGACGCTCTAGGTGCATGGTTTGCGCCCGGCTGATGCACAAAAAGAACACCAGCAAAGACTGTGATAATAGCGGAGCTCCTCGCGCGCGTGGACGTAGCCCCATAGCTAAAGTAATCTACCCATCCCAGAACATTTGGTAATCACGTGACCGTACACCGACCGCCCTCCCATCCGTCCGCACCACAGGAAAACCAATGTTTACTTTCACACTTTCTAACTACTTTGGGAGCCCAGGAAGCCCAGGAGGAAACTGATTGCATATCAATATTGTGATCAATTGACAGCTGTCAAAACAAGGTATCCGCTGACCAGTATCACCTGACCATATCGCGGGCTCAGGTGTCGACCCATCGAGGTCGAGTACTTTTTTGAAGTTATCCGCTGACAAGTTACTGGTTTTCAGATGATCGCAGGCTCAAGTTTATTATTTTTTTAAATTTATATGAAATATGCCGTGTTTATATCATGATGACCCCGCACTATTAAGAGTTTGATTTCAAACTAACCATGGTTGCGAAAATTCAGCAAGTTATGTAACAATACAGGCTAGGAAGACCTTTTCTCACCAAGGTCACGCATTGGTCACGCTCTACGCCCAATATTTATGCTCTGATTGGCCAAAATTTGACAGGTGAGTTCATGCGGAAAATTTATGCAGCATCTTGAAACTTGTTTACTTTGACAGCTGAAGCTGACAGAGTTTTGTGTAAACTTGTGATGTTTTTAACTGTCTTTTTCCACTGGATGTACAAAATGAAATACAGCTGTTATTGCCAGTGCGCGCTCGTGCAACACGAGCCTTATTTTTAGTCCAATTACTCGCTAGGGTGTTAGCTTCAGGCATGTGTTTAGTAGTCTCCCTCGGGAGTGAATTTCTGTATTTAATAAACTCGTGTGCAAGGAATTTTGTCCAGTTTAGATGCAAGCGCCAGGTGAGAGGATCTTTCCTGCGTCTCGTCCTAATGGCCGAAGAACAACTTCCACGTCCCGTTGTGGTTTTACCTCCTGATGTTCCGGTACACGACGAGCTGCCCGTCGCTCCTCCAGCCGCCAACCCTGCGGCTCCTGCGGTCGAGAATCCTGCGAACGCGGCTGACGCTGTTCTGCAAGAGGTAATTCTTGGTCAGTTTAATTCTTCGTTTACCCCTAAATTAGCTTAAATCAGGTTTCTCGGGTCTCTGGTTTTTCCTTGTTGGCTTTTTCTTGTCAGTTTTCTCGTCGGTCGTGGCCAGCGTCCAAGCATGCTCTCTCTCTACGTGTTTATTGACAGTTGGGGCCGTTACATTAGCCCACATCCCTTTTCCCCTTCGCTCGATAGTGGCCGGGAATGAGTTTTCTCGCTCAATATTCTCTCTCACTTTAATTTTTATTTTTTGCGCTATATCTTTGCCTGTTTTCAGTGTTTTGGTTCTACCCAAAGTCAATTGTGTAAATTTCTTTGTGCTCATTTTCTACCTTTCGCGTTTCATTCTCGGTCGTGGCCGAGTTTATCTTGTGTTCAGATTTTACTCTAGGCTGGGAAAATTCGGTGCTTTTTTCTCGGCGGAGGCTGAGAAAATTCTGTGCTTTTCTCTCGGTGGAGGCTGAGAAAATTCCGTGCTTTTTTCTCGGTGGAGGCTGCGGAAATTCCGTGCTTTTTTCTCGGTGGAGGCTGAGAAAATTCCGTGTTTTTTTTTTCTCGGTGGAGGCTGAGAAAATTCTGTTTTTTTTTTTTTTTTTTCTCGGTGGAGACTGAGCAAATTCCGTGCTGTTTTCTCGGTGGGGGCTGAGGAAAATATGTGCCTTCTCCCGGTGGGGGCTGTTCCTTCAGCCTCAGGAAGGCCGATGTGTCCGGTCGGAAATAGGTGGGAAGAAGTTGTAATTCCCACTCGTCATTTGTGCTAATTATGCCTCACTAGGAAAATCTATTTTGTTTATGCCTGTCTTTGGTTATGTATGTGCATATATATGCATAACTGCAGACAGTCTTTTTTCGCTTTCCTTTGTGTCTGTTGTCGCCATGGTCGCGGGTCACCGCTATGAACAATTTTTATTTTTATTTCTGGCTTCATCCTCTGAGGACCGCGATCGGGATAATATTATGTTCCCCGTTCCTCCTCAGTGTTATTGTTTTCCTCTTCTCATGAGGTATTTTCGCTGCCACCTGTTAATTAGTCCTTTCCCTTTCCCTTTTTTCAGTTGGCCCAGCAAGTGCGAGAACTGAGCGAACAGTTGAACACCCTTAAGGAAGGCTCAGGCAAGGGTGCAGATGTAACGGTTACCCTCCAACTGGTTCGGCAACTTGCGTCTGCTCCTCGTCACTTAAGAAATCCCTACGCCATTCTGGCAGCCCTCCAGAAGCTTGCTGATGAGGCGCGGGTTTCTGGTGACCCGTCGGCCCCGCGATATGAAGCAATTCTTCGCCAGACCAGACCCCTCTCCTCTTCCGTGGAGTTTGTTGATATCATTATTCGTCTCGTTGGCAGTAAAGAGGAAAGCGAGGTTGCCAATTCTATCGCCAAGATGTCCAGACATCGGGGTTCCAGTGGTTTCCATCCCTACACACAATGGAATATGCCGCAACGCTCGTCTTCTTATGTTCGAGGTGTTCCGCCGCATGGCTCACGTAGGGGGCGTGGAGTCTGTTTTAACTGTGGTCAGCGCGGGCATTTTCAAAGACAGTGTACTTCTTCCTTTTTGCCTTAAGAAGTTGTCATTAAAGTTTTGTGGAAATTACCTTTGCTTTCATTTATTTTCTCTTGGTTGTCACTCTTCCCTTCTGTACCAGTATTGTCGTGCCTTGGGTGCGGGTGTCTAATGCCTTTTATGCCTCTTTGAGGTTGCTTAAGGCCGGCAATTCTGGTGGGCTTCCCTCGCTCTCCCTCTTAGGTTTCCGTTGTTTTGTTTCAGGAATCTCTTCCTTGTGTCTCGTTCGATCCTGAGTTCTTTGCGTCTATTTCATGTGAATCACCGCCTAGTGTGACGCAGAAGTGGTGTAACTGGGAGGGCGAGCCCACCAGTTTTGTCGGCCCAGTCCCCTCGCCTCAACAGGTCGCTACTTTACGCGTTCTAGCTAGTCCACGCATGCTTACTTTCAGAGACCCGTCCTTTTTTGTTCCTGGTCAGCTTCATCACAACTTAGCTCAATGGGAGTTCATCGCTGAACAGTTTCCTCCTCAAAGGGAGCCGATGTGCTTTGTCAGGGATAAAGTAGATGTTGCGTCCTTCGTTGTTCCCTTTAAAGGCAAGTTCGTGGGAAAATTTTTCAATTCACCATTTCCTCCTCAGATGGAATTTCCTAATAGCCCTATTTGTGCTCAGTTTGAGGCATTTATTTCCTCTACTATTATAGACCGCGTTAAAAACGGTTCTCTTGTATTTTGGGGCAGGGTAGGACAAGTTGAAGCTCCTCATCTTGTTATGCCTATAACTGTTGAGCCTTCGAAGCCAAGAATGTGTCATGATGAACGGTTCCTAAATTTGTGGATCAAAGATTGCCCCTTTTCCCTAAATTACCTTTCGGATCTTCCAAGATACATTGGTCCCGGTCATTATCAGACTGTGTGATGACAAAAGTGGCTATGACCATATTTGTCTTTCCCCCTCCAGCAGGACCATATTTGGACTCAAGTGGAAGGCCTGTTATTTCGTGTACAATACCCTCCCCTTCGGGTGGAAGGCAAGTGCGTATGTGTATCACACAACTGGTTTATTGGCAACAAGTTATATAAGAACTCTGGGCGTTCCCTGTTCCCAGGACATCGATGATCGCCATGCAGGAAAGCTTATGGTTCGCAGGGACCCCAATCTTCCAGTTTGGTCCGACTTTGAATTAGCTGAGGCTGCAGCTTATATTGTCGTTTCAGTTCTTACTTCGCTGGGGTATACCCTTGCTCTGTCGAAGTCATCGCTCGTCCCTTCCCAGTGCGTGCGTTTTTTGGGTTACCTTTGTGACTCTCTTTTGTTAGCGTTTGTCCTCCCAGAAGACAAGAAGCTCAAGTTTAAGGCTTTAAGAGAATCTATTCTGTCTCAGGATACTGTCGCTCTTAAAACTCTGCAACGTTTCGCAGGCAAAAGCACCTCGTTTTCTATCGTGGTGCCCGCGGCTCGACTTCATACTCGCGCCTCATTCCGTGCTATCTCTTCCTGTATCAAGTCCCCTCATTAGTCCATTAAAGTCTCGGGCGATTTGCGAAGGGAAATCCTTTACTGGAGATTTCTGGACAACTGGCAAGATTGTGTCCCCTGGTTCGAAGAGAGGCATGTTGTCATGACTACGTATTCTGATGCATCCAACTCTGGCTGGGGTGGAGTCTTTCCCGATGAATCTGACAATTCTGTTGAGGTACGCGACTACTGGGTACCCTCCGATCGCTCCCAGCCGATTGTCATCAGGGAGGCCCTGGCCCTCAAGAATACCATTCTGGCTGGTGCGGGATCTCTTGCGGCCTCCCGAGTTGACGCTCACGTGGACAGTCTTCCCCTTGTTCGTGCATGGTCCAATCAAGGTGGTAAGAGCAAAGCTCTTTCCGACGTCATCCTGGCCATCTATGAAACAACTTTGAAGTTTAACATCGCCCTGTCCTTAGTGTATGTCCCCTCACGGGATAATCCAGCAGACACCCTCTCCAGAGCCCTCTCTGACAGTGATTGCATGCTGTCCCCTCGTGTTTGGGGAGAAGTCGAGTGGTGTTGGGGCCCTCATTCCGTCGATCTAATGGCTTTAGATTCTAACGCTCCCCGAGACTCTCATGGCTTCCGTTTGAGGCACTTCACCCTCTGGCCTAGTCCGGAGTCTGCTGGAGTCAATATTTTCGCTCAAACCCTCCACTCCTCGGACAACGCGTACGTTTTTCCTCCTTTGGCTTTGGTTGGGATAGTCTTGCGCTTTTTATCCTCCAAGCCTTGCCCTTTTACCTTTGTTACTCCTGATCCTCATCCCCGTCGTTACTGGTGGCCTCTTATTTCAGGCCGATCTACGGATTCGGTCCGCCTTGGCGCTTTGGGCGACTTGACGTACTTTTGTTTCCAACTCCGAATGGCTCATTCCTTACCAAGCCTTTACCCTGGGACCTTTGGGCGTTTAGGGTCTGCCCTAATCCCAGTTTTTCTGTTTAGGGTTTGTTCTCGGTCCCCCGCGTTTGGCGCCCAGCTGTACAGTGTAACGAATGCTCGTATCCAAATGATGACTGTTTCCAGTTCTGTCAGAGATGTGGGCTCCAAAGATATGGTTCTAATGCTTTGGGTCCCTCCTCCAAGAAGTTTAAAATCGATTTACAGCAATTGGACGCCAGAATTAAACATCTCGACTCCGCAAGAGCCTCTACAGCCTACCAACGCCAGAAATCACAGTTGGAGGCTGAGTTTTCGGGATTCCTGGCATCTTTGCAACCACGCAAGAGCCTATTTTCTGCCACACCGAGGGACATTGTCAGATTTTTGGTCTGGAAAGATGGGAAGGGCAAAACGATGGTGCACAACGACTCGTGTCAATTCTTCGGTTTACAGGGCAAACGGTCCTGTAATTGTCCCACTCGGTTATCTGCAGGCACAGTGGACTCCCTTATCGGAAAACTGCGATCTATTTTCAATGCGCTGGGCCGTACCAGTGAATGGGATGATCGCTTTGGTTCTGGAAATCCTGCCTCGCACTTATGTGTCAAGCAGTATCTTAAATCTATTCAATCGGAGCAGTCGCAGGCCAGGGTATCTCCGAAGCAAGCCACCCCTGTCTTCTTTGACAAATACAAGAAATTGGTGTACCACCTAAGGCAACTTCTGCTAGGTAACAACATTTCACCTTCGGAACGTTACATCTATGCCCGGGATCTTGCCTTTTTCTCCCTCGATTTCTTCTCTGGCGACAGGGTTTCTGATCTTGGTAGAATTAAGACGGTTGACGTGTTAAAACATCCTGATGGCTCCAGCCTCCTTTTCCACCAACGTGTAGGCAAAACTCTGAGAGGGAAGAATTCAAGAGCGTTCGCTGTTAAACAAACTGCTAATCCAGCTATTTGCCCCGTGCGGAATCTCCAGTTCTTCGTCGAGCTCTGTAGTTCAATGCAGCTTGACCTTTCCGCCGGTTTTCTTTTCCGTCCAACTTCCAAAAAAGGTGGTGTCATTAATGCCCCCCTTCTCACCTCTACCATTCAAGCCAGACTTACCAAGTACCTTTCATCTCTCGGCATCAATGATGGTGAAACAGCGCACGGTTTTAGATCCGGAACCTCCATCCTTCTTAGGCTTCTCGGAGTGTCCAGAGAGGATGTTGCCAAGCACATTGGCTGGAAGTCCACGGTGTTGGTTGACTACTATACTCAAGTGGACAAGGTGATGTCTGCCCATACCTCTTCCAATACCTTGGCTTGTGGTACAGTTGACTTTGGACATGGCTCTTCGCCAGAACTTCTTGGGAACACTTTCCGCAAACTTAACTGTCTCGCTGGTTTTACGCCGGCCTTTTCATAATTTTTTCCTGTCTTCATTGTATTTTCATTTTAGTTTTGGGATTTGGGAGTGTGAGTTACGGGTGCGTGGGGTCGGGGAGGCTGGTTGTCGCCTTTCACTTCATCTTGGGCTGTCCACGCCTCCGAGACAAGGACTTGCACGTCCCGTAACTTATCTCTTGAGTCCCCAGGCCTTTGTTGGGCGAGCATCCACTGGGAATAGATTACTATTCCCAGTGCGCGCTCGTGCAATACGAGCCTTATTTTCGGTCCAATTACTCGCTAGGGTGTTAGCTTCAGGCGTGTGTTTAGTAATCTCCCTCGGGAGTGAATTTCTGTATTTAATAAACTCGTGTGCAAGGAATTTTGTCCAGTTTAGATGTAAGCGCCAGGTGAGAGGATTCCTGCGGTGTCCCCTTCTGGGGGAGGGGGGTCCACGGGTAGGGTCGTCTTTTTCCCCTCCCTCCCCCCCTAATTTTACTCCTATCTGGGTCTAGCCCTTTCGCCTCCTCGCCTGCGGACTCTCACGTCCCGTAACTTATCTCTTGAGTCCCCAGGCCTTTGTTGGGCGAGCGTCCATTGGGAATAGATTACTATCAAGTCTGTTATTCATGGCTAGTTTGTTCATTGGTTTTTTGGTTGAGAGATGCGTCGCTTGTCAAAGTCAGAAATCCGATTTCGGATGGCATCGTTTTCCTTTTTTAACTTGCTTGATGCGTATTAAAGAGGATTCAAAATTCTTAAGCGACTCTCGTGTTACTTGATAGCTTTTACGAACCGCATCTCGAAAGGTAAGCCTGAGTAATGATTGCATTTGAATTTTTTTTTTATATCTAATTTCATGTAGTCAAGCACAATTTATGCGGCAAGTTTATGCACGTTTCACTGACGTTTGTAAGATTTGAGACAATGAACCGACCTAATATCAGGTTTGATATAAGCTTACAGGACTTAAAAGAGCCTTTAGATATATTTTCTCACCACAAACAGAAGAACACGTTCCGAAGAATATTTAGTTATAAATTTGGCTGTAGAAAGAAACTTTGAGCGATTTTCTTGCCTCGAGTTCATCTTTGAGAAAAGCAAACACCGCGAGGCCGGCTTAAAACATAAAGTTATTGAGCTTTAAGACTCAGGATTTTTTGAAACGCTTTAATACTTATCTTTGTGAATGAAAATTGTTGTGTCTGTAAATGTTTAACCGAATTATATTTGTTTTAGTGATTGTTAGTAGTCTCTCTTGCAATTTAAATCGCTGTGCTGTTTGTTTTCAGTCGCTCATGAACATCGCTTGCAGGAGTTATCTTTTTGCTGCGCGTATCAAACGCTTTTCAAGATTACACATCGTTATAAAACCAATAAATTATTTATGTTGAAGCATAACTCTTTTAATGTTCACTGCACTCGAGGTCTGTATGATAAATAGTACGGTTTCACCTCAGATGTGATGTGTAAAAAGTATAAAAGGTTGGTTTACATATCCCCGGATTTGTTGGCAAGATTTTATAAAGTAAACTTGTCGAAAGCAAAAAATTCGGCCTGATTTGTTTTCCAAGAATTTGTTTTCCAGGTATAATCCACTGTGATCAAGAACCATTACGGCTCTTGAATGTGATCGAAGATGATTGCTATGTTTTGTTTTGTTTTTATTTTTTTACTCCATCCTTTAATACATTAGTTGTGCAATAATAATACATTAATTGTACAGTAATACAGTAATTGTATTCAATAATACAATAGTTGCTTAACCTACGTGCACATAATAATAATAATAATAAAAGAAGAAAATTAGAATGGAGAAGGGCACATTATAGTGAACTAATCATGGCCCTTTAACAAGATTGACTTTATTCTTTTGTAGTTTTGTTTTTCACAAAGAAACACACACACACAAGTCAATACTGAGCAAGATAATATATTTTAAGTGCCTTTTTGAACAGGATTTTTGATGATTTATTGCGAATATGAAGGGGGAGATCATTCCAATAGTATTTACCAATGATGGTGGGGCAGAACTTTCGAATATTAATTCTTGAGTGGGGAATCTGTAATTGCTGGGCAGATGCACTTCGTGTAAAATAATCATGTTGCTCAGATACAAGTAATAATGGAAAATTACACGGCTTATTATCAGAGACATAGCCATACAAAAACAAACAATTGTACATAAATTTAACAATATCACGAAATTTTAATAGACCTAGATGAACATAATGAGGAGTGATATGATCTTGTAAAGGAACGTCATTCATTATTCTAACTGCTTTATTTTGCAGACGTATGAGCTGTGATAATGGATTATCAAAATTATTTCCCCTCAATAAGCTACCATATATGAGATATGGGTAAACAAGAGAATAGTAGATACTAGTTAAGCATTGATTACCTAGATAACTTTTTATCTTTGTCATAATATTAATTCTCTTGCTGACTCTATCACACACATAGTCGATATGATCATGCCAGGATAGGTGGCTGTCAATTTTGGATACTTGCTCTAAGCATTGTCCAGCTATCGATAGGGGAAATAATAAATTATAATCTACTTTCTGACGAGGTTGAAAGATAAGATATTTAGTTTTTCTTAGATTTAAGGTTAATTTATTTGCACATAGCCAGTCATAAATATTAGGTAGTTCTTTATTTATCTCAAATAAGAGTTCATCTATAGTTTTAGCTGAAGCTGTTAAAGAGGTATCGTCTGCAAATAGTCTCATAGAGAAAAAATCAGAAGATTGAGTAAAGTTGTTTATATATATATCAAAAATAACAATGGTCCTAAAATTGATCCTTTGGGTACACCAGAAGTAATTGGCATGGTGTCAGAAATGTTTCCATTTACAAAAAGTCTCTGCTTTCTTTTATTAAGATACGATTTGAACCAGTCGATATGAGGTTTTTGAATGCCATAGGACAATAGCTTTGATAATAAAATGGAATGATTGACGGTATCGAATGCTTTACTCAAATCTAAAAATATTGATACAGCATAATCTCCTTGATCTAGACACGTAGAGATTTCTTCAGTGAGATCAACAAGACAGTCAACAGTGGTACTGCCTGGCTTAAACCCATATTGAGTATGAGTAATCATATTTTCAGACAAAAAATAAGATATAAGTTGATTATAAATACATTTTTCAAAAACTTTACTTAATACTGGAAGAACTGATATTGGTCTATAATTATCGCACAGTCACGGAACGGGATCCCTGTTTAAAGATAGGAATCACTTTAGCGATTTTTAGATTATCAGGAAAAGTTCTTTGATTGATGGACAGATTAATTATATACGTTATATATGTTATAGGCCAACTCGATGTAAGATGTTTCACTCTAAAATCACTTAGCCTTTCCCATATGAATTTCCCCTTAAGTTAACTGATTTGTGGATTACAAGTTTATTGTTTGATTTAAATAATAAATTTATTAATGGGAGCTTCGCTTTTAGCCCTGGCTAAATCTATATATTAGAGATAATAATAATAATAACACTTATATAGCGCCGATATCTTTTTTGCTATTTTCATCAGCGCTTAAAAATAAAAATAAAAAAATATATATTTCAAAAATAATATATAGATTTAGCCAGGGCTAAAAGCGAAGCTCCTATTAACTCGAATTTATGATTTAAATCAAACAATAAACTTGTATTCCACAATTCAGTTAACTTTAGAACACATTCATGTGACTAATTTGAGGGAACGGTTAAGTGATTTTAGAGAACAGTAATTTGCAAACAGTCAAAGCTAAGAGTGAACTTAATCTTACATCGAGTTGATAGCCTTATATATGTACACCCAAAAATAGCAATCATCTTTGATCACATTTAAGAGCACGGACCCTTGATCACAGTAGATTAGGCCTGGAAAACAAATCAGGCGGAATTTTTTGCGTTCGACAAGTTTACTTTACAAAATCTTGCCAACAAGTCTGGGGATGTGTAAACCAACCTTTTATCAGGGGCACCCAACGAGGATATAGTTCAAAACCACTTAACATAGCATTGTTGAAGGTATTTTAGTATTTAAATGGTAGATATAGGCATATTTTTATCCCCTAAAAACTTTTCATCTGTTCGGATTTCCTAGCTGAAAGACTAGTGATCCGAAAATTATAGGGATCAAAGCTTACCTTTTCGAAAATTTCAGCCAGAAAAAGGCTCCCGAAAGTTCTAGGTGGCCTTTTTTTAGGGTAAAAATACGTTAAAAATGGGTAATTATACCAGTTTTTAGATGATCGAAAATCCTAGGAGAGACAGGCAAGCAAAAACTTTTACAACAACTGTTCCGAAAATTCTAGATCTCAAATCGTCTTCCGAACAGATATTTTCCGAAAATTGCCGTTGGGTGCCCCTGTTTTATTCTTTTTATACATCACATCTGAGGTGAAACAGTACCATGAGGCGCTGTTTTTATCATACAGACCTCGGACAGAATGCAGTATTTCACAATTTTGCAATACAAATTGCACTCGCTCAATATTCAGGACGATCGAAGCACGTGTGAGCTTTTAGCGAAACCGTTTAAAAAATTTCCAAAATCACCTATACGGCTAGCCAGTTCTCACTTTTGACAAGCGCCAAAGTCGACTGTTTAAATTATGATTAATAGAGTTATACGCTTCAACATAATAAAGAATTTATTATGTTTATTTTTTATTTAATGTTTTTATAACGATGTGTAATCTTCAAAAGTGTTTGATACGCGCGGCATTTTGACTACTCCTGCATGCAAGCGATGTTCATGAGCGACTGAAAACAAACGGCACAGCGATAAAAATTGCAAGAGACTACCAACAATCAATAAAAGGACAATAATTCGGTGAAACATATACAGAGACAACAATTTTCATTCACGAACTCAAGACAAGTATTAAAGTGTCTCAGAAAATCCGTGTTTATGTTTTTCATTTTGTAAGCCGGCTTCCCGGTGTTTGCTTTTTCAAAGATGAACTCGAGGCACGAAAATCGCTCAAAGCTTTCTTTTACAGCCAGAATTATAACGAAATATTCTTTGGAACGTTTTCTTTTTATTCGCGGTAAGAAAATGACTAAAGGCTTTTTAAAGTTTTATAAGCTTATAATCAAACCTGATACTCGGTCAGATCATTGTCTCAAATCTTACAATTAAAAACGTGCACAAACTAAATAGCCGCATAAACTACGCTTGACTTCATTAAATTATATATAAAGAACAAACGTCAAATAAATAATTACTCAGGCTTACCATTCGAGATGCACTGAAAACTATCAAGTAAGGCCAGACTCGCTTCAGACTTTTCAACCCTCTCACGCATCAAGCAAGGTGAAAAAGGAAAACGATGCCATCCGAAATCAGATTTCCGACTTTAACAAGCGATGTATTTCTCAACCAAAAACCCAATAAACAAACTAGCCATGAATAACAGAAGACTCTTGATAGCAGCTGAATTTCATTTTGTTCATTCAGTGGAAAAAGACAGTTAAAAACAACACAAGTTGACACAAAACTCTGTCAGCTTTAGCTGTCAAAGTAAACAGGTTTCAAGATGCTGCATAAATTTTCCGCATGAACTCACCTGTCAAATTTTGACCAATCACAGCATAAAAATTGGACGTAGAGCGTGACCAACGCGTGACCTTGGTGAGAAAAGTCAAAAAGGAACTGGCATGTATTCCCTGCCTGTAAAAACTTGCTGAATTTTAGCTTCCGAGGTCAGTTTGAAATCAAAATTTTAGTTGTCCGGCACATAAAAAACACAACATATTTCATATGAATTTTAAAAAAATTAAACTTGAGCCTGCGATCATTTGAAAACTAGTAATTTGTCAGCGGATGACTTCAAAAAGATACTCGACCTCGATGGGTTGACACCTGAGCCCGCGATACGGTCGGTGATACTGGTCAGCGGATACCCTGTTTTGACAGCTGTCAATTGATCACAACATTGATGTGCAATATATGTTTGCAATATCAGTCTTCCTGTGCTCCCAAACTAGGCAGAAAGTGTGAGGATTGAACACTGGTTAGCCTGTGGTGCGGACGGACGGGCGGACGGACAGACGGACGGACGGGCGGGCGGTGTACGGTCACGTGATTACCAAATTTTCTGGGATGGGTAGATTTACTTACCCATGGTGCTCCGCAGGCGGGCTTTGCCCGCCAGAGCTCCGCTAAAAATATTTCAAAAATACTTACTTAATTGCTCACTAAAGGTTCTAACAAATTTGATTGCCTAATTAAGGAGATGCAATTTATAAGAAAACTCAAACCATCCCAAAATGTGCAGGTGGACTCGATTCGCGCAAAGGTATTCACTTGAAGAACTTGTGATCCTTTGTTATTATGCTAATTTGTAGAGACTACAGAAATCAAATCTTCACATTACTTATTCCTTTTGCCTTGAGAATGGTGTCATGATGATACCGAAACGTCGGCTTTTAACGTTAATATTCGCTTGCTTATAGTTCAAAATTAATAATAATAATAAATAAATAAATAAAAATAAAGTATAAACTATACATGCACTAAGTTAACCTACCAACAAAAGTTGAAACAATTATGTCAACACTTTAACTATAAAAATTACCTATTAAACTACTTAAATCGTAAAAAAACTGCATAAAACTTACTAAAAACGAGATTAAAAAGCACATAAAATCACAAAAAAGCTTTCTGAAATAAAAATGTCTTGAGTGTCTTTTTAAAAGATGCTACTGAGGAGCTACTCCTAATCGTGTAGGGCAATGAATTCCATAGTTGAGGAGCAGCAGCAGCAAAAGATCGATCTCCTAACGTTGTTAAAGTCTTGAATTTCACAGGGTTTAGTAGCAGTCTGTCGCAATCGGAGCGTAACTTGTAGTTACATGCTTCTTTAAGATGAATAAGTTCCTGGAGATAAAAAGGCGCTAAGCCATTGATAGCTTTATACGTTAACAATAATATCTTAAAGTCAATTCGGAGCTTAACCGGCAGCCAGTGCAGATTATACAACAACGGTCTTACAGGGCAGTATTTAGATTCCTGGAAAATTAACCTAGCGCAGCATTTTGGACCCTATGTAGCTTATTAAGCTGGTAGGCTGGCAGGCCATAGAGAAGGCTGTTACAATAGTTGACACAACTTGAGACAAATGTGTGAATGAGCGTCTCAGTGGACTGCCTAGAAAGATATTTCCTAATTCCTCTTATATTATACAAGTAATAAAAAGCATTGGAACAAGTGTTATTTACATGAGAATTCATTGAAAGGGTCGAGTATAACAATGTCCCTAAGTTCTTAACTACCTCTTTTGGTCTAATTACACAGTTTCCAATTAAAATATGATCATTGTTAACCTTGGCTAGTTGTTGCTTGGTACCAATCATTAGGAATTCTGTTTTATCGTCATTGAGAAGTAGTTTATCATTGGTCATCCAATTACGTATATCATCCACACAGTTCTGAATAGCAGTGACAGCCTCGAATTGCCCGATACTTTTGCTTCGACTGAAAGACACACAACTGCGTGTCGTCAGCGTAGCAGTGAACCGTGGGAAGGTGCACCTTGATAACATCAAACAATTTGCTTGCATAAATCGTGAAAAGCAATGGCCCGAGGGAAGAGCCCTGCGGTACACCGAAGCCCAAATTCAAACTCTGAGATAAATTTCCTTGGACCATAACACGCTGAGATCTTCCATTAAGGTAGGAATGAAACCATTCAAGTGCCGTTCCAGATATACCAAATTTTGAGTGAAGCTGACTGAGTAAAACATTGTGATCCACAGTATCAAATGCCGCACTAAGATCTAATAAAACCGGTAGTGTTACATGCTGTTTGTTCATGTTCAACAAGATGTCATTTTTCACTCTCAGCAACGCTCTTTCTGTGCTATAATTCTTCCTATGAGATGACTGATTGGCAGGGTAAAGATTGTTCATGCAAATGTGACTGAGTTTGGTTATAGACGGCTGACTCTGTCAGTTTCGAAACAAATGTAATACCCCGTTCACACCAACGCTTAAACATATTTAAATAATGTTTAGTTAAACTCAGTTTAAAATAAAAACAGTTCACATCGCACGCTGACGCAACCTAAACATGCTTAAAACATGTTTAACTAAACAACCTGTAGGAGGTAGTTTAACTTTCGCACGAAACTAAACTGCTTCAAAATGACTCTGTCAGTTTCGAAACAAATGAAATACCCCGTTCACACCAATGCTTAAACATGTTTAAATAATGTTTAGTTAAACTCAGTTTAAAATAAAAACAGTTCACATCGCACGCTGACGCAATCTAAACATGCTTAAAACATGTTTAACTAAACAACCTGTAGGAGGTAGTTTAACTTTCGCGCGAAACTAAACTGCTTCAAAAAAGTGGCTCCAAAAAAAATTCGCGGAAGAACGTGGGAGGACCGAGAGACTAGACTTTTGCTCGAAAAATGGGGAGACGAAAACGTCCAGCTAAGATTGAAGTCCTGCACTAGGAAAAAGCCAATATGGCAAGAAATTGGAGACTTTTTAATGGCCTGTGGATATGAAGACCGCGACGGAGAAGCCTGCAAAACCCGCCTCCACACTCTTGTAACGGCATACCGCTAATACAAAGACGAACTTAAGAAGACGGGAAACGCCACACAAAGCACAAAACCACCATTCTTCGACGAGCTGGATAAAATATTATCCGATAAGCCGAGTACATAACCCAAAGTTGTCATCAATTCGATAACAATTGTTACGGCATCATCGTGTGAAGACGAAAGTGAAAATATTGAGATCATTCCGAAGGGCAGCAGCAGCGACAACAACAGTAGTGGTAGCAGCAGTTCTTCTGAAGTATTTCAGGAGCATGTATTGCCAGGTAATTTATAGCTGTTTCTCTCGTATGAACTGTAAGTGTTTCTTTTTTCGGACTGCGGAAGTTATAATAGAAAAGTTAAAATGCTACAGGCGTCAACAAAACCTATCCCCAAGGACTCCACGAAAATTGTATTGGGCAACGCAACAATAGTGGAATGAAAAACAATGAAAGGTTTGTTTTCGATGGCCAATGAGAATGGAGGTCTCCGAGAGCACCTTACATGAAGCACACAGTATTTTCAGGAACGGCGAAGAAAACTGAAGGGAAGAAGAACGTTTTTACAGGAAAGAAGAGGAGACTTTCAGCTGCCGATGGTTTCAACAAAATCGACAAGGCTTTAGAAGCCTTCATGAATAACCAACAAGAAGCTAACAGGCATTTTTGGGAGGCAGAGGAAGAAAGAGAAAGAAGAGAGGAAGAAAGGGATCAGAAACGATGGAAAGAAGATCAGGAGTTTTTCCTAAAACTGATGCAGGCACACAGCAAGTGAAATCGTTACTTTAACAAACTCAGGTTTGCTCCTTTTTTTCAAGCTATCCCGTGACTAACGACTTAAGATCAATCATAAGGAATCTTCCAATTTCATTTTTAAAATTATTTTAACTGCATCACGTGATCAACCACGCCCTATTTTATCGAGAAATCCTTCGAGCTGAATCGCCCACTGGACAGAGAGCAAACCGTTCTTCCTTTGTAGGTCTACAGTGGCTAATAATACTCTTTTCCATTCCTTTAAATGTTTTTACAAGAAGTCATATGCGTCTCGTCCTGACGAAAACTATAGTTAGAGGAGGACTGGCACGAGTCAATGAACACCAGTTTCACCTGCAAATTGTAATGATTCGGGAACCATTCCGAGCAGATTTCGCAAAAAAACTGGAGCTATATACACGTTAAGAAAGTGGTGGGAATCGTTAGTTACAATTCTCGAACACTGGAGGCTGGAGGGCGTAGTCGATCACGTGGCCAAGTAATTTGGATTTCTCTTTTCAATTATTTTTAAACTTTACTTTACCATCTATCATTCCTCGTCGATGTCTCTAACAATTGTTTTTGGAAAATGCGCATAAAAACCACTTAGTCTTTGTTAAAATTAGTTTATTGAGGAATTTATTACCCGTGACCGGTCATGTCCGGGTGATCCCGTTTAACCCACAGAGGCAATAATGTTCTTACCCTTTTCATAGCTGGAGACCATTACCGGCTGAATTGTTTAAAAAAAAAAAAACTAGGTGGTGATGGTCAAAGTCAAGTGTTAGCTTTTCCAATCTTGAGATGTGGCAACGTCTTTCTTGTACAAAGCAGAGAATTAGTCGTGGCACCTGCATTTAATCACTTACATTTTCTAATTCGATTTGGCGTAAAGCTTTTAGTAGAAGTGTAAAAACTTGTTGTTTCATCTTTGACGCTTTTGATGATTCAGAGGCTAGATTATGTTGAAGATGGTTTATGTGGTTTCTCGCCATAGAATATAGCTGAGGGTACAAAATGTTAAAATTGATATTGAAACTAAAAAGACTTGTTAATTTGAAATGTTTAGCAGCACCATTATATAAAGGGTTCATGATTTTGCAGTTACAAAAAGTCCGTGTACATGAACTTCCGCTCTCAATTATTGGTCACGCAACCATTCAGTTGCTATAAATACATGTTCTGCGAATCCAACTTGGTGAAAACGCCCAGCTCCGTTTTGGCTACGTTCGAAAGGAAAATGTAAGTTGTTATTATACTATGAAAATGTGGAAGTCCTCATATGCTGGTAAAGAAGGTCAAACGACCCTTTAATTTCATGATCAAAAGATTTGATTCTTGTGCGAAATTGTCACGGATTTAAGACGTGTTTTCAATGTGTGAGTTTGAGATGGCTCGTTAAATTGTTTGCCTTTGGTTTGCTTATTAGTTCGAAACTGACTTTCGACGAAAGGCAAACGAAAATAACTTTTTAAATCTGATCTCTGATCTTGAATTCAGAGATAATTGGTCGGGGAAACTTTCCAACAAAACATCTCACGACTCTGGTCTTCATGCCGGCGTGTAAACAAAGATGACAGCTGCGTTATCTTGACAAATTATCTTGCAGTTTGATTAAAATTTCTATCAAACGAAAGGACAACAGAAATACAATCTGTCTTTGATTTTGAAATATGTTGGTAGAGTTTTTACGTCAATCCAGCTTTTGATTGAATGCGCTCTTTGGAAAACTTCTATTTCTGTGTGTTTATATAATTACTACATAACTTGGAAGGTCGGTTAAAACAGGGCATTGTATCCAACTTTAAAATTGAATTTCTTCGCGCTAAATCATTTCCCCAAAAAATCCTTTGGATATGTAAAAGAAAGATTATTCGGCTTTCGAAATCCATATTTTTCGACTTATTTCATTTAGTACCGCATACTTAGATTAAAGGTTATTTTTTGGCAAGTTTTAATCTTGATAAAAGAGGGCTCGCGAAAAGTAATTATCTTTTCAAAGTAAATAGAAAATAATTGCTCAATTTGCTTTTAAAACATATTTCGGCATCATTCTACTAGATTTAGTAGATTTTATTGCTCTAGAGTGTGTTATTTTTGTTACGCGAAGCATTCTTTTTCGACCTAAATTGAAAGCTCAAAACGTGGCAAATTCTCAGGATTCGGTTATTATTGATTTTCTCGAAAACTAATCGATATTTAGCCCAACGAACTATGCAGCGTTTTATTTTACATTAAGGTCTACCTAACCTGAGAATAGGGAACTTAAGAACCACGACGACGGCTTTGTCGACGACGACCAGAAGTGAGTTACAGTGTACTGCGCAAGTGCGATTAGTAAACTTCGTCGTCGTGGTGTTGTCGACGACGCCAAACAAAGTAGAATCACGTCGTCCTGGAATCCACAAGCTTCGGCAGGTATAAATCCACTGTTTCAAGCGATTTTTGAAGTCCTTTGCATTTCTTTATTCTCGTAAATCCAGGTATCGTTCTTTTTTTCTCCTAACAAGCGATGTTGATTGAAAATTTGACTAATGAATTGTTTTTACTTCGACGAATGACAACAGCTGTGGAGGCCGAGCGAGCGAACTCGTAAGTGATAAATTTATTTGTACGTTTAGGTAAGGCAAATCAAGACCAAATGTGTTTAATATAGAGGAAATAAACTTTGTATGGAAAACAGCTATCACATCAGCTTGTCTCTTTTTCCAAATCTAAACTCTCACAGATACTCGGACTCGGTCATCTCATTCAGTTGAAAGCTGAATAATCTTCGTGCGGAAAGCAGGTTTTTCCACTCGAAAAGGTCAGACAACACAAAAAATTCTTCATCGTCAATGAAATTAGATGTACGGCTCAAAAGATAAGATCTTGCATTGTTTTAAAAGACACCAGTGCGGAAGAAGTTTGTTGCGAACGGACATTACAGTTTTACATTTGTGTTTACATTCAGTGTCATCGTCGTCGACCTACCGACCGACTGCATCTTAAGTTTCCTTTTTCCCGCCAAAACTGACGTTCTCGTTCCAGTCTTTTCCCAGTCAACAGACGTCGTCGTCGTGAACTTCGTCGTGGTTCTTAAGTTCCCTAATATGGGCCAAATTGAATTTTGAGCTGTTGCCACGAAATGTTTGACCGATGGTAACATTTGCTCTTAAGTCCTCATGGTCTCTGCCTCAATCCAGCAAACACAGATGCAGTTTTAGTTGCTGACAGAAATGTTGTCAAAGAGACCAATCTCGCTTCAAAAGAAACTATCATTATTGCTCAAGGTGTCCAGACAGCGTTTGATGTTTCTTCAGCAGCCAACAAGCAAATTGGCATCACAGATGTGAGTTCCCATAAGGTAACAATGTTGCAATGGAACAACGATCAAAATGAATGGGTCAAGACAAAAGACGTTGGAAGTGAGACAGCTGGACCTAGAGATGGAAAGGCCTGTAATGCTGAGCTCCATGAGCCCACAAGAGTCACATTTGACTTGAACTCTGCCATCATTTGCTGCATTGGAGAAAAGAACCATGGGTGCATCAAATTATATTCTGGACTAGCATTTGCAACAGAATTTATGGCAGCAATTCGAAATATATATGATGCCACTGGATTTTAGCAAAGAAGGAACAAAACAAGAGCAGAAAAACAGATCCAACTGCCAAATCACCATTTATACCAGGAACCCACAAGCTCATTAACAGTCTTTCATTTCTGGAAGGCATAATGGCTAGAAGGAAAGCTTACCTACACAAGAATGGATTGGATGGTACAGATGGGTCTATCTACTCCAAGACATTAGATGGTTTTTCACAGACGGTAGCCTCATTAGAGAGCCACATACGTGCAATGGATAAACTTGAAATGGATACAGCTAATCTCAACTTATATGCTTTTGTGAATGAGTCAAGGAAGGAACACAACTTTACCAAACACAAACAAAGTGGTCAGTATCGCCATCCCACTATGCAGCAATACAGCAGAACAAAAAGCGGTGATGCAGAAGAAGTAATAAAAAAACTTGCAGGTGTCCTCATTCATACCACACTAACCAATTCCAGGCATACCAGGCAAGTCACAAGGCTGATTTGTCATCAGTCACTGTAATCTAAGAATTCAAGAGAATTAAAGATGATCTACGGCCAGAGCAAGTAAATCTGACCCAGGCTGAGAGAGATGAAGTCAAAGAACACTTAAAGAAGGCCAGAGCTCTGAATACACTAATGCAATGCCAAGTCAGAATGCAAGAGATGTCTACCGGTCAAAGTGTGGATTTGCGCCTTGTGTAGTTGATCAGCTCGACTACACACTCTTTCAGCCACGTGATGCAAACCTAAGATACTTCCCAAGTTTCCAACAGCTGATGAGCGAGATCAGTACCAATGATAATGTTCCCACTACAACTGGGGTTAATGAGGATAATAATCTCATTCCAGGGGACATCGTGGCTGTGAATCCTGGAACAGAAGATGGCATTCCAAGTGGAGACAAGTGGTGGCTCCTACAAGTTAGCAGGGGTCTTCCAACAAGTAAAACATCAAATGGCTGTCACATTTCAGGATTCTGGCTTGAAATGTTACCTTCTTCTCAACAGCCAGACCATGGTTGTGCCCTGAGACTTCAAAGAGGGAACACTACAATCTATTATGGAAGTGTCATAAAATCCTGTGGTAAACCAACAGTCATACCAGTTGAACAGCTCAATACAGGGTGGAATCATGGGTCAGTTGTTCTAGAAGCTGTCAGAAGATTATGTACGGCATCTTGATAAGGTCTCAGAAGAGTTTCGAATGACTTTTTGTGTTCGACATGAAAGTGCAAGTTGTGAGGAGAGTGAAGATGAAGATGTTGATGAGGCAACTGCAAGAGAACTCACACACCTTCTTGAAGAGCAAGATCTTCATTCAACAAGAAGAAGGATAATCCACGATGCAAATGGTCAACAGATCACTTCCTATGCACAGCTCAATGGGCATAGACAAAGTACATTAAGGAGAACTAGACGAACACACCTGCTTCAACTTGAAAGTGACAACATTGCAAGTGCTCAGAAAAATTCAAGCACTTCTAGCATAGAGCAGTGACAAAAGTCAAACCGGGAAAACTGTGAACACCAGAAATATTTCTGGAATGTTATCGCGTTGCAAGAAAAAAGCCAATCAGGTGAGAGAAAACTAAACCGTACGCAAGAACACTAATTAGTTTGTGGTTTCTTGGCCAGTTGGTGTGTCTGGATTTTTACTGTGACTGGTCATAAACATTCCTGAGGTATTTCAAGTGTTTATGGTTTTCCCGGTCGCACTGTTAGCGTGGTACATTCGGACATATATAGCATGAAAGAGCAAATGAAATCTTTTTGTATTGTTATGGTTGGAATTCCTTAAATTTAATTAACAACTAATGAATGAGGCTGAGTATCTTATGAAGAATTATGGAGATTTAGGAGGGTGTTATCGGCCGAGGCGGATAACACCATCCGGATAACACCCTCCTTTCAGGCTCATACTAACACAAACAACAATCATGTGAAAAAAACAAGTCAGAAAATTGTAGGCATAATCAAGTATGGGTTGCAGAAAGTTTTTTGAATTTTGTCTGAGATTCACAGTAATTTTGGGTTGGCTGTGTAATCAGACTGTAATCAGAACAATATCAATTCCTCATCCCTTGCCTGACACCCCCTGGGGACACTGGTGTACAAAGAGCTGCACTCAAATCTCTCTGAACAGACGCATTTATAAAAAAAAAGCCTCTTCAAGGCCTAGTTAAAAGTTAACATCCAACTTTTTATGTGCCAAAACTTATTTCCCCATTTAGCTATTTAAGTATATGAAACGATCCACGTCTGTATCAGTCGCTTTCGATACATAAAATTTTGGTCGGCTCGAGAATTAAGTTCGACAGGGCTTTAAATGAATTGTTTTACTTTAAGAAAACTGAATTAAGTTCGGTGCTTGAATCAAATGGTGAGATTTCAAGAATTTTGTCAGACCTAACCGTGGGCAATAAGTTTAGATAATTAAGTTAGGCACTCGAAAAGTTTGATGTGAACTTAGCATGAGAGAGACCCCTGCTTGCCCTGGTGTTAGTGGTTACTGTCAGTGTTTTCTCCCTGAAGCGGACATCGATATCAAGGGTTGCATTGGTCGGTACAAGACTTTTTATAGAGAGTTAAATGTTTTCCCTTATTTCAACAAATACATGGTTGCAAGGTTGAAAGGCTTTAGCTTAGATTACCTACATGTGATACATTTCGAACCTTCTCGATTTAACATGAAAATTTTTGCATGAGTTCTCCTCCTTTTTCTCAGAAGTTTTCCTGTCTATCTTGAAAATTACCCAGAATACATATCGAGGACAATGGGCTGAGCGAGAGGGCCCTGGGAAGGACACGAGTTACCAGTATCTTCTGGGTAATTTACAAAATGACGAACGAAGTTGGTTAGCAATGTAAAAACGTTTACTCAGTTAAGGGCTAAATGCAACAAGTCTTTATGAATCATGGCTTCTGGTTGCCAGCTTCACTACAACGTAAGCCAAACAGGATGTCACGTTGAACCAATGTACAGATCATCTAGTACCAGGTATTTTTACTGCAATCAGTATGTGGAACATTTAAAGGATTCTGGCTACATCCCAGACTTATATTTTGAGCTATAATCCTGATTAAGCTTCATCAGATTATAAGATGATAATTAAGCTGCTCCTTTTCATTATCAAAAACAGCTTGCATGCATTGCATTGCATTTTGAAATTTTCCACAACAATCAAACTTTATTGTAAATCGTTAGCTAGCTTAAAAGAAAAAAATTAATATTCTGTTATTATGTTTTTGTATTTCTTAGCAGAATAAGTAAATGTATTATTTCATGAAAACTTTTCCGTGCATTCACTGTTTCTACTTTTACTTAATGTCACTTACTTTGTGGCCCAAGCTGGCCCAAAATACTAGCAATCAATGGGGGTTTCTCTAGACCCTGTGGCCCAATGCCTCTGGAATTTCTGCAATGCTTAGCATTGTAGCCTTTTTGTTAGGTAACTAGTTGTTGCATGTTCAGGTTGTTCCTGGTAGTTCCATTGACTGTCCATTAAGTACTAAGAAAAACTTCATCAAATGTTACTGGTGAAATACTCTCACCACAGAGGCTATTGGAAATTCCAGAAGGATGGGACTTGGTGGATCAATTGTGAAATTACCCTGAGAGTAGCTAGGATGAGGTATTAAAATTGGTGTCCACTTTGCAGTGGCGAGAGTTGGGACGAGTTTGTGCGAGATAATGCGAGTTTAGGCGAGATAAGGAAATTTGAACATAATCTCAAGCTGCGAGTTAGGCCGAGTTAAGGTGCCAGAGTAGGCCGGAGGTTGCTACAACAACTAAACCTGCTGTCCCCATTTAATCAAAGAATTGTTAAAACTGCCACTAGTGTTACAAAGCTATCCATGGGTACAAAGTCCCTAGAAGAATAGGAGAGCTATGGCATGAACGATCAACTAATTATAATCTTTAGAGGAAAACACATCCTCGAGCTACCCAAAGTAAATACAAACACCTATGGTCTTAAATCATAGCATTATACTGCAGCTAAGATTTGGAACACTCTTCCGGATCAGTTTCGTGCTGCTTATAAAATCGGAACATTTAAGAACTTGATGTCTATGTTGGATTTCTCAAATTTTACACTGTAATCGTGCAAATACATGTTAATACATTTTGCTTAGTTTTAACATCATTATGTAAATAATAATCTCGTGATCTACTCTTAGTTTATACAAATATATTTATACAGTTAAAGATTACTAAAGGTTTTTATGGGAAATCTTCCCTTTCTTGACTCTCTTGAGGGAAAATGCCTTCACGTTTTGAGGTAGTCGCTGTTGGTATCCTTAATCGGTGTACTGACGTAAACATCGATCTGCCTCCGGCAAGAGTCGTGAGTAATCGAGTGCAATGGGTGGCCCCTGGTCTACACCACCCAGCTCGCGGCGGTGCACTTAGTGCCCGCCTAGGCCCTTCATGGCGGCCTACAGGTCTCACTATGTATCATGGCTTACTTGGCCCTCGATTGGGCCTGCAAAGGCAGGCCGGGCTAAGGCCAGGCCCGGAGGTAGCATTTTAACATCTTGGTACTGGGCCAAGTATGTGTTTACATCTATATGTTGGTGCACCGAGGGAGAAGTCCCTCTTGGCGTTCGCCGCCGCTGATCGTCCCTGCTCATGCCGACATGAGTAGAACTGGCCAGTTCAGTGTGCGTTCGCCATAACTGGGTGCGGGCCGCGATCTGTGCCCTATGCCATAAGGCCGGCACTCCGAGATCCCCAGGCCGCTCGAGTGTTCCACCTCCGAGTTTTATTATATGCCTTGCACTATTAGATATATATTTTGTTACCAACTCGTGAGCCTGTTGGTCGTCATGTTGGTCCTTACTGTGGCGTGACGTGACAGTCGCTTTGAGCATACTGGGGCGGCACGTTGTACTCGGTGAAACCAAATTTTCCCAGGCCTGGTAGGGTTAGCAGCCCTGCCAGGTTAATTCGTTGCTTCTAGATTGCCTGCGAGGGTTCGGGTCAAAGGCTGGGGTCTCCATCCATTGACGAAGAGCGCACCCAGAAGCGTACCATCTAGCTAGCATGCCTCAACCTACAATCATGGACAAAAGTCTTTGGGACAGTACTGCAATATGCACATTTTCCCGTCATTTCTCGGTTCCCTCTTAAAACAGTGTATCATTTTCGAAATTTTCTTGCGGTTCTCCCTCCCCCACCCTACACAAAGTTGAAACTCCGAAAAAATTCTGGATACATGTGTCCAACATGTTTGTGGGGTGAGGGGAGGAGTTCGACCTGTGTGAATTGAAAAACACCCCAGAAACACAAAAGTGTCCCAAGACTTTTGTCCATGATTGTCTGAAAAAGAGGTGGGAAGAAAAAAGGTAGTTTTGAGGGTTTTTCAAGCCTGTAAGAGTGTTTTTTCGGGATTCTAATGAAAGATCGTTATTGAACAAACTTGTTCCCAGCTTTTGGGAGTTTTCTGAACGTGTTTTAAGAATTCGCTAGAAACGAATGATATACACCAGAAATTGTGAAATCTGATAGAGCGTGCTTTATTTTAAAGGATAACATAACTTTAAACAAGACTCACGTCCGAAAACGGTTAAGAGAGGCAACGAGTTACTGACATTATGGTGTACATAGTAAGAATTTCGGCAGGCCAAAGTGCTAGCTAGAGTCGTGGATATACGACAAAGCACGAGGTCATTTACCTAGTAATAACTTGCTCAGAGATGTCAACATTACAGTCGCTGCCAGTACTCAATAAGAGTAGGAATGTCAAAAAATCCAGTAGGCTTGCTACAGAAAAAACGTTTTCCAAAAGATAGAATAGCCATGAAAAAATATTAAGCTACGTGAATAGCCGTCCCTGTTATTTGTACAACACAAAAATGCGATAGGAGCTATAAATGCAATTGTGATGTAAGAAAGAAGCGGTTGTTTCATAATACGCCCGCTTCGTGGCTAAACAGTTTTCGCTGACTTCTAGAGACTTGTACCGGATCATTTTTGGTTTGAAAGTGTTGCTAATTTTTCTGTGTTTATTTGCTAACAAAAATTACGTTGCATGATATTTGTCACGAACTAAGTAAACAACGCGGTGAGTTTACTTTCAACTGATTTGCATAGCTGGACAGTACTCACCAACAGTACTCACTCTAAAACCTTAATAATGTGTGCTTTTCCTATAGAATCTCAACATCTAAGGGATGGTGAGAGAAAATTCATCTGTAAATGCATCCTTTGATGCTTTTATTTACAGCGAAAACGCAATTGTTAGCTCTTTAGTCACAGTACTCACTTTCAAATGGAGAGAAAGAAGAACAAGATAATTTTACCTTACTGAATCAAGTGAGTACTGTTGTATTCACTTTACGGGATGTGGCCTTTTTGACGCATATTATTTCAAGTGCAATTACTTTTTGGTTGAAATATATCCTAGCCGTGTTTCCTTAATGAATTTGTAGCGAATATTAATAATACACTGTGTTTTTGAGACCGAGTACTGTGCGCGATGCTCGAAACATCGTGCCTGACCAACATCCGCTGTACTCGGCTCCAGTTTAGGGGAGTGGGCCCGATATGGCTAATCAGGGAATTGCCTTGTAAAAACTTGCTATGTTGAGAAAATAGTTTGAAAGGTCATTATTATTGCATGTGATCACCTACTTGTCTCCAAAATGCCTAAAAAGCATAGGAAAAATGAAGAAAACAGACTTTTTTCCCCAAAACCAGGATTCAGACAATCATGGACAAAAGTCTTTGGGACAGTACTGCAATATGCACATTTTCCCGTCATTTCTCGGTTCCCTCTTAAGACAGTGTATCATTTTCGAAATTTTCTTGCGGTTCTCCCTCCCCCACCCTACACAAAGTTGAAACTCCGAAAAAATTCTGGATACATGCGTCCAACATTGTTTGTGGGGTGAGGGGAGGGATCCGACCTGTGTGAATTGAAAAACACCCCAGAAACGCAAAAGTGTCCCAAGACTTTTGTCCATGATTGTAGGGTTAAGGCACGGTGGGATCATGAGGAAAAGGTCCTTTTGGCTAGGGCAGAACTTGCTCTAGTGTCAGCCCGAGGAGGTGTAGTAAGAAACATCAACAACGAGTTGACAACCACCATCTCCGGGAGAACAGCTGAAGCGATCAAAAAGGTAAGACAGAGGGCCGACTATAAGGAGATCTTGACCTCATTGAAACTGCCTGCGCATCAAACGCACGACGGCCAGAGCAAGGGTAGTGCTTCTCCGAGCCTGGCTATGGGAACGCATGATGGCAGGGTGGAAGGGGCGCAAGCCCCGGAAGCCCAAGCCCCTAGAACGCATGACGGTAGGGTGGAAGGGGGCGATTCCCCTGAAGCCCAGGCCAGCGTCGGCACAGCACCATCATTGCTATCTATTACTTGTGAACAGTTACTACCAATGTTCCAAGAGACTGGGGCTCTCAGGCCCCAAAACACTGACTCTCCGGAGCAGTGCGGGTGGTCGGATGAATTGAGGAAGGTCCTGGAGGATGCTCACTTAGATTTGGAAGGTATAAGGTTGGATGACATCAACCCTGGTCAACCAGATGACAGGGTGAGCGAAGCGCTGGACGACGAGCATCAGCGCTGGATGCCGCCATGTTGAGCCCCGCAAGGGGCTTCAGATCGTCC
Organism: Porites divaricata; assembly: GCA_038088405.1. Lineage (NCBI taxonomy): Eukaryota > Metazoa > Cnidaria > Anthozoa > Scleractinia > Poritidae > Porites > Porites divaricata. The sequence continues at coordinate 16,004,011 of JBBMOI010000002.1, forward strand.
TAGAGTCAAGTGCCGGGCTCAGTATGCCCATGTGCAGCATGAATATGATAAGAACAGATCTCGCTGTGCACAGAATGTCATCAATGGCACTTGGCAAGATCTGCCAGCTCAGCTCCCTTTGGCCGAACAGGAAGAGTTCTGGATAAGTCTATTTCAGCACCCTTCTGTATCTGACGATAGGAGTCCAGATCCCGTGGGGCCGCTTAAATGGGAGCTTGTCACCCCCATAACACCTGAGGAGGTGGCCAAGTCTCTTAAGGGTATGAAGGATGGTGCGCTGGGACCAGACGGCAGAAAACTAAAGGACGTGTGAGCCATACCAATTGACCAGTTGGCGGGGCATTTCAATCTCTGGCTTTACGCGGGGTGCCTGCTGAGTCCGCTAAGGGACACTGAGACTGTTCTACTCCCGAAGGAGGCGGGCACTAGTACCCCGGGGAAATACCGTCCGATCACGATATCAGATATGGTGGTCAGGTGTTTTCACCGGATTCTGGCACACAGGATGGAGATGCACCTTCCGTTCAGTTCTCGGGAGAAGGTTTTCAGATCAGGAGACAGTATAGCGGATTTGGTGTGGTTCATGCAGACGGTTATCAAACACCATCAAGATAACCTCTGTCCCCTAAGCGCCGCATTTGTTGACGTGAAGAAGGCCTTCGACTAGGTCTCTCATCAATCCATCTTGACTGCAGCTGCTCGTTTAGGAGTTCGACCACCTTTCCTTGTCTATCTTCGTGAGCTGTATAGTGATGCGATGACTAGGCTGAGGATCGGCACCGGACTGAGCGACCCTACCAAGCTGGGGAGGGAGTCCAACAAGGAGACCCGACGAGCGTCCATTTGTTCAACGCTGTGATTGACTAGTCTTTAGCTGACCTTGGTCCGGGCATAGGAACAACTGTTGGAGGTGTCACAGTGAATCACGGTGCCTTTGTGGACGACATTGCGTTAATCGCACGTCGGCCTGACTCTCTACAGGTGCTGGCTGATGACCATTATCACCGGCTTCGGCTGTGTGGTCTGGAAATCAGTACTGGCCTGGATGGGAAGTCGGCTTCATTCCGCATAATCACAGATGGCAGAGCGAAGAAGTGGGCTGTGTATCCACAACCCTTTCTTACCATCGGGGGAGAGTTAGTACCAACACTAACCGTTAGCCAAGTCTACAAGTGCCTGGGAGTTAACATCTCTCCTCAGGGAACGAAGGCAGCAGTTGTGGAAATTCTGCAGGAAGGCCTGAACAACATCTCGGCCGCACCGCTGAAACCACAACAGAGGCTATACATCGCTAGTTGTCATTTGATTCCTAAGCTAAAACATCAGTTTACTCTGACATCTCCATCAGCGAAATACTTGAAATGGCTCGATCGGACAATGCGATCTGCCATTAGGTCCTGGCTTAAATTGCTGAAGGACACTCCAACAGCCTACTTCCAAGCTAGGACTGTGGACGGTGGCTTGAATATCCCAACGTTGGAGCATGCTATCCTACTTGCACGACAATCGCGGATTGCCCGTATGGCGGAGTCCCAGGATCCTGTGATAAGTGCCATGATTAATACGCCGGCGGCACTTAGGCTCCTAAAACAAAAGCAGAAACCCCGGATGGCTCTGTCGTGGCAACATGCAGGGTCTAAGAGGATTGTTAGCTAGCCAGCTACATCGACCAGTCGATGGTAGGGGCCTTGTAAGATCGTCACAGGTCCCCAGCCAACATAGGTGGGTAACGGTGGGGACATCCAATGTACGTGCAGGTGCTTTTGTGAATGCCATCAAGATTAGGGGCGGCTTGGTGGCCATAGCACTCAGAAGATCTCGAGGTTTCACCAATTATGACAAGTCTTGCGACTGTTGTGGGCAGACGGAGTCCTTGGGCACATCTTGCAGGTGTGTCCCAGGACTCATGCCTCGCGTATTACGATCTTGTGGAACAAAGAGCGTCCAGGCTGGGGTATGGTGTTGAACGGGAACCGGCCATACCAACACCGGCCAGGATACACAAACCCGACCTCATCCTGGATCGCGGTGAATGTGTTACCATCTTGGACGTCACGATAGTTAAGGGCAATTCTGACCTTGAAGAGTGCCATGAGAAAAAGTGCCTCTACTATGATCAGCCAGCCATACGGCAGTGGGTCCAGCAATGCTATCAGCCTAGGAGTATTTCCTTTGAGGCCGTAGCCATGAACTGGAGAGGGCTTCTAGCGGTAAGAACTGCAGCTGCTCTGAGAGCACTGGGGCTGAGCGCTTTGTTCTTGAGTCTCATATCACTTGTGACTCTTGAATGCGGAATGTGGATTGTTAATCACTTCCGGCACTCGACTTTCACCATTAGGGATAGATGACGGCATCTTTGGATGCCCGATAAGCCTCTATAGTGGGCATTTCTGCAGTTAAGCTTTACTGTTCCATCATAAAGCGAACTGATAAAAACCATTCTGAAGGGAACTTAGCGAAGTAATTGTTTTTGATCTAAAAATGAGGTGTAGTACCATCTGCGCAGGGTCCTTATCTCATTGTGGGCCGGACGTGCTCGGGTCTCGGTGTGTGGGGTGATGTTCTGTTATGAAGCACGTGACCCTTTAGAGGAAAACACATCCTCGAGCTACCCAAAGTAAATACAACTACCTATGTTCTTAAATCATGGAATTATACTGCAGCTAAGATTTGAACGCTCTTCCGGATCAGTTTCGTGCTGCTGCTAATAAAATCGGAACATTTAAGAATTTGATGTCTATGTTGGATTTCTCAAATTTTACACTTTAATCCATTTTGCTTAGTTTTAACATCATTACGTAAATAATAATCTAGTGATCTACTCTTAGTTTTATAATTTTTAACTGTATAAATTTTTTTATAAAGGTTTCTATGGGAAATCTTCCCTTTCTATTATTATTTCTAATTTATTTGTTTATTTTTCGTGGCATGCCTGTAGAGTAGCTAATTAGTTAAGAATTCGCCTTTATCACACAGCAACCATCTTGGATTGACGTCATGTACTTTTGTCACCAAAGCGAGGCCACGCGTGTAAAAGTTCACAACATGCCGAACAGAGATCACTGTTGCATGCCGAAATGTCAAAACAATCGCGCTAAAAATATTCCTGGACTCACCTTTCGCCAATTTCCGAAGGATGAATTCCTTCGAAAGCAGTGGGTTGTCAAAATACGGCGAGACGTGGGCAAAAGTTTCCGGGTAAGTACTTTGGTGAGTTTTATCGATGTCATTGTGCGCACATGTAAGCTTATTTAAAACTATTATCTGGTGGATTTCTAGATAACCAACGGCACAAGAGTATGCTCTGTACACTTTAAACAAGCGGATTTCAAGAGAACTTTAACAGGGAAGCGTGATCTGAAGAAGCATGAAGTTATAAGTATGTTTGGCTGGTCAAGATCACCCAAAAAAAGAAAATCTCCGAAAAAGCGAGAACCACCACGTGCACGCCTGCGATTATTTGATATAAGCATGTCATCGCCCCCAACTGTTCCCATCACAAGTAAATATTGTCAGTGTATTGTTGTCAGCATTGTTTTCAACTTTTCTCGGTTAAAATCGTGAAATAATCTGAGGTATTTAGGTTTTTCATTTAATCCATAGCATCAACTTCTGATGAGGAAAGTCCAGTGGCGGTCCAATAGGAATTGTTATCTTCTCCATCCTCTCCTGTTGTTGTAGACTCACCCGAGCCCATATACACACCTACCTTGAATTGCCACGATTACATTTTTTTCTGGTGAACTTCCCAAGACCACAGAGAAGCTACTTGAAGCAGCTCATCAGAGAATAGAGGAGCTGGAGGCAGCACTGGAGAAGCAAACAATATATGTACAACTAAAAATGAAACCTAACAGCAGCATTAGGTTTTACACCAGTTTTCCCTCTTTTGATGTTCTAGTGGCAACATTTAGAGCTCTGAGTCCCACGGCACAGAATATGTATTCTTGGTCCCAAATGCAGCGCCTTAGAAATAAAGGGATTAAGGATGTAGAAGGCCTTAGACAAACTATGCAAGCCTGCAAACTAAGTTTATTTGACCAGTTCTATTTAGTTCTTCAAAAGTTGAGGGTTGGCACCTTAAATCAAGTATTAGCTGATAATTTTAATATTTCCCAAACAACTGTCAGCAGGGTTTTTATCTCCTGGATTAATTTTCTTTATTTCATGCTTGGGAGTATTTGTATATGGCCATCTCGAGCAACAATCAAGAAGCACATGCCCACTTGTTTCAAGTCTCTGTACCCAGACTGCAGGGGTATTATTGATGCTTCCGAGATAAAGGTTCAGGCACCATCAAGTTTAGTCTTGAATAGTGAAATGTACTCATCGTACAAAACCCACACCACCTTCAAGGGTAATGTGGTTATTTCCCCATCGGGTGAAATAATTCACATCAGTTCTTTATTTGAGGGGTCCATATCAGATAAAGAGCTGGTCAAGCAATCTGGTCTTTTGTCATTGCTCCAGCCTGGGGATCAGATTATGGCTGATAAGGGCTTTGTGATACAGGATCTACTCACACCTCTTGGTTGCAGTGTAATAATGCCATCATTTTTGAGCTGCAAACAGCAGTTTTCCAAAGGTGAACTCCTAAGGACCAAAACAATTCACAACTTTCGGGTGCATGTTGAAAGGGCTATTAGGAGAGTCAAGGAGTTTCATTTCTTTGATAGGGTGATCCCACTAACTATGGCAGGCAGTATCAACCAGATATGGACAGTGTCATGTTTAATTACAAACTTTCAGGGACCTTTATTTTATGAATGACTTCATGAAATGATACATGAAAAATATACCACAAATTCTTACTTACTCAAAATATGTTACAAGTATAATGTTACAAATATGTATATATATATATATATATATATAATCCGTAAAGTAAAATCACTCAACTCTGATGACCATAAGTTTAATACAAACTTGTTTCGTAGGTGTTACCGCCCACTCCTCAGTTAAACTTACAATGGTTGGTCCCTTGTTTGGCTACGTTATATGTATGACTTCGTAAGACGCACAAAACTATCCAACTGTTAAAATTGTGCGCGCGCCTAAAGAACATTTGCGCGCACTACTTGTTTCGAAAGAACTTATTTTAGGCTATATCTTAAAATGTATTTACGCCTGTGCCTACATGTCAAAATGAGTTCATTTCTTCTATTAAGCGAAGCCATTTGCGGTTTAGTTAATATGAAATATTTTTCTGCAATACACAGGTTGCATCGTTTCGTTTGATTCGAATATGCCTTAGCTTTAGCTAGAATTTTCCAGGTGATGTCGTATTCCTGTTTACGATCCTTTAACTGCCATATGTGCTTGCTCAATTCTGTCTTGTTCTTTCTACTTTCCTTATGAAATGATATCTTATGGTTACGCCATCTAGTTTTAAATTCATTGGATGTTAAACCTACATATGTCTCTGTGCTTTCTTGTGACTTAACAGTGGCTTGATAAACTATTTCCTTAGTTAGACATTCTCTGTTTAATGGACACTCCTCTTTTTTTCTGCAATTACACGTTCCATCTAAATTATCTTGGTCTTGCTGCTCTGGTTTTTTCAGGATGGTTTTGTTGTGTCCATCTATGATTTGTTTAACGTTAGGCATACAACTATAGCTAAGTTTGAGCGTGTTCCTGTTAAATATTTTTCTTAATTTGTGGCCGCTTGTGAAACATTTATCTATTAACTTAAAGAACTCTTTACCTACATTAGTTTCAACGTTCTTATTGTATGGTGGGTTGAACCATATTACATTACATCTCCGTGTACGCGGTTGAGTCGCCGCTCTTGGTGCTGGTGGTTTAAACTGGAGTCTGTAATCGTAACCGCTCTTCCGCAATGCCTCTTGGTATTCTGGTGCCGCCTCGTTGAATGTTGAATGTTGAATGTTGAATATATATATATATATATTTTATTTTCAAACTTTTTGGACTTAAGAGAAATGCTCATTTTGACTTTGATATGAGATAATAAAGTTTAACAGTTGTTCACAGCAGACATGCTATTTGAATATGGTGACTCAACATCAATATATGAAAATGTGACAAATTACTGCACATTTGTATATCAGGGTTGTGGTTCAAAATTTTCCTTAGTTTAAAATTGTTCAAACCAGTTTAATTTTTCTTTACCTTTGTCTTAAATCAATTATTACCATAAACTGAGACAACGAAAAGGAAAAATTTAACTGGTTTGAACAATTTTTAACCAAGGAAAATGTTTTCAACCACAGCATAATATACATACCCAGCAATGGTAATGTTTCTTAGACACAATACAAAACCATCTTTATGTCATCAAATCCCCCAGAAAAGTACATTCATTGAACAAACGCATTAAGATGAATGTCAAAATAGAAGCGGTTGAGCTTTTCAAGCATCTCTGAGAAAAAGGTAGCATCAAAATAAATTCTTTCACAGTGGAACTCACTGTGGCAAAAGACAAAAAAATCCTCCCAAGCACTACCTGTCAAACCAACACAGCCCATGATTTGATAACAATATGCGCGAGTCTTTTTGAGAGAGTATGCACCAGTTCTACCATTATGTTTTAAGTAATTTAAATCAGACAAATAGTCTGATGGTGAGCATTTAATTTCTAGTAATCCCCATGGCTCATTTTCAGAGGGGTCATAAACTCTTCTGTCAGGACTACAACCAAGGTGCGGTAAGGAAGGATTGATAACAAAACCAACCGGATAAACAGCCCTTCCAAATTGATCTGCATACTGATTTGCAGCCTCATCCTCATGCTGAATGCCATATCTCATGGCAGCTGTTTGCACCACTTTCCTTTGCAACAGAATGGCTGAAAGGCTCTCATGATCTTTCCTTCGTGAACAGATTACTTTAAAATTTGACGCAGTCAGGCGGTACTTTCTTAAGCGATGCCAGTCCCGAGACATTGATTGGTCTCTTGTTATTTGTTCATATTCAAGGGCTTGATCCAAAGATACTGCAAGGGAATTGAAGTGCAGCAGCTCTTTCTCAGTAAGGACAGTTGGCGGGAACCCCAAAATCTGGCAAGTCAAAATTTGGCACTAGATGAGCAAGGTTTTCAGAGCTTCTTTTACTTGTTTGTTGCTGCTGATAGGAGAGGACAAACCCCCGTGGAACCAGCCCATACTTCGTCTCAACTAGAGGAATGTCTTCATCTTCCTCTGGCCAAATCCTCAAAAACCCAGGCTTGGGGTCAAGCTTGTCAAAGAATGGGTTGAGGGTACTTGGTAGATTAAGGGAAGCAAGCTGTTCTTCAAAAGGCTTGTACACAGTACAAGAAACCCCTGACACCTTCCGTTTTTTCTTAACCTGGGTAGGTTGCTGAGAAGGGTTCTCAGCCTTCTGGATCACAACATCCATAACTGGCCTTGGACTAACTCCTTCGGTTCTGGAAGGAATATGCCAAGTCTAGAAATAAGTCATTAGAACGAGTATTAAAGAAGGCTGAAGTTCACTACAATAACTCAAGTAAAAATGATATCGCTAGTCTGTACTTATCTAAACAATTTTATTGAGAAATTTACCTGCGGTTTGGAGGTTTTAGAAACAACAGGCGGTACACTTTTTAACCTGAGCATTTTGTAATGAGCAAGTGTATACATGAGCCCAACAACGGGTGGCACAGGCCCTGACCGGCTGCACAGCTGCACATAAATGACTCCACTGCCACTTCATTTTGACGCTTGAACACCACATGAAGTCTGTGGGGCTCTTCATTCTTTTTCATGCTTCTGAAGCATTTTGCTCTCACCCTAATTCCCTCCACTTCCTTAGCAAGCTTAACTATGAAAAATTACATACAAGTAACGATTATCGAGCAATGACGGTCAATGCAGTCACATCCGGAAGCTTACCTTCGACATCGTGGATATATGACTTGTGAAAGAATTTATAGCCTCTTGTCATTGTCACCTTCACTGGAAGGTTTTCACTAGCCATTTTGTCAATAAAGGCGCTTGTGAACAACGGTATGTCCACCAGATTGCGGTGCCAAAACTCTGAAGAAGTCGAAGTACTCATCGACTCCGCCATGATTGTTTTAACACGCGTGGCCTCGCTTTCATACGAAAAATGGTGGCATTGCATCCAACATGGCGGACTGTGATTAAGGCGAATATTGAACACGTTAAATAAAGGTTATTTTATTTTATTGTAATAGGCGGAAAAATACAAGGTCGGTAGGTTGCTCTTGATCTTTGGATTTAAGATGGCCGAAACTTTTTGCATATAATCCAACATGGTGATAAAACGCAACATTTAAGAACCTCCAAGTTCTTTCTAACGTTCAATTTAACCGCTACTCTGGGTTTATTATCACGAAGAACCAAGGAAATCAGGGATGATGTGGTGCTGCAGGAACGAGGTTGGAAGAGAGGTCATGGCGAATATTTGCTATACTCGTTTGATATAGGAAAATTCGTTGGGATGGACCCGTGGGGCTTTCCTTGTACACATATTGCTGTGTATTTTTCTTAAATTCCAGCCATAGCAGAAAAGTTCAGGATAATATCTGCTTATCCTTTTTCACAATCCTACCATAATTATTATTTTATTAGTAGGAAAACGTCGATTTTCTAGTAAGTAGAAAATTGTATACAAAACGGCTCTTTTAGGGGCCTCCAATTTTATACAAATCTTAACCAGTTCACGTGAGTTTTATTCTTGCTGAGTAAGTTAAAAACGTTTCTGCGAAAATTTGCATTCTTTTCTCAGAAACCGCAGTCCGTCTTCTTTTGTTCGTAAGATATAAAATAGTGCTTGTGTCCGCAACACAGTATTTAGTCTTCAACATGAATTGGGGTGGACAATTTTCTTTTGATGTGCAAACTCTCGCATTTAAATTGGCTTCGCAGTAAAAGTTACAGAATGTTCATGCGGAATTAGGGCCAAAAACCTACCTGCGAGCGATCTTAGTAGGTTGTCTTTATTATTGACAAAGTTGTGTGTCCTTCGCTTGTTGGACGATGGCGTTTCTGAGAAAGACAAATGACAGTTGGTCATGAACTTGCTTTTCTAAGACGTTATAAGCCAGTGTTTTCAAGAACACTTTACCGTTATTAGTTTCTGCGAAAATTTGCATTCTTTTCTTGGAAATCGTGCCCGGTCTTCTTTTTCACTCAAGAGGTGCTAGCTATATCGACAGCGACATCACAGCGGGTCAGCATGTCGTTTAAGAGGCCTCTTGATCAGAAGATCGTAAAATCAATCGAAGTTGAACAAACTTCCCATGAAGTCTTTATTTCTCGTTATGAATATTTATATGATCACTGTGCGTGCATCTCTGCCGGTTTAATAGATAAATATTGTGTTCCCTATATTTACTTGCAATGTGTGATTAACAATTAATGTTTGTTGTCTGTTGCAAAACGGTGGAATACCGTACCGATGGCAGTTACGGAAATAAGTCGAACACTCTAACTCCGCACGTAAATCTTGTCTTTATTCCATGAAGGAATCCACATTCCAAATAAATCCAGATCCAAATAAATCAACAACCTGAACTGCGGTGTCAAATCCAATTTACAATGTAGTTACAGTAGTTCCAAACAAATTCAAATCCAATCCCGTAAATCCTACACACGAGTTAGGTTTTCTCAAACCAAAACATAAATCCACTATGAATTCAGTGTACAAAAGTTCGAAGTCAACGTCCGAAAGAGGAAAACTTACCGACTGTTTTGAGTTCCATAAGCAAAGGCTTCCATAAAAGTGACAAACTCACAAGGTATCACACTTCAAAGCACGTGGTTTCATGGTAACTACGGAATACGTGCGCAGCGGTAGTAACAGGCACATGCTCAGGTCATAAAAAAAATGGCAAACAAGTGCTCAGCTGCTGAGCGAGCCATCAAAAACAAGCTGACCAGTCACGATGCAGCTAAGCAACAGCTGCATGCATAAGTTGATGTAAACCTGTCATACAACTTTAAAATAAAAATAACTTCAAAAGGCCATCCCAATAAAAGGATTTTCCATCACCTTTCTCTTGAAAGTGGATCGGTTGGTAGGGCAAAAGAAAGAAGAAAACTGAGTAAGCGATAAATAACTTGAAGTACAGGCTGGCCCCAGCACTGGAATTTTATAACGAGATATTTTGTTATTGTGATGCAATTACAAACACACTTGCAGACAATAAAGTGGGGATCTTCTTTTATATTTTTTCAAAAGTATTAGGATGGCCTTAAGCCATAAATAATAATTAAGCGGTTGGTTAATTGTTAGTGTTAATCGTGGTCGTAATGATATCAGCTAATTGCCGTTACCCACTTCGGTCACCAAAAAAGAATTTTAACTGATGTTGACTTACAATATAAATTTATACATCATCCAAACATCTTAGGCAGTGGAGTGCCTTTTTATTCAACTTACGTGTAACTGCACAGTTGTCAGTTTGTTTGCCAGAAAGCTGATTCACACGTACACTAACTGTGAATGGAAAGCATTCATTTTACTTACTGCTAAAAGGTTGTTATATTTATATCCTATCAGTGATTCTCCAGTGAATTTCTCCCTCATTGATACGGAGAATATCATTATTCCTAATATTTTGCAGACTGAGTGTGCTTAGGCAGAGCAGATACCAAACTTGCACGCCATCTTATAATTACATATGATTTATATAGCTGAAATTATGTTCTTGAACTTTTAGAAATTGGCACTTGCAACCAATTTAAGTTAACGATGTATGAAACAGCATTGTTAATAGCTGTCAAGAAAGGAATTGTTCTTTCAGGATACATTATATTCTTGAAATAAATCGTGAGTTTAAAAGATTACACAAATGTTCTGTTAAGGTTCTGTTGTGTTCTGTTAAGTTATAAAATCCCTCGTTACTGGCTACCCTGAGTAATGTATGATACGGGGATACAGCGAAACCACATGTAATATTTCGCAATACATTGTACTGTATTGCATAACATTGCTAGTGCGAAGTAACAAATCACAAATCAGATTTACTGGCATGTATGGAATGCTAGCACTGATAAGGAGACTAGCTATGCAAGGAATGCAACATTATTAAGTTACTCTCTCGATGCCTCTTTCCAGTCTTGAATAAAAGTCACCTTTTGGCTTGCAGCGTGTTGTTTTCTTCATATATTTTTAGCTGACATCTAATACTCCATTCACTTTGCAGCAGTCAATCTGCAGACCTAAAAGGTCTGTCATTCATCTTTTCACTTGCAGCTCACTGATGGTGAAGTGATACTTTTTGTGTTCACCTTTCCGTGACTACATAAAATCGAACTGAAAACTTAATACAGACCAACTGCATACTAACTGCACACATTTCAGGCAAGTGATCTGCAGGCCTGCTGAAGACGGTTGAGCAGACGAAAAAAGACCAGTCTGCAGATCTGCATGTTCCGTACGGATAGATAAATAATCCCTGTATCTTAGTTTCTTCCACTGTTTGTATTCTACTGTTATCAATCTTGTCCTCGTCCCCACTATTGCTTCTATCATTCCGTTTAGCCTCTCCACTTCATCTAAATACCACTTTTCTTTCTCCTCCAGCTTCAATCCTCGTCCTTCATCCTTACACGCCAAAACACTGCCAAGTGACACATAATTCAAGTCTGTCCTCTTTTCCATATCCTAGCATATAGTCCTATCTATTTGTAACAAATCTTTTCTTATAGCAGAGGTAATCAATTGTTTTCGGTACACGTTCTCCAGCCACAATTTGATAGAGGAAAGCATTTTAGCTGTTAAACACCCTGTATGGACTTGTGTTAGCATAGGGTAGCTTGTGGAAAAGAACACTCTCTTTACAGCAATTTCAAAAGAAACTAGCACAATCAAAGCAATTGTGTCACCACCCATTCTACATTGGTAGTCAGGCAGCAAAAAGAAAGAAGAGGAAAAATCTGCTTTAAATGCAAGACAAAAATATCCAATTTCCAAATTTTCTTTAAATCCTCACATGTATACTTAAGTGTACTTACTCAATGCTTTGCCGTCTGAAATGCAAAATGGCCAGCCATTACGAAACTTCCATAGCAGTTAACATTACGGCTCCCCAATTCAGGGTACTTGGTTTTTGTAGTAAGCAAAAAGCATCTCCACACAGCATAATGGCATGTAGAGCTCAGCCACATGGTACCATAATGGCACCGAAACGTGTGGAAATAGGTCTTCAAAGGAGGCCCTTTTTGCAGACCAAGAATGGATGCTAAGGAAGAAGGCAGAAGACCTAAAGAAAGCAGGAATAGAGGCCAAGCACGTTGCTGCGCAACTGCAGTTGACGACCGGTCAACATGAAAGGAGGAACCCATGACAAGTAAATTGCACTGATGTGATTTGGTTTAAATTTAACAATATATTAAATTTATTATGTATATATCTTTACTGATGTTTAGAGAAACAGTAAAGCAGAAGAATTGAGATGTCCAAATATGATCAGTTTGTTAACAACTTTATGAGCTCTTTGAGTGAAGCAGACAAGTTCAAGAGCCCACTTTTCAACATGGCACGTGCAGCGAGACCTGGATGGAAGAAAGGCAACCTACCATAAGTGGTAGTGTAAAGAACACGTCTCATCCCGTCTCCACATACTAACACTAATAGTGTTAAAAAACAAATTCTACGCAATTTCAACCAATTTGCGAGACGAATTTGTCTCCGATATATCTGCCACGGTAGAGGAAAGATCAAACACCCTTGTTAAGTCGACCAATAATCTTTGGATGCGACTCCCCTACTGAGAGAATTTCAGCTTTTGTAGATACTCTTCTTCAACCAATAATGAAAGAACAGCAGTCATACATTAAAGATATAACAGTTTATTAACTTCATTGAAGGAAAGAGAGTTCCACAAAATGCAATCCTTGTCTCAATGGATGTTACAAGCTTATATACAAATATACCGCAAGAAGGTATCACAACCATATGCCATGCATATCACACATTCTACACGGCAACACCCCCTATACCAACACATTATCTTAGAGAAATGCCGAGACTTATATTACAAGAAAACTCCTTCCAATTTAATGGCAAAGACTTTCTCCAGACCCAAGGTACGGCTATGGGGACTGAAACAGCAGTCTCCTTTGTTAATATTTTTATGGCTAAGATTGAGACAGCAATTATCGATCTGCACAGTACAAGGCCGTTGTTATGGAAGAGATATATCGATGACGCATTTTCCCTATGGGACACTAAGGGTGTGTTCCTTTCGGCGAATCCAAAAACGGATTTTTGATCTTAGATTTGCCAGATTTTGTAGTCGAAAGGAACGTGAAATCCGAAATTGGATTTGTAACCTTGGTAACCTTTCGCCAAAGCGTGTAATATGCACGACAGCCTCCCAAAAAATGACGTGTTTTCTGATGTTTGACAAATTATGCGATTATACCGTGCAGAATTTAGTGGTCGGCAGTTCGAATAGCGACGATGGAACATATAAAACAGACAAAGAAAGAAGCGCATTAAAATTGAAAATTATCTAAAGAATATCGGCCAGTTTGACCCAGTTCCATAGCTCGGATTTTTTTATGTAACACGATCGAGTGCCTGTCGCGTCTACAAGCGGGTTTGTAGTTACATACCAGTTCATTTGTTACTTTTACTCACTTCTGATTTCAAGCAATCTTTAGAGACAAATGGTTAGTATATGGATATTTAAATGTACCAACCAGGAACAATCTTCTAATGTTTTCAGATGTTTTGCGGCAAACGACAGCAGCGAGGAAACTCTATGGCCTCTATGGGAATACTTCAACTGGAAATACCGCTGGATCATGACTAATTTCGGATCCACTGTAAATGGAACAGCGTAGATCACTAATCCGTTAATCTGGATTTGGATTTGCCAAAAAGAGCGCGAAATCCGTTCTTAGATCTAAAATCCGTTTTTGGAACCACCGAAAGGAACACACCCTAATAGAGAGAAAATAACAACTTCATTGAGCATGCAAATAACTATCACCCTGCAATGAAATTCACTGCTGATATTTCTGATAAAGAAATCATCTTTCTTGATACATGCATCTACAAAGGAGCAAGATTTGAAAAGGAATCTATCCTTGACACGCGAACTTATTTCAAGCCTACTGAGACATTCCAGTACACGCACTTTAAATCATGTCACCCACTCGGATTCAAAAAAGGCTTCGTGTAAGGTGAAGGCCTGAGACTACTAAGAACTAACTGTTCAGAGGAGACTTTCGTAGAAAAAATAAGGTTATTCAAACTACGCCTTCGAGCGAGAGGCTACCCGTACAACCTTATAGACAAAACACTCTCGGAAGTAAAATTCTCTGACAGAAAGAAAGTTCTCAAGGATAATACAAGAGTGCAAAAAGAAATATTGCCTTTTGTAACGCAATACAACCCATCTTTGCCTAACCCTTAAACACATTTTAATGGAGAAATGGCATCTTATAGAATCACAACCTAAACATAGAGAAATGTTTAAAGAACCTCGAATTATTTCTTATAAGAGAGGCATTTCATTAAGAGATATACTAGTTAGAGCCAAACTGTAGTCAATCTCTTCAACGCTACGTGTTGATAAGTAATTACATTCATGCGACATGCTTGCGGGATCTGTGAATGGCCTGTCACTATTTATTTACCACCTGGATGGAAGAAAGGCAACCTACCATAAGTGGTAGTGTAAAGAACACGAGTGCAAGGCAAGGAGAAGAATTAAACGCCCTGGGGCTAGCTGAGTGTAGTGTTGTGAACCTGGGACTTCCATCCTTACTTAGTTCAGAACTTCAGAATACTGGTTCAGGACTTCCATCAGCTCATTTTGGTTGACATTTCCCCCAGCTGTCACATCCACATTTGGAAATGTACTTGACAGGCGCAAATGGGGAGGAGGGTAGAGGTAGAGAATGCTGCTCGTTTGGCCACCATTTTCCCCTAGCGGTTACCTCCACAGTTGAAAAAGCACTTGACAAGTGCAAATGGGGAGATAGAGAAAGCAGTTGATGCCATTCTCCCAGGAAGTCCCTCTCAAAATGTGGTAAGCAACATCAACTTAAATATCCTCCTGCAAATGTTCCCGCAGTTTAAACAAGAGGGCATTTCCAAGGTTTTGCAGTCGTGCAATAATAAGCTGTACGATACTGTGGATCCTACTTCTGAAATTATTACCTGAGAAGAGCAGAAGAGGGGATTCCCCGGTAATATCTTTTTCCCAGACTGTCACAAGAGCAGTTAGTAACATTCCTGATAGTGATCTAAATCCTTTTGCTGTGGCCTTGAGCAGCAAATCCACTGCCTCTGGTTCAAGGAAAGTTGCATTCTGTAGGCGATGTGGCCACTTTTTATCAGGGAGTGTCATGAAAGGTCTATGCCCAAACGCCGCATGTGGCCAACCATTTAAGGACGGTGCCCACTAATGGGAAGTATTTTTTTTCCCAGATAATGACTCTGTGAGACAAGTAGATCATATAAGGGGCTATTGAAATCCAAAAAGAAAACTAGGGGTAACCACGCTTTTTTCAGAGATAACTGCGCTTCAATATGGAGAAAAATGCTGAATAGGCATTTTTTTAGAACAATGATAAAGTTATTTTTTCCCAAATTTCCGAGTGTACACGTGAACTGGCACAAATGCAACGATAATATTGAAACAAGGTTTCAAAATAAGCAACAAACGATCACATAACCCCTCTATATAAGTCTTTTTTTCCAATATCAGCACAACTGGGAAGTTATCAGCACTTACCCCTCTCCACGCGTTTGCCTTAAAAATGGTGTAAACGACATTTTCCCCGATCCAAACATTGATCATTGCTGAGTAGGCTTATTACTTTCATTTGATGAGATAAAAGGTAGAGGTTACCACGCATTGTTATCAGTTAAATTGGTTGGTTTCGACCTTAACTTAATCGCTTTCGGGGTTATTTACAATTTTCCCCATCCCCTCCCTGGTCAGTTTCACTATTGCTTCACTCCACGCGGAGTACTCTGGGCTATCCACAATGGCTAACAGTCAGAGACAACAACAACCCACGAAGGAGAGCAAAAACA
>JBBMOI010000002.1:16032500-16180000 GCA_038088405.1 Porites divaricata
TCTTCAGCATATATTTAGTTATACTCACCGATTATCACTGCATCTTCAGGTCAGTGTAACGTCACAATACTTTTTGTACAACATTGGTACTGGCTTCTCCAAAGTATTAATTGTGCCGCTTTAAAAGTACCTTAGTCCACCTGAAGCTCTGAGCAGTTTCCTAGCACATGACCAGCTGTGATCCAACTTGCTCTCATATATTGGTCTTCCCTGTGTATGACCCCAACAACCTGTCCCTACAGGTTCCCTATTGTTAATGAGTCGGGGTTAATCAGGATTCGAGTTAGGTCACCAATTGGAATTTCCACTGTTTTGCCTGCCTTTTAAACGTTCTAGGTTTTCTTTATTAGAGCCCTGAACTTGATTTACTCCAGGCATCAGAGGAGGCCAGAGTCTGTGTCTCAGTCTTGAGAGCAGAGAGAAGTGATGACAGCGTTTGGGATGCCTTGGTGGAAAAGGCGACATCCATTGCAGAAGTCTACGAAATCCAACCATGTGTTCCCAGGGAAGGCAGGGAAATCGCAACAACATTTAAGCTGACACACCATCTGCATATTGGAAGAGGAGTCTGTATCTTCTCTTCTTAGATCACCTCATCAACGAGCTTGATGAGCAGTTGGTGAAACCTCTTCCCGGCTTCCAAGCGCAGCTTCTTATTCCTGGTAAGGAACTCTAGTTATCTATTTATTACCCTATACAAACAAATGACAAGAAAGCAAAAAACGTTCACTTGACAATTTAAATACTAAATTAATGGCCAGAAGGCAAAAACGAAACCACGGAACGGATCGCTAGAAATCGTTATCCAACTAACCTTAAAAGAATCATGTACTGCTCGTATAGTGATAGCATAGGGTAATTTATTCTTTTTCAATTTTATATATATTACACAGGGAAGCTCATCGCTCTCACAGAAAGAGCCATTGCTGATATATTCAGCTATTACGGCAGTGACATCGGAATCTCTGAGGATGAGTTTAAAACCAAGGTCACAAGATGGAGGCACAAATGGAGTGGCATGGATCCGAATGTGACGCCACAGACTTTGGTTGAGACTCTTGACCACGCAAACTCCCAATTTTATCCCGGTGTATATGTTGCCCTCAGAACATTGTTAAATTATCCTGTGTCTACATGCACTGCCGAACGTAGCTTCAGTAGCATGAAGAGACAAATCTCCTCTGCGAAGTACGATAAAGGACGAAAGATTAAGCTCCTTAGCAATCCTTCATATACATAAACATAAGAACGTGGATATTGACAGGTTGGTAACGGAGTTTGCCCATCTTAAGGGTCGACGCCTCACCCTTTGCTTGTGACCTGTCTTCATTGTTTTTGTATTTTTTTTTCTTTTCGGAACACTGTAGCTTGTCCCGCGGAAAAACCAGGAGATGTCATTTCCGACACCCTAAATTTCAAAATTTTCTGGGGGAGCATGCTTCAGATCCCCCTAGTTGTAAGCGCCCTTGGCACTTAGGAAAAATTTATTCTCGTGCGTACATCTTCAAAATCCCACGCTACACCCCTGCGCGTTTTAAGTGCCTGGAACTCTCTGACAGCAGACACTAGAAATAGCCTGTCACTATGTACCTTTAAGCAGACCCCATACGTTAAATAGTTTAGGCTTTTAGTTTTGTACCAAGATTGTGATCAATTTAAGATTTTTCTTCTTGTCCCCTTCTTCTTTAGCATTGGTAAATTAACTTCAAAATAGCCCTTTGGGAGAGTTCATAAAAATTATTATATTGTATTAATAGTAGCAATAATACTTTATTCATATAGCGCCATTTCCAGGATGTCTAATAGTGCTTCACAAATTTGCTCAAAAATTTATTTATTCAATTTCATTCAATGAAACTAACAAAAAGCAATTTTGTCAAGTTCCTTCTCTTTCATTTAGAAAGAATTGCTTTTCATTTGAAAGTTTAGCTGATATCATCTTTCAAGCATAACAATGACAAAATTGTGTCCAAGAAGATTATAATACCCATGTAATAACGCATAATTCACACACTCTTAAGCATCATTTACTTGTAATTATATTATTGTGAAAGTGCCAAACAATAAAACAAAATTGTAACGATATTAATAATTGTCACTTGCCTCATATTGCGTAAATATTTGCAACTTTGTACAATGTATTATATGCTTCTGATTACATTTACAGAACTTGACCAACAACTGGCTTATAGGAATTAACGTTTATTCGTTTGTCTCACGATAGAATCGCTTTGAGATATTGATCGCGACGTTTCGACTGCAATACTGCTAGTCTTCATCAGGCGATGAGGTCGATTGTTTACGTGTAGCTATTTATGCACGTTGGTTCGCTGTGATTGGTGTATTTCGATCCTCATTATTCCGACTCGCAGATGATGTTCCCTCAGGGGTCCGCTTTGTAGTTGAACGGCTGTTATGCTTTCTGATCGTAGGCATCCATGCTTCAGGAATTTCGATTCCATTGTCTCTATTGATGTTATTAGAATGAAGTCTTATTTGGATAGCCTCTGACCCTACGTGTATATCGGTGAGGGTCACGATCGATAAACTTGACTTGATTCCATAAAGGAAGATGCCCCGTTTCGACCTCATCGCCTGATGAAGACTAGCAGTATTGCAGTCAAAAGGTCGCGATCAATATCTCAAAGCGATTCTATCGTGAGACAAACGAATAAACGTTCATTCCTATCTGACACCACAACGAACAATATTCACATCTTTAATGACATTGAACTGGCTTATAGGTTTGTTTTAAAAGAAAGGATTCAGGTTATTTATCATAACCAGACTTTGTGTAACAAAATTGTACTGGGTAAATCGGTTGAATGTAAGTTTGTTACTGTGCATTCAATTAATTATCGGAGGAGCGATCACAGAATGGGATATGTTAGGTTAAATAAAGCACTAACAGAAGTTCAACCTTAAGTTGCTTTAAGTAATTAAGCATAAGCTTGTTCTTACAGTGCCCAACTAGCTAATAATAATCATAACTACAGCAAGAGTGACATCCAAAACATAAAAGCTAGTAGTCTACTCAATCCTGGCCTCGACCTACAGTCTATAGTCTTAAAACAAATAAGTTAAGCTTAAATACAGCGGTCGACTAGAACATTTTGACAACACTAAACCCGTAGCTGAAGCAAGTATATGCCTATGATTAATTCACTTTTCTACACTCAGTCCAGCATCATCACTTGCCTCGGTATTAAAGTACTGTAGCCACAGCGTCTATTGAAGAAATTCTTACAAAACCACAGTGAGTTCTAGAAACACCGTCTTGAAAGTAAGTATGTGATGCAACATGTGCTAAATCGAATAAGTGGCTACCTACTATGTAAAAACAATTACTACAGAATGAGGGTGAATGATATAAAATAAAGAAACTGTTTCGTTAATTAAATGAAATTACGCTTGGAATTGGACTTGCCAGCTTCTCCTGAAGAGCCGCACGCTTCGTTAAAAACTGTTATACGTAGGAACCGGGAATAGTTACAAACCTCTTGAACGAGTTAAACTGGATACCCCTGAAGGTACGAAGAACAATCTCGTAGTTAACCTTGTTCCACAAAGCAATTCATGGTGATGGCAGCCTGGGAGTGGGAGTTAAAAGAAACCTTTATGTTGATGATTGTTTGAAGTCCCTCCCTGACGAGCAGAGAGCCGTTGAGCATGTTGGCAGTTTATGCACTTTACTATCACATGGTGGTTTCAAGCTAACCAAATGGGTCAGCAATAGCCGTGATGTTCTACAAGCCATCCCTGAGAAGGAGCGAGCAAAGGACATCAAGGATATGGACATAAGGAAGGACGAGTTGCCTGTTCAGGGAGCCCGAGGAGTTCAATGGTGTGTAGAATCCGACTCCTTCCGCTTCAGAGTCAACATAAGCTCCCGTCCACCAACGCGTAGGGGCATCTTGTCTCTAGCGAGTGCTATTTTCGATCTGTTGGGATTCCTCACACCGTTCGTTCTGACCGCGAAGAAAATTCTTAAAGATGTATGTCACATCAAGCTAGGATGGGATGACAAGATCCCGGCTGAGTACGCTGCACGTTGGGAGAATTGGCTAGTAGATGTTCCAAAGCTCTCGGAGTTTGCTGTGAGTCGCTGTTTAAAGCCAGAGGATTTTGTTCCTGTTAAATCCAGTCAGCTGCATCACTTCTCTGATGCCTCAGAAGCTGATTATGGTTCAGTGACTTACCACCGACTGGTTAGCCATGAGGACCGAGTTCATTGTTCCTTCCTGTTTGGAAAATAACGAGTTGCTCCTTTGAAAGCTATTTCTGTTTCTTGTTTAGAGCTCTCGGCCGCAACCGTTTCTGTGCAACAAGACAAGATGCTTAAGGAAGAGCTGGAGATGCCTCCTAATTGCGAATCCGTTTTTTGGTCAGACAGCATGTCAGTGCTTCGTTATGTGAAGAACAAAAGTATGCATTTCCACACGTTTGTTGCCAATCGGGTTGCCGTACTACGAGAGGGCTCAAGTCCAGACCAGTGGCGCTATGTGGAAGGAGCAGCGAATCTTGGTGATTGCGCTTCAAGAGCGTTGACTGCCAATGCATTGTTGAGCTGTCAAAGATGGTTACTGGGGCCAGAGTTTCTCTGCAAATCAGAAGAATATTGGCCTAGGAACCCCTCATCGCTTGGATGTCTTCAAGACGGAGACCCGGAAGTGAAGATGGTTTATAAGGTTTGTCATGCCTCTGTTTCCGAGTCAGAGCATCCTTTCGTTGAGTACTTTCAACACACGTCTTCCTGGCACTGATTGAAGAAAGTTGCATGGTTTTTAGGGTACCGTGGAAACTTGCAAAGATTGAGTAAATGCGAGAAATCGAGAGAGCCGATCCATTCAACTCCCATCGCTTTCTTTACCACCAATTACCGTTACAGAGTTAGAAATCGCGGCGCTAGAACGTCCAGCAGTTTAACTTTCCAGATGAGCTTGAGCTGTTAAGCAAGTCTGAAAACGGTACCAAAGTCAAGAAAAGCAGCAGCCTTCGAAGTCTGCATCCAATCTTAGTGAACGGCGTCTTGCATGTCGGTGGGAGGTTAAGTTTAGCGTCCACTGCATTTGAGGCCAAACATCAGATTATTTCACCCAAGAAGGATCACATGACTAACCTTGTAGTCGATTATTACCACAAGATCTCCGGTCACTCTGGAAGAGAGTACATTATCGTCTGCACGCAGGCTAACAAGAGGACTGACTCAGGTTTAGCTGTTTATCCTTTCAATGCAGTGAAACACGTTTGGACTTGTTGGAAAGCACTACACGCAGAGTATAGAAGACATATACAGAAAACCAGCAGCTATGCCTTGCTTCATCTATGTAGACATCTACAGCCAAGAATCGACGAGTTTTGGACCTTCGAATTCTTTGCAAGAACTTTGAGCAGCCTGTCTAGAAATAATCCAAAATGGCCCAAGTGCTACCGATTTCCAATCGAGGAAGACAAGATCAATGAGTGGTTTGATTATGAAGTGCCCTCTAAAGGTAATGAAGTTAATAAAGTGATAAAAATCGTGAATGTTGATTGACCGGGAAGAAAGAACGAAATATACATGAAGGATCAAACAGAAAACTTTCCAATGTCGCCTTCAAATGATAATTTGGAATTCTTTGTTCATGGAACCAACCATAAAGGAGCAAAAAACATCATCGCAAAAAGTATTCTTCTTAGCGAAGGAGCACCAAGGCAAGACTTCAGTGATGGAGATGGGTTTTATCTGGGCATTGACTTGAAGAAAGCCGTTATGTATGCAAGACACAAACATCAGGGCGGAGAAGCTGTTCTCATTTCACGTAGACAAGAAAGAGTTGAGAGGCAATGAAAATGAAAAAGGCCTTGATCTTTGCGATAACAAAAGCCAAGTGGAAGCGTGTTATCGAGGAATACCGTTTTACAGGCTCTGCAAAGAAAACAAAGCGACCAAGCCAAGGCTTTTGCAAGGAACTAGAACAGTAACATTTCATAGAAGGACCCATGGCTTCAGTGTCAAAGAAAAATCCTGAACCTCGAGAGGGTGGCAGTGGCGGATATCAGCTGTGTGTTAGGAATAAAGCTTGTGCAATTTTAAGGAATTCAGGAGAAGAGAACTCTTAGAAAGACACTTAGATTTTTAATTATTTAGTTTAAGTGCCTCGCGTGTACTCCTCACTTATGGGGCCAGTATGTAAGAACCAAGTGTAACATTTTTTCTATTATTCGTTCTTGCATAATTTGTTTTTCCTTTGCGTACGCTAATTAGTTTATACTTCTTTTCATGCTGTTGTTGAATTGATCATGAAGCGAGAATACTAACCAACCCAGTCTTTGGCAAGATATTCGATACCATAAGATCGGCGCCTGGTCAGCGGTCCTCTGGTTGCAAGACATCTTCGGATGCCTGATGAGTCTCTATGAGTGGGCCGGTATTTGGCGGGTTAAGCTTTACCCTACCATCATAAAGCGAAAAAGTTAAGACCATGTAGAACAGGAACAAAGCAAAGTTAGGGTTTTTTGATCAACATCTTTATATCGTTTAAGATCTGCTCGGGGTCCGTATCCCATCGTGGGCTGGACGGAACTAGTGTGTGTAAGGGAGTGATGTTCCGTGACATGCCTAGGCTGTACCGTAAGGTGTGAGGCTACCGTGTGCGTTAGCCTTGAGGTCATATGGTTCTTATCCACAAAAGAAAACTTTGAGCAACTAGAGACGCAGATGTGTGCAAATTTGGCGGAAGATTTGCGGCAAAATCAGGAATTGCCCAGGAGTGTATGAAGAAGATTAAGTATCTCATTGACCATTATAAAGAAACTAAGGACTGGAATTCAAAGCAGACTGGGGGCAATCTTCAAAAATCAGTGTTTTATGATGAGAGTGATGAAGTCCCTGGATGCCAGGATATAGTTACAAGGAAAAATGTTCATGATGGAACAGTTCGGGTTAAAGACAGAAAGCAAAGTCGATCACCTTACTAATAGTAATACTACCAAAAGTAGCTCAGAAAGAGATGAGCATGCAAAAAGTCAGATCACCCGCCCAGGAGTGACAAAGAAGAGCAAGAAAAGGAAGACCAGGAAGACGAGGAACACATTACAATGTCTGTTATTAGGGTCTTTATCATCTCGAGTATTATCATTCCACTCGTCCCCAGCTTTGACCAGAGCAAAAAAGTGGACAGTATATCCACACTCCTTTATTACCACCAGGGGAGAGTACATACCAACACTCCACAGTTAGCCAAGTCTACAAGTAACTGGGAGTTAAAATCTCACCTCAGGGAGCGAAGGCGGCAGTTGCGGAAATTCTGCAGGAAGGCCTGAATAACATCTCGGCTGCACAGCTGAAACCGCAACAGAGGCTATACATCACTAGTTGTCACTTGATTCCTAAACTACAACACCAGCTTACTCGGACCTCGTCACCAGCCAAGTACTTAAAGTGGCTCAATTGGACTACGCAATCTGCTGTTAGGCCCTGCCTTAAACTGATGAAGGACACTCCAACTGCCTACTTCCATGCCAGGGCAGTGGATGGTGGATTGAATATCCCCACGTTGGAGAATGCTATCCCACTAGCAAGGCAAACTTGGATTGCTCGTATGGCAGAGTCCCAAGATCCTGTGATAAGTCTCATGGTAAATACGCTGCCGGCACTGAAGCTCCTGCACACCAAGCAGACAACGCTGGACAGCTCTGTCGTGGCAACATGTCAGGGTCTAAGGGGTTTGTTACCTAACCAACTACATCGTTCAGTCGATGGTAGGGGCCTTGTAAGATCGTCAAAGGTGCCCAGTCAACACAGATGGGTAACAGCAGGGACAACCAATTTAAGTAGAGGTGCTTACGTGAATGCCATCAACATTAGGGGCAGCTTGATGGCCACGGCACTCAAAAGATCTCAAAGTTTCCCCAACTATGACAAGTCTTGTGACTGTTGTGGGCAGATGGAGTCTCTGGGGCACATCTTACAGGTGTGTCCCAGGACTCATGCCTTGTGTATTGCGAGGCATGACGAGATCGTTGATCTTGTGGAGTCAGGGGCATCCAAGCTGGGGTATGGTGTGCAACAGGAACTGGCTACACCAATACCAGGCAGGATACGTAAACCCGACCTTATCCTGGCTTGCAGTGAATGTGTGACCATTTTGGACGTCACAATAGTCGCGGACAACTCCGACCTCAAAGAGCGTCACGAGAACAAGTGCCTTTACTATGACCAACCGGCTATACGGCAGTGGGTCCAGCAATGCTATGGGCCTAGGAGTATTCCCTGGCGTTTAGATAAGCTGTACTTATCGAAACTTGAGAATTTAGAGACTGTTTCAAATGACCCGGCTCTAATTAGGGGACACAGTTTTAATTTCCGTCAAAGTTACCTTTGCTGAATCAGTTAAATTCAGCCAAGCCCCCCTCCCAGGATGTTGGGGCAAATTTTTTCCTTTGGTTTTCACACTTACTTGTTATCGTGTATTATTTTTCCTTTCGCTCTCCGGTATTTTGTTAATTACGCTCCTTGGTAACGTGCTGTATGTAAATTCGGGTTATAGTTTGTTATCTTGCGCCTTTGCCAGTGTTTTAAAGTGTTTTATCAGTGTAACAGTGTTCTTCAAGTAGACCTTTTCTCGGTTTCCCTAACCACCAACCCCTGTTGTCCTCAGCATTTGGTAAGCAGTTTCGTTTTCTGTATTGTAACTATTATTTTCGCTCTTTGCAGGAATTTACTTTTATGGTTCGTTAATAGCAAAACACTTGCTGATCGTTAACGTGTTGTGTTTTGGAATTGGCCCTTGCCCATTCATTTTGTAAATTCTAAATTTCCCTTGAAACCTTTAAAGTATTAGGAGAAGAATATAGAAGAGCTCAGAAAGTGCTTCAAAAAGTTTTTGACGAAGTTGAGGAAAGACGAACCTGACGAAGGACGAGTTGAAGAATTTAAAGGATTACGAGAAGCCCCCTTGGATATCCAGGCACGAGGTCCCGCGGCCATTAAAGCCTACCACAAAGCTCTTTTGGTTGGGAAAACGTTTATTAAAAGAGTACCAAATATGATAATTGGGCAGGATCGGACAGGGAAGACCAGTTTGAAGAAGTCTCTGAAGGGAGAAAAGTTCAATCCAAAGGATCAGAGCACTGAAGGAATAGAGACTGATCCTGAATACTTTAAGGTTTCGAGGGAAATTTGGAGATCCGAACGCGTTTGTCGGCTTCAAAACCCTACGCACAGTTTTCGCTGAAGTTGTCACTATCTTGAACGGCCGTCCTCTTACACCAATCAGCTACGATCCAAGTGACTGTGAACCTCTTACCCCGAGTCATTTTCTGCTCCAACGGCAAAATCTTGCTTTACCCCCTGGATGTTTTGAACACGAGGATCTTTACAGAAGGAAGCAATGGAGAAGAGCGCAATTTCTGGCTGATTGTTTTTGGAAAAGATGGATACGAGAGTACATCCTAACTTTACAACAATGCCAGAAGTGGATACGCGAGAAGGACAATTTAAAGATTGGAGATGTAGTTCTTGTTGTGGATAACAACTCCCCGCGAGGACGATGGCTCCTTGGCCGTGTTATCAAGACCTTTAAAACAATGGTCTGTCCCATGTTTAGAACTCCAGGCCGCTGTAATTTCTACACGTCTCCACTTGATGATTATGGACGAATTGGACCATCCAACCAACAGAGCCACCTTTTGGACAGATTCCATGACAGTCCTTCAATACGTCACCAACGAAAAAAGAAGATTTAAGCCCTTTATCGCGAACAGAGTTACTGAGATCCACAACACATCCACCCGAGCAATGGCGACACGTACCGACGTCACTCAACCCTGCCGACGAAGGTTCACGAGGAATGGACATACATGCACTAAAGACGAAATGTCGTTGGCTCTTTGGACCAAAGTTCCTTTTGCAACCCGAAGATCAATGGCCTGTGAAGGAAATTGGCAAAATCCCTGATGACAACAAAGAAGTTGAAGTGGAGAAACGTGACGTTCATCACGCGTGGAACAGCGTTAGACCTCCTTCTAAGATGTTATTCATCATGGCCTTAACTGCAGACGTTCGTGGCATGGTTAATGCGTTTCGTGGACTACATCGCCAACAGGAATGGTCCTCCTAAATTGGCAATAAGCTTCCAGGAAATATGGAAATCCACAGAAAAGATTGTTCAGATGGTCCAACTACAGTACTTTTCTGAAGAAATTGATTGCCTAACAGACGGATGCCAGGTCAAGGGTCTAGCAAACTCTCCAACCTGTCCCCTGTGCTGATCGAAGGAACTGTCCGCGTGGGAGGAAGAGTACGACACGCACTGATTCCAGTTGATGCCATCCACCCGATGATTCTTCCCAGAGATCACCCAGTTTCCACCCTCATTGTTCGTCACTACCACGAGTATCTGGGCCATGGTTGTCGCGAGCATGCACTCTCCACTCTGCGTCAAAGATTTTGGTTATTACAAGCAAGAACTGTGGTTCGTGAGGTTCTGCGAAAGTGTGTCAGTTGCCGTAAGCGAAATGAAGCTCCCATGCAGCAACTGATGGCGGACCTGCCCAAAGAGTGTCACATTCCCTTTGAGCCACCCTTCACTTACACTGGTGTAGACTTCTTTGGGCCTTTCTACGTAAAGCAAGGGCGAAGTGTGGAGAAAGTGTATGGGTGTCTTTTCACCTGTTTTACAAGTCATGCGGTTCATATGAAGGATGTAAGTTCGTTGGAGACCGACTCCTTTATCCAAGCCCTTCGGAGGTTTGTTTCAAATCGTGGCTATCCGAAAGAAATATGGAGCGACAATGCAACCAATTTTGCAGGTGCAGAGAAGGAAATTCAACAGTCCCTTCGTGATTGGAATCAAGACGAATTAAATGAACGCCTGAGGAAGGATGAGATCAACTGTTATCTGTGCCCCAGAATAGAGTGGAAATTTCAACCCCTGACGGCCAGTCACATAAGTGGAATTTGGGAAAGGCTCATCAGAAGTGTTTGCAAGACAATGAAGGCAGTCCTTGGAGATCCGAACGCGTTTGTCGGCTTGGAAACCCTATGCACAGTCTTCGCTGAAGTTGTCACTATCTTAAACAGCCGTCCTCTTACACCAATCAGCGACGATCCAAGTGACTGTGAACCTCTTACCCCGAGTCATTTTCTGCTCCAACGGCAAAATCTTGCTTTACCCGCTGGATGTTTTGAAATTTTTCCTTTGGTTTTCACACTTACTTGTTATCGTGTATTATTTTTCCTTTTGCTCTCCGGTATTTTGTTAATTATGCTCCTTGGTTACATGCTGTATGTACATTCGGTTAAAGTTTGTTATTTCGCGCCTTTGCCAGTGTTTTAACGTGTTTTATCAGTGTAACAGTGTTCTTGCAGTAGACCTTTTCTCGGTTTCCCTAACCACCAACCCCTGTTGTCCTCAGCATTTGGTAAGCAGTTTCGTTTTCATAATTTCCATTAATTTCATTTTGTAGTCGCTTTAAAGTAGTTTTTTTCTGTATTGTAAATATTATTTTCGCTCTTCGCAGGAATTTACTTTTATGGTTCGTTAATAGTAAAACATTTCCTGATCGTGAACGTGTTGTGTTTCGGAATTGGCCCTTGCCCGTTCACTGAGAGCACTGGGACTGAGCGCTTTGTTCTCGAGTCTGATATCATCTGTGACTCTTGAGCGGGGAATGTGGATTGTGAATCACTTCCGGCATTCAACTTTCACCGTAAGGGCTAGATGACGGTATCTTCGGATGACCGATGACCCGCTATGAGTGGGCCGGTATTTGACGGATTAAGCTTTACCCTACCATCATAAAGTGAAAAAGATAAGATCATATAGAACGGGAACGAAGCAAAGTTAGGGTTTTTGATCAACATCTATATGTCGTTTAAGGTCTGCTCGGGGTCCGTATCCCATTGTGGGCCGGACGGAGCTAGTGTGTGTAAGGGAGTGATGTTCTGTGACATGCCTAGGCTGCACAGTAAGGTGTGAGGCTACCGTGTGCATTGACCTTGACGTCATATGGTTCTTATCCACTAAAGAAAACTTTGAGCAGCTAGAGACGCAGATGCGTGCAAAATTTGGCGGAAGATTTGCGGCAAAATCAGGAATTGCCCAGGATGCCACAAGACAGCTCAGGAGTGTATGAAGAAGATTAAGTATCTCATTGACCATTACAAAGAAACTAAGGACTGGAATTCGAAGCACACTGGGGGCAAACTTCAAAAATCGGTGTTTTATGATGAGAGTGATGAAGTCCCTGGATGCCAGGGTATGGTTACAAGGAAAAATGTTGTTCATGATGGAACAGTTCGGGCTAAAGACACAGAAAGCAAAGTCGGTCACCTTACTAATATTAATACTACCAAAAGTAGCTCAGAAAGAGATGAGCAGGCAAAAAGTCAGATCGCCCGCCCAGGAGTGACAAAGACAAAGAAGAACGAGAAAAGGAAGACCAGGAAGAAGAGGAACACATTACAATGTCTGATATTCGGGTCTTGATCATTTCGAGAATTATCATCCCACTCATCCCCAGCTTTGATGTAGAAGTTGGGCAAAAAAGCAAATGCTACCACTATTTAGAATAAAAACTCGATTTCACTGTCTAGGCGCTTTTGTG
Source organism: Porites divaricata (assembly GCA_038088405.1). Classification (NCBI taxonomy): domain Eukaryota; kingdom Metazoa; phylum Cnidaria; class Anthozoa; order Scleractinia; family Poritidae; genus Porites; species Porites divaricata. The sequence continues at coordinate 16,045,092 of JBBMOI010000002.1, forward strand.
ATATTCTCCAGCAACTTTTAAGTATGCCAAAAGCAAACTCAACTTTATTTCTTGCAGATGACAACTCTTTGTTAGAAGCAATCTCCCTTGGATTTCGTGTTGGTTCTGGTTAAGGTTTCAGTACCCAAGAGGACATGTGTGTTTTCACCCACGTGACCCTTTACTTGAGAACCATTGCTATCCATTATATTTGTGTCCCTCAGGAGTAAATAAAAAAAGCATGACAGGCAAGAGAGACTTTACCGCTTCATCAAGTACTTCAACTTCAGAGAACGAAGAAAATAGCAAACCAATGGTACTAGATGAGCCTCGTGGAGTGGCGAATGAAGTGGAACAAACACTGCTTCCCTTGTGTCATCAATGACAATGGACACCAGAACACAAAGGAACAGGGTGAAACAAGCACTGCTTTCCAAGTGTCAACAGTGATGGACGCCGAAACACAAACAGAAGAATATGATTACCTTCTGGACGCTAGGCAAAACGGATACAAAGCACCAGAGAAAGATTTTTTCGATTCAGAAGAAAAAGTTCGAGTTTACACTGAACTACCTTCTAGTGAAATACTCATGGTCGTGTTTGAGCATGTTACCAGTTACATTACTTGCTGCACACAATCCTTGAACAGATTTCAAGAATTCATAATAGTACCTATCAAGCTGCGGTTAAACATTCCCTTTCAAGAACTTGCTTACCGCTTTGTGGTTTTGACATCCAGAGTTTCAAAGATCTTTTCATCTTTGGTGGTGGTGATGGATTTCCGACTTTCTCCCTTAGTTTCTTGGCCAGACAACGAAAGTCTTTGGAGGACAAAGCCTATGTCGTTTCAGTACGCTTTTGGAAAGCAGGAAACAGTAATTATTGACTGCTTTGAGGTGTTTATTAATAGACCCACAAACTTACTTGCTAGAGCACAGACCCTTAGTAATTACAAGCATTATAACGCCATAAAAATTCTAATTGGAATTATTCCACAAGGAACTGCATGTTTTGTGTCCCAGGCTTGGGGAGGCTACACGTCTGACAAGTACTTGACTGAGAACTGTGGGTTTTTAGAACACCTTCCTGGTGACATGGTCATGGTTGATCGAGGTTTTACAATTAGTGAAAGTGTTGGGATGAAGCAAGCCAAGTTAGTAATCCCTGCATTTACTAAGGGAAAGTCACAGTTAGTTCCTGCAGGTGTGGAAAGAACAAGGGGAATTGCAAGTATGAGAATCCGCGTAGAGAGAGTTATTGGGTCATTGAGGCAAAAGTAGACCATTCTAGAAGGAACACTGCCAACCGATGTTCTACTTTCTTCCAGTGGAACTCCAGATGCTAAGATTCCCATGATCGACTGAATTATAAGGGTTTGCTCTGCCCTTGTAAATTTGTCCTCCAATAATTCCTTTTGATTAATTGTGTTAATATACTCATTGGATGTTCAAAGCAGTTTCCAATTAAGTGTTGAAAGTCTGTGTGTTTATTTTAGATTACCAAAGCCAATTTATCCAACTCTCATGTATTTTCCCGTCTTGCAAGTCCCCGCTTCCAGAAAACCCCAAGAAAATGCTGAGCTGACAAGTTGTCTTGATGCAAGCTAGGCTATGTATATCTTTTACCAGGTCGTCTCTGTTAAGGGCTTCAATCATGCTCACGCTCAACACAACCTTATGTAGTGTGAGATTCACGCTGGCACGAATAGATTGAGTGCTTCTCACCAGTGTCAAAACCTCTGCTGTAGCAGGTTTTAAAACCAAGCCACCATCAACATTGAAATTTCTTGCAATGAATTCCTTAACCTCATGACCAGGCTCCACGCCATCATCGACTGTTCTCCTTAAGCCAAATGTTGCCACTGCAGGGCTCAGACTGTTTCCAAAAGGATGGACTGTCAATCTGTAATCAGTGATGGGCTTTCAAAGGTTGTCTTTGAGCTATAAGAAATGCAAGAAATCCTGGGCTGTCAGCGTTACATTGCTGCTCCGTCTTCCAGTCAAAAACGAATTAGCCTCCCAAGTAAAAAGTTCTCGAGGCCTGGCCCTGTGAGTAGTTCTTTATCGAGAGCCTAGCCTTGATACTCTAAAGAATAGTCAACAACTTCTCAAATTTGATCCGGCTTCTTTGGGGGTATACTCTGACATGGGGTAGATAGTAGATTTGTCCAGAGTCTCCACTGCCTGAAATTTCTTTGTTATCAACTGGGACGGAATGGCCTTTGTTTAGCATCTTTTCCATGAATGCGACCTAGTCTTTTTCAATTTGAGATTTGCGTTTCAAGATCCCTAGAAGTCCAGACGTTTGATTGTGTAACTTTGGTTGTTGGGCATGAATACTTTGCTTAAGTGAAATGGTGATGGCATTTCCCAATTTCCGCTCATTCTTGTGAATCACCAATTCCATAAACTTTAAGAATCAATGATCTTCAAATCGACAGTCCTACGTCATTGTCATTGTGTCACTTGGTAGACATTCTGTGTTTTTGACGTTATTGACTGCAGTGAAACTTTCTCTCAAGATAAGCGAATTTGAACATGCAAGTATCTCGTAGTCTTCTGCATTTTGTACATCACCAGTCGGATGTGTTGAGAGACTGTCCTTGTCTGTCAACACATGTTCTCTTCGTTTGTAAATGGACAGGTTGATCCATTAGGTCTAGAGAAGTCTGGCCCGATATTGTCCACACCAATATTAATTTCTGAGCACATGGTGCTCCCTCTGGGCCATTGTTATATGAGGATGTTCCCCTTTGCGATTTGTGAAGTTGGTTTTTCCTTCTTTCTTGGGGAATACCATAGCACCCTTAATGTGGGCAGTGCTGACGTTTTCTCGTGGATGGACTGTACGACAACTCGTGTGGTTCTCCCACTATATTTGGGCTCCTTAGTGCCTCCACAGGTAGAAAGGTAGTACTTCCATTTGGGTCCTTCAGCGTTCAACCTGCCCACGACCTTGATGCTATTAATTCTTGAAGGGTTACTTGGATTATCAACAATGGTGTACACTCAGTGAACTTTGTTGGGATTTGCACATCAATGTGCCCAAAGGGCCGATGGCCTCTGAACCATTGGCCTGCTACATTTCTTTTTTCGTCTTCTGTTAAGTTCCTCCATGGATTAGCTCAGGGTGTCTTGTGCTACTACAGATAAGCACACTTTATTTTCTCTCTGCACATGCTGGCGATATGGTTTGCCAGGAAACAGCAGAAGAATGATCTTTTCTACGCCATAACCCACTGGTCTCTCTCCTTGACCGTCATTTTGTTAAAGGCCTTACACTCTAAGCTCGTGGCGGGTTTGTTAGTGAAATTGGAATTCAGGGGTTGCTTAAGATGACGCCAGGCTGAGTTGGGGACCTCCTTTAACTCTCCTCACGATGATGACTTCCGCCATTTGCTATAGTGACTCCGCTGAAACGTTAGGGTGATTTCTCTTTCTAGCTTGGTCCTGGACCATGGTTGAGAATTCAAGTATAGGATAGGCATTGTTGTGTGCGCATGTGTGGCATACTATTTCCTTCTCCCATTTTGGCAGTCTAGTGCAATCTATATCCCCGAGGCTGGCAATTGCTGAGTCTTTTAAGGAGAGTTTGTGTTACCAAAACGTCTCTCTAACTCTTCAAGGATTCTACAAAGGTCATGGTATGTACTAGCTGCTGGGGATCACCGCCTCTGTAATTCCTTAGATAGTTGAGCTCCTCGTCTGGTACTATGTCTGTTTCTTTGAGCATTGCCTTGAATGAACTCTTCCATGAGCGAAACATGACTACATCTCCACTGAAAACATCTGGATAACACTTAGGTACGGCCTGTTTGACAAGACTTGTGACAAGTTGGTTAGTTGCAGTGACCATTTCCATGGGAATGCCTGCAAAAGTCTCCTGTAAGTGTTGAGCATAATTTGTTGAGATGCGAATAACTAAGAATGTGATGCGCACACATAGGCTCCAGAATTATCGGTGGTATCACTGACTGAGTGGTCCTAATAGTGGGAGCTATATCTAGGGTATGCCCTCCGCTATTGGCGCATCCTATTCCAGGGGTGTGTCCTTCTCCAAGTGTATACCCTTTGGTAGAAGAATTTGCTGCTCCATGTGTTTATCTCAATGTCTCTAGCTTGAGCAGTGTGTGCACATGCAGTAACATGCCCATTATCAATGACGTTGGCATGCTCAGGGGAGTGTAGAACTATGGATGTTCCTATAGGAATAACTGCTGCTAACCCTTGTAACAACATCAGGGAGTGTAATTCGGTCGTTTACCTCCCTATCTGCGATACTTTACTGGATTGCTTTTTACGTTACATTTACCCTTTCATTCTCGTTCATAATAGCGATATCATTTTCGTGTTTTGTGCATGCCTGTTGTCTTATTTTCTCCCCCTCTGCATTGTACTGTTTTATCTCATTTTCCACCTATGCTATCAAACCTTTCAACTCCGCAAGCTCTTTGGCTGCCACTGTTTCTGTTGACGTTCCCATTCTCACAACAGAGGAAGGCGTGGACGCACGTGACTTGCAACTGACGCAAATCACTAGATCGGATAGACATTACTCAATTTCTCAGGTTTTTTTGGCATTCATCATTCTTGTAATTAACTCATGTACATGCTTTACGGTCATGTTTTCTGATACTAGAAAAGCCCGACCATTAAAGTAAATCTCATATTTATCTTGTTTGTACAGGTCTGTAGCTCAAATTCCTATGTTGCCATGATGAGCTCAGACAAGGAATCTCAATTAGTTGTAACAAATCTTTCTTCTGTCCAGACATTCTTTACTTTGCAAATAGAAACGGTCTAGCCACAGCTTACCTGCAAAGGCATGTAGTTCTCCACGATATGTTCGTTTTATACTAGCTACTTCCCACTGTCCCAATCCTGGCTTGGACGTGGATTCAGCTTCAGCCGAGGAATGCCGATTCAACTCCTCATTATTCATTCTCAACACTGGCTTTCATTGATATGTATCCTAAGCAAAGGCAGCCCAGACTTACGTTACAAGGAAAGGGTGTAAAGCAACAGACCTTTTTACTGGCATGGCGCCCATATTTAATTAATTCGCTTTAAGGAGTATCATGGGATACCCAGGAGGCATGAGCACGATCCATTGTACTCACTTAGTATTAAAAACCTGCTCTTTCACAGTATATTTCTCGGGAAAAAGGCAATCATTACCACATCCAACACGGCACAACAATCTATTTTCCCATTACAATCTTATTCTTCGAAAATTTAAGAAAAAATGTGCTCATCGCTCATACATCCTGGGCATCCCATAATACTCCTTAAATCTAACTTATTCAATATGGCCACCATATTGGTAAAAAGATCTATTTACATGCCACAGCTGATGCGATCATTGGGCAGGATTCACCAGTGTCATGACAAAGGCAACTGTTGAAAATAGACTGCATGAGGAACAAAATATTGACACAGGGTTTGTACAGATTATTAGATCCAAAATTCAAGACTTTTTCCAAACTCTTTTCAAAACAATAGTTTATGAGCAGAGACTGGGACGAGATCATGGTGACGTGAAGACGTGTGCCTGAACCCGCCCGTAAATTTTAGACTTTCTTTAGCTTTTTGTTCAGAGCCTATGGCCGAGGCTATTGCAAATTTTATTTCAAAAAGATGAAACCGGTCATCAGGACCAGAAGATGAAGCAAGCAGACTGAAAAAAACAAGAAATACAGTCCACAAGAACTTATCTCAAATCGCCGAAGAGGACCAGAACGTAATTGTAAAAGCTTTTTTTTTCAATACAACTTTATTGAACATACACGCGTACAGTCAACATTCACAAAAGACTATCTACAACAAAACGAAAATTACAACTTGAAGCTGACAAAAAAGAAACCTAACACAATAAAAACATTAGTGATACCTAAATGGGAGTGCAATCAGTTAAGTAAACAGAATTTCACACCGTATTTAAGAGAGACGAAAAAACAGACCATTTTGTTTTGAAATCTTTTTCGCGACCAGCCATACAAGAAATATATTTTTCTAGGCTAATTTTATCTCGAGCTAGGGAAACAAATTCATTAAAGGTGTAAAATTTACCGTTAAGAGCTTTCACGTAAAGAAAACACTTTCCTATAATGACTAAATGACTGAGGGCTAAGCAGAATTTAGAATCATTAATAATGCCAAACAATTTCTTTTCAAAAGTAGGTTGAGTTTGATCGTCTGGGTGAACGTAGTCCTGAATAGGACTGTTGTTCTAGACAGTGACTGACGTTTCGACAACCTGTGCGGTAGTCATCTTCAGAGTCAAAGTGAGTTGTATCACGTCAGTAGATGGTATTATATACTATGGTTATTGATCTGATTGGTCAATAAAGTCAAGATGTTATTGGTCGTCTGTCAGTTAAGCCGTGGTGTTATTGGCTATGAAGACTCTTAATCAGTAATTGGTGCACTTCGATCCGTCTATTGTCACAGTTAAGCAGTCGTCTATTGTTAGTCAAATTGTCAGTTCTCCAGTTGATCTCTCGTAGTTAGTTTCGCTTCATCTCGTCAATAAGTCGTTTCTATGGCGCTGGTAACTGTTGGCTACGATTCAGTGGCGTTTGTTCTAAGTTAGTGAACCAGCTTTCCAAAGACGTTGATGGTAGTCTGTAGAATACGTTACACATGTCGCAGAGTCCCAGTCAATTTCATGTTTTGTCTGTAAATGATGCTCAGCAATGTGATTGTTGACGTCACCATTCCTCGTTGCGAGATAAGATAATAAGATTGGTTTTCATTATGAAAAATGGGAACCTCTACTCCCTCTTATCTCCCCTTGATTATTGGTTGACACTTTTTTCAAATTGTACTGCAAACTATGTCACACTGCGGTAATATGCCCAAGCTGTTGGCCTTTGTAAACCCTGTTATTTTGTAACCTGTAACCTAGCAATTAAAATTAGTTTTGTTAAATTGTATGTTCTGTAAACTTGAAAATTGTAACCTTTTGTCCGTAAATATTTGTATTTTCTTTTTTTGTGCTGTACATTTCTTCTCTGCTCTAATTGTATGTTAAGCTTTATAAAACAAAAAAAAATACAGAAAAAAATAGTTTATGAATGAGACTGAATGGAATTTGACTAGGGGAAATAATAACACTCAGCATTTGTCGTGGCTTTGAAAAAAACTCTGGATTCTTTATCATTTTTCTAGACTTTTTCAACAATTTAAGAATCTGTACGAACCCTGCTGACATCTGCAAACGGTAAATAACATTACATCTAAACTTTCCTTTATGGAAATGAATAAGACTTACCTGTGATGTATTCCTATTAACTTCAATGTCTGTTCGTCATTATACTGAATTTTTTGGCTCTACTTCATAACCTCTTTTTGTCATACAAAGGGAGATACAAGTGGTTATGCAATAAAGCCAAAACATCGACGTAAAAAGACCGTCACGAACACAATGTTCATGCGTCACCCAGGGAATGTAAATTACTCGAAACCTTTTCCTCCTGGAGCGTTCTTTGCCATAACAGGTTCAGCTTTGCGGCTAAGGTACAAACGTGGTGTCAACTTTGTTGCTACAAAGACTGAAATAGATCAAGCCCAAGGGGAGATGGATAGACTGTCAGTGCTAAGGTACTTGCCAGAGCAGAGGCCAGCGTTTATTTAATCCTCCCCACACATCCTCCTTCAGTGGTGCATGGGAACAACAGATAGGAACCATCGGACACATACTGGATGCCATGGTGTTGGAGTTAGGGTCGCAGCAGCTGACCCATGAGCTACATGATACCCTGATGTCAGAAGCCACAGCAATAGTCAACGCTCGCCCAGTCACAGCCATAGCTGCCGATATCAATGAACTCCAGCCGCTGCCACCAGCAATGTTGCTGCCACGAATGACGTGCCAACTTGACACCCTCCTAGGAAGCTTTACATCGCAAGATCTATGAACAAAGGGGATGGAGAAATGTTCAACTTCTTGCAGACCAGTTTTGGACCAGATGGAGATGTGAGCATATGGACAATCTGCAAACCAGGACAAAACGGACCCTGGACAGATGGAACTTAACAGTCAGAGTTCCTGATGATGGAAGAGCAGGCCCATCAAAACAAGTAGCCCCTGGCCAAAGTTGTGGATGCAGCCAAAAGCAGTGATGGAAAAGTTAGAAAGGCAACTGTGCTGGTATGCAAGGATGGGCAGATGAAGACATTCAACAACCAATTAGTACTGTCGTACTATTCATTCCCTCTGAAAATGTTTCAGATTCCTGGTAAAAAGACTGTAGAAGCAAGGATCAATAGAGATCCTTTGGGTGAGGAGTGTTATGCCCGCCATGCCTTTTTCTTTTTACAGTTTCACAAGTTAATGATCATAGAGTGATTATGCAATTATGAAATGAAAGGTTTTAGGTTTCTCCATGTGCTCATAGCACGTGGTGGAAAAAGAACAAAATCGAAGCATATGATAACAATAAAGTTCAAACTGAAAGGACAATCTATTCATGAAAAAATGAAAATCACATTACTCACACTGTTTAACTCCTAGCACTCGGATCCATCAATTCAAAAGGATAACAATTTAAGACAACAAAAGCTCCGAAACACTAGACTCTAAGACTGTACTATGTACAATTTTTGTTGTGTTTCGACCCTGCAGAAGAAAGCCTATTAGCTTCAGATGACAAAGACATACCATGTGGAAAGGCACCAAAAAACAAACCTTCACGAAAATGAAGATCAGCCATTACAAAGAAACAGAAAGACTAACAATACTGAGAGAAGCAAGGGCAACTCCACAGGGAAAAGACTAAACATTAAAAAACCAAACACTAACAATCAGAAAAAATGGCACCAAGTCGAAAAACCATGCAAACCGGGTCCACAGAAATGTCATCGTAACGACTCTGGTGAACACATCCCATTCAAACAATAGCGCTTTACCACAGAAGAGCTTGAAAAAACACATTAAGGACAAGATGCAGAAGGCCAAAGAATCCATTGCCAAACTAAAGAAACAATGCGCTATAACGCGAGGGCAAACATTGCCCCAGACAAAGAATTCAAATGAGACAAGCTGGATTACAAAAGATGCAGAACGAAAACTTTTAGGCGCACTTGTTGAGTTTCACGACAAAAGAGTAGAGAGAAGTAAATCGACACTCATAAAACTAGAGCAGGAATCACAGAAAGAAAAGAAGAAAGACATTTCAGATAAGGTACCAGCTAATATTTTAAAATTCAGTCACGAACAGAAAATCAACAATATCCAGAAGAAAATAGATAATCTCAACAAAATGAAGTATGTCTTACAAAACATAAAATAACAATAAAAAAGTGAATCTTATGCCAGCGTGTTCTCTGAGAATATAGATTATCTAAAAAGGGAAAAAGGAAAGAAAAAGCAGTCATTCAAAAACGCAATGAGCGGAGGCGAAAAATGGCACTTGATATAGATAACATAACAGAAGCAAAAAAAGAAACATCAAAAACCTCTCACATTGCAAGATTTTTTTATTTTTTTATTTTTATTATTTTGCCACATACAATAAATTACAAGCAAAATAAAAGCGATAATAAATAGGTTAATTAACATTAAATTTAAAATTTGTGCATTACTTGAGAGGAGTGACTGTGGCGGGGAAATCTCCGAGAAGCCGAGCTTATGAGGAATAGAGATTTTCCCCCACGGGCAATTTAAATACTAGGCGGTATTTTAAGAAATAAAGAAAAAGTCGTTTATTTAAGTATATACGTGTGTTTAGAGGAAAATATAGACAAGCTGCTAAGGTATTTAGGTGATGACACGTGATCACATAAATGTTCTGTCAAGGGGTCTTAAATTCATCCCCACACCAGTGACAAACACAGGTCACGTTAGAGTACAACAATTGAAAGATTTCAACGCTTTTGCGAGACTAATGCGTCTGCAATATATCTTTCATGCAAAAGGTAAAGAACAACACCCCTTTCATGTAAAGTCAAACTGGGAACCACCAGTTAAGCCATCAGTTGCACTAGAAACATACCTAGAAGAGGTAAAATTACAACTTGCTGACGTAAATACAATCATGCCAAGAAACAATCTACCCGAGAGGGGACAGCTTGCCATCAAAAAGCTAAAACAAAAGCCCGACATCAAGATAAAACGAGCTGATAAAGGCTCTTCTATTGGTGTTCTCAACAAAGAAGACAAAATAAAAGAAGGTCAAATACAATTAGATGATAGAGAACACTACAAACCCTTAGAAACACCAACGGTAGTAGAAACCTCTAATAGGAGGGTACTTGTCATTGTTACCGTAACCTCCGTTGCCATTTTCGTTACTAAATATGACATCTAGCCTTAAACAAGGTAAAGTAGTTTATATTACGTACCATTGTATTCCTTTATGTAGGTAATGATTAAATAACTGTTGCCTTTCCTACTTTGCCTGCATAAAATGTCCAATTCAAAACATAAGATCAAGATTTGGAGTTATTTGAATGAATTAAAAGGCCTCATTTAACTGCAAAAGTGCCCGGTAAAAGTGTGTCACTTCTGTTTTTTTTTTTATTGCAACATCTTTTACCCTCTTGATTTAATCCAAAAAATGAGTCTCCATCGAATTTCTCTCAAGAATAGAAAAACACTACACAAATATTGTTGCAAATTCCAATTTTAGGGGGTCAAGGTAGCAACGTTATAAGAGCGATAACCTTAGGGACCAGTCATAATTTAAGCTGGAGCGGGGGGTGGAGGAGAAATTCTTTTTATCCCAAATAATTTCCAGACCCCTACTCAATAGCACCCATGCATTTTAGGTACCCCCCTTCAATCATGTGAAAAGATTTATTAAAGGGCCCCCTCTCTTACATAACACCCAAATGGTGATAACAAATAACATTTTCTTTACTTTACCGTTCTTACTCACTGTCACTTCCGGATGTGCCAACTACATAATCGTCATCTGAGAGTGATTCGTCATCTTGCTGGTCAGCATAGGACATGGAGTCTACCATTTCCAACTGTTTCTCTTTTATAGAATTAAGCTTATTATTTCGCAGTACATGGCAGCTGATGGTTTTTATTTTGTCACTTTTTTTACCATTAAGTATGTTGAAGTAAAGCTTCAAGCCTTAGAAGAAATAAAGGGAACACTTTTTCACATGCTGGACAATGTCAATACCATACTTCTTGCCTTACGTAGAAGATATAAAAACCAAAATACTTACACTAAGGCTGAAGAAGTGAGAAGAGAAGAATGAAAGAACAAAAAAGAAAGAACAAGACCAAGAAGCGGAAAGTATTGTCAAGGCAGGCTAAAGAGGTGTGTAAACTTTTGACTGGGAATGAAGAAATAGATATCACTCAAAAAGCCAGTATTCCTGTGATTGACAGTAATAACCTCAACAGAGAAGCACTTCACACTAAACTAAGAAAGAGATTTCACCTAGAGCCTCTCAAACAGCTTATAGAGCAAGGATATATCAGTGATTGTGTTATAATTGAGATAAGACAAACCATCGAAAAGTTAGAGGCCGACAGGACCGCTTCAAGGAAGAAAGAAGATAATCAGCCAAAGCTTACTACTTTTTATATGGGCAGTACATGCTCCAATAGCAAAAAATTTGCCAGTGACACAGTGAGTCCACATCAACCTCATCTACAAATCATGATTCGGATAGTGAGATTGCATAACATGACTTTTTGCATGGAATCATTTGTTAAAATGACGATGAAATTGTTTCAATGTTACACAATAATGGATGTTGTGTTGATGCACCTTCTATTTGAGCATTAAATCTTTTTGTCAAAATGCTGATTAAATTGTTTTAGTGCTACACAATATACGACTTTGTGTAAAACTGAATCAAAATCAGGTCCTTTAATACTCAAGCATTCAGTAGGGATGCTACTTAAAAGAAAGTTGAAGACCCCCCAAAGGTCATCTTTCGGCATTTTAAGGCCCCCCATATTCCTTCCAGAAAAAAATTCAAGGTCCCCCAATTTCTCCTCCACCCCCCCTCAAACGTAAATTATGACTGGTCCCTTACGATTATTATTAGATTACATGAAATTTTTTTCATGACAAACCCTTGAGTATTAAAGGACTTTGTCAGTATATTCAAAAATATACTCAGAGACCTCATTTCTTTTTCGATTTTGCAAAGCCCGTTGGCTATATTTAAACTGGGAATGAGTGGGACATTGCAAAAGAAGCAGAGCAGTCAAGTTGCATCAACATTCTGGCAGATGAGAGCACTGACATAAGCATTACTGAAATGCTTGTGGTGTATATTAGATTGACCAGTGTTAAGTTTCTCATTTTAGTTTTCATTATTTTTAGTTTCATTTTCGTCATTGCTTTGTTTCTAATACGTCCCCTAGATAGCTCTTATTTCAGTTGATTGCATGTCTTCGAATAATACTGTAGAAGAACAAGTTTTGTCTCATTTAGTTTCGTTTCGTTATTTGGAAGTTTACTGTGTGGGTCAGATATGTAAGTAATCATTTTCGTTCCTTTTCATAGATATTTTTGTTGATTTTAGTCTTTTGGTTATTGATTTAGTACTTTATTTGTCCCCTCGTGGGCATACATGTGTGCATTTCGTAACAATTTCGCATATGTCGTTATCTACTACAGTATGGATATTTCAGTTACCTTTCTACTACTTTTATCGTCATCGAAAGTCAATATATCAAGCGTTTTATTTAGGTTTACGAATGTATTTGTTAAGTGTTTCCCATGCAACAATAAGATTCTTCTGTGCAGGGTTCCGCCCCCAAATTGCACAAGCTTGGACTTTGTCATTAAGCCTTTCGTACGCAATTATGTTTTATCGTCTTTTGTTTCGATCGCTACTCATTTATATTTTGATTTCCCCTATAAGTTAGTTCATTTAGTTATATTTGTTTTTTAGTTTACAAGAATCATTGACTGTTGGCAAGAAATAAAATAAAATCAAGTTGATTACATCACATGAAAGAAAGTTTGCAGAGAAACCATCCTGAAATGTACAAGTATTTTTAACAAGTTTGGAAAGTGTATCTCAGTCACAAGTTGTCAAACTTGTCTAACAAGTACTTTTTAGTGCTTGCTTTGTGCTTTCAACCGGGATGCCCACATAGCCTGTGTATGGCTGGGAACAAAGAACAGAGTTGCTGGTATCAAGGTGGACCTCCCCTTACTTATTTCCCAATTCCAGTCCCTGATCCTGCAAAACCATGGGGCGGTGACTGCTCCAGCTGTAAAGGTCAATGTCCCGGTCACTATATGAAGCCTCAACAAGCCCGGCTACATGTTCAAGAACATGGGAACAAAGATGTCCAGTATGATCCCCCATCAGTTATTCTCCAGGATGCATTTAATGAGACTGTTAAGTCTGGAACTGACATTTTCGAAGATAAAGCTCAAATAGAGAATCTGGCGAAGGAAACCCACTTAACAGTGCAGGAGACTGTGATGTGGCTTAATCATCTGAAAGGAATTAGGGCAAGAAGAATCAAAGGAGCACAAAAAGCTGCAGCAAAGAGAGGTACATCCTAGTAGTACTAAATGTTTAGTTTTAGGATCCTTACAGGAAATTGCAAGTGCATGGCATTTTATGTCTTAAGTGCTATCTTAATTGCAAATTTCCAGTTTAAGGTATGAAATGTTGCACTGTTGTGAGCTACCATGGGAAGGTTATAATGCTTACATTTTAAAATTAAATAACGTATTTTCAGTCAACATATTTTGCATAGAATTGTTACATAAAGTGATTTTAAAGAAGTAATTTCTTGACATTTCTGGTTCTCAGTTGTGGATGGACAGGCTTCAAGTGTTCCTGATATTGTAAACGAAGTACCAGCATCGTCTAGTGGTGAGTTAATAAAAATTGACCTCATTAAAGGTTTAATACTCGAGTTTACAAGCAAAATATTTAAGTCCAAGAGGGCTTGAAAAACAATGAGAATGACTGTTGTCAGTATTGTGTTTGCTATCTTTTAAAGGATTGTGATTGATTGATCCAACTGTAACATGCACATGTGCTGCAGTGCCTTTCTGTTTACAACTTTATTCCTCCTTATGAGTCAGAAGACGACACTCTAATGCCCCGGGGAAGGAGAAATGAAGAGGAAAACATCATCGGTTGTGACGGCAAGACATGTGCCATTAAGTGGTACCACTTCTCGTGTGCAGGCATCAGTGAAATTGACATCCCCCAAGGACTATGGTACTGTAACAGTTGCTCAAAAACCTAGCTGATGGGTAAGCCACATGAATTGTCACAGTGTTTTCAAGGTGTGTCAGAAAAGTAGGACTTTGCATATTTTGCTATAAAATGTTAACCACTTTGAAAAATCCAAACCTTTAGTCCGGGCTTAGACTAAAAATTCTCCCCTTTAAGGTGGGGCTTTTTCTTCCTTTTTTTCGTTCAGCTGTCTAATGTCCCTGGGGTGGAGGTTTCCGGTGACAAGTACATAATGCCCAGCACAACTTTTCAGCCTCAAATGTCGTAAAAAAAGTGCGCATTATACACGGGAAATACGGTAGTAACTCATACATTTTATGTAATATTATTACACGTGTTACATAATTATTAGTTGTTTTTTAATCAAGGCTGATCTGCCAATCACAGTGGCTATTATGATTGTTTATTTTTCTTACTTATTTGCGTTAGCTTGGAACCCTTATTATCATAGGAACCCCAATTCATACTGGAAGCTGTCATGCTCATTTTCCTCCAAATGACAATACTTTTTGTCTAAGCATTCATGTATTGTATTCCTAACAGTACTCGTGAATCTGTTAAACCCTATGAATTAAAATTAAAGGATATTGTGTAGTAATTTATACTTGTTGTGTCTTTATTCCTCAAGGTTCCGCTTGGTATAATTTTTAAGAACAAAAATATCACTGAAGATATGCTGACCCTTTAGCGCCAGTTTTACACATACCTACCCACCAGCGGTGACAATGAAGTTGATCCCCGATTGTTTGCTGGTGATCAGTTGACAGTGAAAAGAGCTGTGAATGTTGTTGCCTCGGTATCAAATGGTTACACCTCTGAAGACAGACTGGAAGGAATGAATTTCCAAATTGGCGACTGGCATGCTGGGCCCAGTTGTTCAAAAGGTGGATAATGCTATCCACCGGATAAATCACTATCCAGTGGAAAATGTAATTGGTTTCCTTAATATTTATCCACTGGATTGTGATTTATCCTATAGATAGCACTATTCACCTTTTGAACCAACCAATTTTGTCAGTAAGTCCTGAATTTAGTTTTCATTTGCAGTTATACTAAGAGGGTGTTTACATGAGAAAACTCGCACTGGCACGAGTTTCATACTGACATGACTTTTTGATTTCATATCGCGTTTACATGATGACTGGGTTATTTCACATCTCGTCATTTGAAGGTACACTTCATGTTGATAAATGCACGTATGATTCAAAATCGCGAACATTATGCATGCGCTACCCGTTTCAGTCTACCGGCAGACCGATTTCACACCGAAACGGGTGGTCGTTTCGTGTTTACATGATACCGTTGCGAGATTTCGTACTGGAGTGAAATTCTCGCCCCGGTACAAGAACCGGGGTGACTCGCGCCAGCATGAGATTTGTGGTGGTTCCATGTAAGCAAATATAGAGCCATGAGAGGGAACCAGAGTGAACTCGCTCAGGGGTGAAAGTCGCCCGGTGTCATGTAAACACCCCCTAACTAAGTATAATTGTTTATTGATGTTAGCATGCTATAATTTAACCTGCAGGTCAGGTAATCAAGACCTGTCACAGTGTTTAAGCAATGCAGAATTACCCTCATAATCACAACGTTTTTTGAAAGCACTGTCATGTTTAGAGGTTTCAGGAAAAAACTAGATGATATTTTATAATTTCCTCTATTTATTCAATTTCCTTTAATTGAACATTCCCCAACTTGTCTTTTTGGGACTGTTTTCCTTTCCCTTCAGAATAACCGATTAATACATTTGACCCCACCTTTTAACCCCAGCACCACGCATTACCATTGGTGCTGATTGAGGTTAATTTTGTCCCTTATCTTCAAAAAATTCTTTTCTGGAAAATCTGATGGTGATACCTGTTCCTTGTACTCTGATAGGACCTTGATTCCCAGGTATCCTTCTGTGGTCTTGCTGCCGACAACGCACTGGAGCACATCAGCCGCTCTATGAAAGTAAGCGGAGGCTTGGTTTAACTCAGAATCCAAGTGCTTGCGCAAATTTCTTCTCGATTGCCCCACAACTTACCCGATTGGCCAAGCAAGCTAAAGAAATGGCAGGGGCTTCTATCAAGATACAAGATCAACACCACAACCTTTCACTCACTGTGTTATCCCGTGAAGAAAACAACATCAGCAAGCTGACCTCCACAATTGCAAGCTACACCAATCCCTTTACTGAGCCAGAAGATTATCTCTTTAATCTCGTAACTAAAGTAGTGATGCCCAAAAAAGTTAGACGTGACCTCTGTGCGCAGAGTAATGAAGGAGCTCAACTTCTCAGAGCTTTTGTCACAGAATGCATTCAAAAAGGGAACGAAAATCTGTGGTCGCCGATGAAAAAGCGCAGTCTTCTGACCTGGAAATCAACCTCTAAGAAGACAAATATCACCGTCAAGAAGAAGATTGTTGAGTTACAGGAAGACCAATGTTTGTTTGCTCGCATGATGGTGATGTGCAAGTCTAGACCAGAATTTGACCTTCAAGAAGCCATAGGCACATATGAGTTTTGCCTGGTACCCAGATTTCTTTTTTCAGCAGATGGTACGCTGTTGCATTGCTCCACCAAAAGTGCACTAATGAGCTTAACCACAAAAGAAGGATGAACAGTCTCCTCAGGCGATCTGCCACCAGAAGCATCAGTGGTGAGAAAGGTTGTCATTGTAGATGGAATGGCGGAGTTACAGTCACTTGATAAACCCGCCATCATAACAACCTGTGCTAATCTTGCTGAACATTTTACAGAAAATATGGGTCAGCGGTTGTCATGCGAGCATGGCGTGCTTTTCTCAGCTCTGTTACTTTTACTTTTAAAGTTAACTTTTTTCGTGCTTTATCGTTGACTCTTATTTACTTACTTTGATTCAGTCAGCGGTCAGCAAAGATGGCGGTTGACCATTTTTTGCTCTCGGTGAACTTCGGAAAATTTCTACAATTTACAGCACTATTTTCGATATCTTTGACTTAATTCTACATGTTATCAGCTTTTCACTTTTCTGTTGTAGTGTTCTTTACGATTTCCTTACGTTTTGCAAATGAAATGCCAACAATCAAGGAATTTGAATCTCTCCTCGACAGCAAGCTTCAATCATTGCGGGGTTGGACCGACCATGAAGGAGTAAGGAGTGAAGACGTGTTTTCACCCGCTCCGCTCGTTTGAATCGAAAATTGTTTTTCTTTAGCATCTCCTTCAGTGCATGGCGACTGAATTACCAAGCAATTTGAAACGAAAAACCAGAAATACCAGTAGCTCAGAAACTGCTTCTCCCGACGGCAAAAGAATTTGTGAAGCGAGTGATAGCTCCGACAGCCATTTCACCGCAGAATCGAACATGTCCGAAGTCATAGCACAGCAACTCCAACAAATACGTGATAGACTGACGAGTGTGGAAGGAAAATTGGACAGTGTTCTTCAGAAGGTGCAACACCTTGAAACTGCTTTAAACGGTGTTCAGTCTGAGATAAAAGCGCTTTAAACTAAGACTACTAAAATCAAAGAAGCAACCGACGAGATGGACGCGGGGCTTACTAATCTAAACACCGAAGTACAAGAGCTGCAGCATAAAATATATGACAACCAGAAAGGAATCAAGGCCGCTAACGATCACTGTCTGTATCAAGAGGTTTATAATAGAAGAGAGTGTGAAAGGTTTGAACCCAGGAGTCATTTCAAAAGTAGGTTGAGTTTGATCGTCCGGGTTAACGTAGTCCTGAATAGGACTGTTGTCGTTGACAGTGACTGACGTTTCGACAACCTGTGCGGTAG
Source organism: Porites divaricata (assembly GCA_038088405.1). Classification (NCBI taxonomy): domain Eukaryota; kingdom Metazoa; phylum Cnidaria; class Anthozoa; order Scleractinia; family Poritidae; genus Porites; species Porites divaricata. The sequence continues at coordinate 16,063,014 of JBBMOI010000002.1, forward strand.
TCATCTTCAGAGTCAAAGTGAGTTGTATCACGTCAGTAGATGGTATTATATACTCTGGTTATTGATCTGATTGGTCAATAAAGTCAAGATGTTATTGGTCGTCTGTCAGTGAAGCCGCGATGTCATTGGCTATGAAGACTCGTAATCAGTAATTGGCGCGTTTCGATCCGTCTATTGTCACAGTTAAGCAGTCGTCTATTGTTAGTCAAATTGTCAGTTCTCCAGTCGATCTCTCGTAGTTAGTTTCGCTTCATCCCGTCAATAAGTCGTTTGTACGGCGCTGGTAACTGTTGGCTACGATTCAGTGGCGTCTGTTCTAAGTTAGTGAACCAGCTTTCCAAAGTAAGACGTTGATGGTAGTCTGTAGAATACGTTATACATGTCGCAGAGTCCCAGTCAATTTGATGTTTCGTCTGTAAATGATGCTCAGCAATGTGATTGTTGACGTCACCATTCCTCGTTGCTCGTTTGTGTTCGGTCAGTCGCGTGCTAAGGTTTCTGCCGGTCTCACCAATGTAAGAAGCCTGGCAGTCGCAGCATTTGATCTTGTATACTGCTCCCTGTCTGTCCTCCGGTTTGTCTTTGTCCTTGACATTAGTAAGCAGGCGTCGTAAAGTGGTTATGGGTTTGTGTGCAACACGTATATTGTAAGGTTGTAATATACGTGCAATAGTTTCAGAGGTACCTCTGATGTACGGTACAGTAGCTGTCGTAACAGGGCCAGAGTTGACGTTCGTCTGAGTGTCAGTGTTGCTGTGGGTGTTCCGTCTAACAAAGTCCGTGTTGTAATTGTTCTTACTAAAAACGTTGTAAAGATAATCAGTCTCGTCTTGTAGGCTGTTAGGTGAATCGCAAACTAGTTGCGCTCGCCTCGTCAAAGTCCGGATAGTAGTAGCCTTGTGAGAGGTCGGGTTGTACGAAGACTGGTCTAGTAATCGGTCGGTATGTGTCGGTTTTCTGTAAACAGTCGTTTGTAGTTTGTTGTTGTTGCGAGTGACCAAGCAGTCTAGGAAAGGTATCTTACCATTTTCTTCGATCTCCTTGGTGAACTGTATGTCCGCGTTCTGTCTGTTAAGGTGTTCGTGGAAATCGTCGATTCCGTCTTTGTGTACGGCGGTGAATGTGTCGTCAACGTAACGTAACCAGATGGGTATAGTTCGCGTGTAGGTAGCTAGGGCTTGTTCCTCGATGTTTTGCATGACAATTTCTGCTACAACAACAGAAACTGGAGAGCCCATAGCTGTACCGTGTAACTGTTTGTAGTGTTTCCCGTTGTACTGAAAATACGTCGAAGTTAAACAGAGGTTTAGTAGGTCCATGATGTCGTCTGTAGGTAGTGGTAGTACAGCAGTAGAGTTCTTAATAGCGTTCTCAGTACAGTCTAGAGCCAATTGAAGTGGAATACTGGTGAACAGTGATTTCACGTCAAAGGACACTAGTTTGTGGTCGTCCGGTATCTGTATCGTCTTAATGGCGTCAATAAAGTTCTCAGTAGACTGTAGTTTATGTCTAGATTCCTCCGTCAGTGGTTTCAGTACGTTAGTTAAGTATTTAGACAGTTGGTAGGTCGGGGACCCACAGAAAGAAACTATGGGCCGCATAGGTATGTTCGGTTTATGTAGTTTTGGTAGTCCATACAGCTTGGGTGGCTGCGGAACACTACACCTCAGTCTGTTGTAGCGTCGAAAGTCGATCTTGTCGGTTTTCTTCAGTGTAAGCAGTTTGTTGTTAAGTTTGCGTTGCAGTGCGGGTGTCGGGTCTCGTTTGAGTACTTCGTAGGTCTGTTTGTCGTTAACAAGCGAGTCCATTTTGTCGTTGTAGCTTGTCTTGTCCATAACAACAGTCACTCGTCCTTTGTCTGCGGGCAGTATGACTATGTTCTGGTCTGTTTTCAGTCGTTTAAGAGCTCTCTGTTCGTCAGTAGTCAAGTTACTGTTTGGTAATGAGGCTGATTGTAAGGTAGAGGTCACTCTACTTCTGATGTTATCCTTGGTCGATTCTGATAGCTCGTGTTGGCGAGACAGAACGGCCTCAACGCTAGATACAATAGCCTCCGTAGGTATTTGTTTCGGCGTCACTGAGTGTTTAAGTCCGTAAGAAAGTACTTGTGTTTCGGTCTCGTCTAAGGGACGGGAAGAGATATTCCTGACCCAGTTTTCGTCGGGTTTACGTCGTTTAGCGTTTTTTGTGTCTTGCAGTCGTGTCAGTTTTAGTTTCGTTTTCGCGCGGTGCTGTTCAGTTGTCTTGTCAGCGCGTTTGTCCGCAATAGTCTGTATAGTACTAAGTAAGCTAGTCGGTAAAAGTTGTTTGAGTTTGTCAAGTCGAAGTTGTAGTTTGTTGTTGTAGTAGCTGAGTCTTCTGTGACAGTCGTTTATCCGCGCTCGGATCAATCGTCGACAGGTGGCCTTGACGATTTGAATGGCCTCTTGTGTGTTCAACGGGGACTTAAGTCTAAGTCCTCTCGGAACAAGGCCGAGATCTTTGCAGCGATGGTTGAACCAGAGTTGTTGTCGTATTCGTCTGACGTTACTTGCGTAACTGATGTAGTCGTTAGCAAGTCGTTCGCTCTGTCGTCCAAGTGAACGTAAAACTGTGAAAGGTTTGAACCCAGGAGTCATTTCAAAAGTAGGTTGAGTTTGATCGTCCGGGTTAACGTAGTCCTGAATAGGACTGTTGTCGTTGACAGTGACTGACGTTTCGACAACCTGTGCGGTAGTCATCTTCAGAGTCAAAGTGAGTTGTATCACGTCAGTAGATGGTATTATATACTCTGGTTATTGATCTGATTGGTCAATAAAGTCAAGATGTTATTGGTCGTCTGTCAGTGAAGCCGCGATGTCATTGGCTATGAAGACTCGTAATCAGTAATTGGCGCGTTTCGATCCGTCTATTGTCACAGTTAAGCAGTCGTCTATTGTTAGTCAAATTGTCAGTTCTCCAGTCGATCTCTCGTAGTTAGTTTCGCTTCATCCCGTCAATAAGTCGTTTGTACGGCGCTGGTAACTGTTGGCTACGATTCAGTGGCGTCTGTTCTAAGTTAGTGAACCAGCTTTCCAAAGTAAGACGTTGATGGTAGTCTGTAGAATACGTTATACATGTCGCAGAGTCCCAGTCAATTTGATGTTTCGTCTGTAAATGATGCTCAGCAATGTGATTGTTGACGTCACCATTCCTCGTTGCTCGTTTGTGTTCGGTCAGTCGCGTGCTAAGGTTTCTGCCGGTCTCACCAATGTAAGAAGCCTGGCAGTCGCAGCATTTGATCTTGTATACTGCTCCCTGTCTGTCCTCCGGTTTGTCTTTGTCCTTGACATTAGTAAGCAGGCGTCGTAAAGTGGTTATGGGTTTGTGTGCAACACGTATATTGTAAGGTTGTAATATACGTGCAATAGTTTCAGAGGTACCTCTGATGTACGGTACAGTAGCTGTCGTAACAGGGCCAGAGTTGACGTTCGTCTGAGTGTCAGTGTTGCTGTGGGTGTTCCGTCTAACAAAGTCCGTGTTGTAATTGTTCTTACTAAAAACGTTGTAAAGATAATCAGTCTCGTCTTGTAGGCTGTTAGGTGAATCGCAAACTAGTTGCGCTCGCCTCGTCAAAGTCCGGATAGTAGTAGCCTTGTGAGAGGTCGGGTTGTACGAAGACTGGTCTAGTAATCGGTCGGTATGTGTCGGTTTTCTGTAAACAGTCGTTTGTAGTTTGTTGTTGTTGCGAGTGACCAAGCAGTCTAGGAAAGGTATCTTACCATTTTCTTCGATCTCCTTGGTGAACTGTATGTCCGCGTTCTGTCTGTTAAGGTGTTCGTGGAAATCGTCGATTCCGTCTTTGTGTACGGCGGTGAATGTGTCGTCAACGTAACGTAACCAGATGGGTATAGTTCGCGTGTAGGTAGCTAGAGAGAAGAGAGAATCTACGCTTGCTCGGTATTCCTGAATCCATGGACACAGAAAACACCAGCGAAGTAGTATACTGTTTCTTCGAGATGGAGCTTGAAATCGAAAATGCTAAAGACATAGAATTCCAACGCATTCACCGCATTGGTAAGAAGAAAGTTGGAGTACACAGACCGATCATTGTGCGTTTTCTGAGATTCCCCGACCGGGAAAGAGTATTCAAAAAAGCACTAGAGCTCAAAGAAGATATCGAAGTCAGAGTGTATACAGATCTACCCAAGGAAATTCAAGAATGCCGGAAAAAGCAATGGCCGAAACTTAAAAAGGCAAGAGAAGAAGGAAAAGTCACCTCTTTCGATAAAAAGGAACCAGACAAGTTATATATTGATGGACAGTTAATTCAAATGTAATGAAATATTTAGAAAGTAAGGTAAATTGTTTTGACGCTTTAGACTTGTATTTTTTCCCCTATATTTCGTATTCAAATTGCGGAGTTGGTTTCGCTCCAAATCCCATGGGCTGCATGACGGATAACAATATCTGCGGTCTTTATAACTTTTTATTGTGTTTAGTGTTAATCGTGTTTAATATCTGTACCACTGGGAATCTCTTTATTAATTTCAATTCATTATTCCTTTATTCTTTTTCCGTGCGCAATTGCAAGTATAAAACGAGCTTTGTAGTAGGTTTTCACTGCCATCATTCGAGAAGGAATATGCAGATTTTAAATTACTATCGTCAAATGTTCGGGATATTCGCTCCCCAACAAAAAGAAAAGCTCTCTTCATGTGGTTAAATGAATGGAAATATGACATTGCCTTCCTGCAAGAAACATACTGTACTGCGGACGTTGAAGACATCTGGAAAACACAGTGGCAAGGTAAGCTTTTCTTTTTGCACGGTACTAACCATAGTTGTGGAGTAATGGTCCTAGTAAGAAGTGATTTAGATTTCAATTTAAAATCTATCGAGGTAGATAATGAAGGACGATACGTTATAATAGAAGCCAACGTGCAAAGTTCCAATTTTTTGTTTGTAAATATTTATGCGCCCAATAAGGTACAAGAACAATGTTGATTTTTTGACAATTTGAAGGCTATCGAAAATTTGGTTGTCGATAAAGAGAATAAGATCATTATTGGAGGAGACTTTAATGTTACGCTCGATTCCAATTTTGACTGCACTGGTGGAAACCCGTCTAACAAAGATTCAATAAAAAATATCCAAGATATATGTCTAGATTTCGATTTAGTTGACATTTGGAGAATAAGGAACCCAGATACTAAATGCTTTACAAGGAGACAGAAGAAGCCGTTTATTCAAAGGTGATTGGATTATTGGCTTATAAGTGATGTTTGCCAAGACGACATTGAAAAATCTGACATCATATCTTTAATTAACTCTGATCATTCTGCAATTTTTCTTCATTTTAACAATATTGTTGATCAAAAACATGGCCCCTCATTTTGGAAATTCAATGCTAACTTAGCCGAGGACGGCAACTTCGTGACCTTGATAAATGAAAGCATCCCAACCTGGCTTGAGGAGTTCAAAACAATTGATGATAAGAGATTGCTATGGGATCTAATCAAATATAAAATACGGCAACTTTCAATAAAATAGGAAAGGAAAGGGCAAGTAAGAAAAGAAAAAGGATAACAGATATCGAGGCTTCGCTGAAGATTTGCGAGGAAAATTGCAGCAGATGTCCTTCTGCTGAAAATCTTGAACAATTCGAAATTTTAAAATTAGAGTACAACAGTATTTATGATGATTTAGCTCAAGGTGCAATCGTTTGATCTAAAGCAACTTGGTATGAAAAAGGAGAAAAGAGCAATAAGTACTTCTTGAACCTTGAATCGCACAAAAAAGCAAAAAGCTCTGTTCGTAAGGTTTTAAACAAAGATGGTGTCTTAGTAACAGATCCAAAGAAAGTATTGTACGAAATTGAAAAGTTTTACTCAGACCTTTATAAAGCTGACTCGTTAGCTCCATCGGATAATTTGTTAACGCCTTTCTTGGAAAACCTAGAGATACCTAAACTCACTGCCAATGATGCTCAAGTCTGTGAAGGGAAATTAACAGTTGCCGAATGTTTTAAGAGCCTCCAATTATTTGAAAACAACAAGTCACCTGGTGATGATGGATTAATGGTGGAATGTCGTTGGCAAAATAATGGTGGAGAGCTTAAATTACGCTTACGATCATGGTGAACTGTCCAACTCACAGAGACGGGCTATTATTACACTTATTGAAAAAAAAGTTAAAGACAGAAGGGACATTTCTAACTGGAGACCAATTTCGCTCATTAACGTCGACGTAAAACTGGTTCAAAAGCCATCGCTAAATGACTGGAGGCTGTCCTGCCTAGTATCATACACCACAATCAATCTGCATATGTCAAAGATAGGACTATCTGCGACACTGTTAGGTCTATTGAGGATATTTTGGACTACATCAAAAAGATACCAGATTGAAGGGAGACTAGTCTCAATAGACTTTAAGAAAGCTTTTGATTCTGTAAGCAGGGACTTTTGTTTCGGACTCTCTCTGCATTTCACTTCGGACCTTCGTTCAAACAATGGATCCAAACATTTTACACCAATATTTCAAGCTGTGTGTTAAATAATGGTTTTTCCACTCCCCCTTTCGAAATCCAGCCAGGGGTAAGGCAAGGAGACCCGCTCTCCTCTTGTTTGTTCATCATGGTTTTGGAGATCTTGACTATTAATATAAGAAGCAACAAAAACGTCCAGGGAACTACGGTAGATGGAGATGAGATTATATTGGAAATTTTTACGGATGATACTTCTTTAGCAAAGTTTCTTGAGCTTTTAGAAGACTTTGGAGAGTGTTCTGGTCTCAGAATAAACCAGGAGAAATCAAAAATAATGTTACTTGGAGGATGTACAAATTTGTTACCTGATCACCTTGTCAATCGTCTAGAAATTAAGACGTCTGTTAAAATCCTTGGAATTCATTTCATGTACGATTTATGCACCAAACGAAAGTTAAATTGTGACGATCTGATTAAATCGATCAAGGAAAAGTTAAGAATCTGGAGGTGGAGGGACCTTACAGTTATTGGTAGGATTCAAATTGTTAAAACTTTCATTATTCCAATTCTCCTATATCATGCAAGCATGATATGTCTAGACAAAGAATTCTTAAACAAGGCCAATAGCATTATATTCGATTTTATTTGGAAAGGAAGAGATAAAGTTAAACATCTAGCGCTTATTAGTGATATCGAAGATGGCGGACTCAAAGTTCCTCATCTTGACTCCATTATTAGAACCCAAAGAATTCTTGTTTGCAAGAGACTTGCAAACGAACAGTCCAGCAACTGGAAAACTATTTTACTGCATTACTTAAAACCTGTTGGTGGTATAATTATTTATCTTGTGTTGCGACTTTGATGTGAAAACCTTGCCTATCAAGCTTCCACTCTGTTACGAAGAATGTCTAAAATACTTTTCAATAAATTTTTGGGGGGAGGTTATTAAATGGATTAGCAGTCTTGACATCCAAATAGTCTCTGTTTGTTGTTAAGATATATTTGGCATAACAGACTCGAAAGAAGAATTGTTTGTAAATCACATTTTATTAAACGCGAAAAAATATATCTATTCTTACAAATGTAATAAGGTTAAACCTTCTTTTTTGGTGTTCCTTGCTAAAGTCAAGACCATTTACAAACTAGAAATGATGGTAGCTAAATCTGGCAACAAGTGGCCAACCCATTTTAAAAAGTGGGGCAAGTTTATAAGTGTATCAAAATTGTTAGCTATTCTCGCACAGCGTTTTTTATACTTGCAATTCAACACTTACTATTCAATATAATTGTAATCCAATTATCTTCAAAGCGCTTGTAAACTTGTAACTCCCAGGTGGTACTGTGACAAGTTGCGTGACTTGTTATGTGATATCTAACCACGTGCGTTTCTGTTATTATTGATGATTCAGTCAATCAAATGTCATTGCACAACCGGTGCTCTCGCATTACAGGGACGTCGCAGAACGGTGTGAGACTCGAAGCCATCGGCATGTTTGATTTCAATAAATTATCTCTCAAATACTGAAATGCTGTTTCTTACATGGTGGCAGCGGTGACCGGATTCACGCTCAATCGAAGAAATGGCCTCGGGATTTAGTTTGCCGCCGCCAACACCACTGGAAATTCATGATCAAAACGCCGCAGAGAAGTGGAAAAAGTTTAATTTGGCATGGAACAGCTATTCGCTAGCCACGGAGTTACACAAAAAGTCGGAAAAGGTCCAAGTGGCTACTCTCCTTACGGTCATAGGAGAAGAGGCTCGCGATGTTTATTCCACATTTACAGACTGGGCCGCAGAAGGAGACCAGGACAAGATTGCCCCAGTTCTACAAAAGTTTGCCGAATATTGCCAGCCACGTAAAAACGTCCCATTTGAGCGTTACCGATTTAATCGTCGGACACAAGAAGTTGGAGAAAGCTATGACCAGTACAAGACGGCACTCCGTAAGCTAGCAGAGGGATGTGATTTCGACACGATAAGCCCCGACAAACTACTCAGAGATCGTTTGATTTTCGGGATAAGCGACTCGAAAGTGAGAGAGCGGCTGCTAAGAGAATCCAAACTCGACCTAGCGAGAACAGATGAGATATGTCGCTCAGCCGAAAGCATGCACGCGCAGATGAAAATCGTGGGAGACGTCGCCGAAGCGGAGGCAAACAAAGTAGATTAGGACCAGAAACCTAAAGGAGATCAGGAACGCATACCTAACTCGTGGAAGTCCAAGAAAAATCGAAGAAAACAGTGGCGGTGTGGCAAAGAGTGTTTAAAATGTGGATATCAACATCCGGAAAAATTGGAATCCTGTCCCACGATCGGCCAGGAATGCCTAAAATGTGGAAAGCGGAACCACTTCGCATCTAGATGTCCATCGAAGGAAGTTAAGGCGACTGACCTAGGAGACGATGATGAAGCTGGCGAGATGTACCAGATTGAAGTAGCAGCTGTGAAACTTGACGATTCGCAACTAGTGACACTGAAACTAGGGTCTGGTAATTTTGTCCGTTTCCAACCGGACACTGGAGCCCAGTGCAACGTGTTACCATTACAAGTTTATAAGAAGGCATCCAAAGATGAGAAGCTTGGAAAAGTGAATCGTATGCAAGCATCGCTGGTTGCTTATGGAGGCTCGAAAATTAAAGTCATTGGTCGCGTCAGCATCCGCGTTTGGAGAAACGAGAGGTCATACCTTCTGGACTGCCGCTTGGTGGACAACGAAGACATCCGCCCAATTCTCGGTATCAAGTCATGCTTAGCTATGAACATCATACAGTACAAGGACAATGACCTCCTCAACAAGCCCGAGACAGGAAGTTCCCTTGTTTATGCCGTCGAAGACCAGCCATCACCAGTAACCAAAGAGAAGCTAATGTTGCAGTTCCCAGATGTTTTCAGTGAGGGCCTGGGACAACTGGATGGTGAATATAAGATTAGATTGGATGAAAATGTCCCGCCTGTACAACACGCTCCGCGTCGTGTCGCAGTAGCATTAAGGCCTCAGCTTAAGGAAACATTAGATGCTCTAGAGGCCCAAGGTGTCATTGCCCAAGTGACCACGCCCACCAAATGGATAAGCTCCATGGTCGCCGTTCCAAAGAAAAATGGAAAGCTGCGGATATGCCTTGACCCTAAAGACCTAAATCGTGCCATACAAAGAGAGAATTACCAACTTCCGACAGTAGAAGACATCGCAACACGCCTTCATGGAGCAAAGGTCTTCACGGTCATGGATGTTAGGAATGGGTTTTGGCATGTAAGCTTAGACGAAGAATCATCATATCTGACGACCTTTCAAACACCTTTTGGCCGTTATCGCTGGAAGCGCATGCCATTTGGCATCTCATCAGCTCCAGAAGTGTTCCAAAGGAAAATGCACGAGCTCATTGAAGGTTTGGCTGGGGTTGAAGTAGTGGCGGATGATTTTATTGCAGTTGGATATGGCAACACATTTGAGGAAGCGACACGAGACCATGACAAAACTCTCCTCGAGTTCCTCAAGCGATGCGAAGCAAAGAATGTTCGCCTAAACCCAGAGAAGCTGAAGTTGCGACAGTCGCAAGTGCTGTTCATCGGACACATGGCAACCGATCAGGGACTAGAAGTAGACCCTGCCAAAGTTCGAGCTATTGTTGAGATGCCTCCCCCCACAGACAAGCTTGGTGTTCAACGACTTCTGGGACTGGCCCAGTACCTCGCCAAGTTCCTTCCACACCTGTCGGACGCCACCAAGCCGTTAAGAGACTTAACGCAGTCTAATGTAGTGTTTGCCTGGAATGAAGCGCAACAAACAGCGTTCGAGAAACTAAAAGAAATGGTGACGCGCACCCCATTCCTACGTTATTACAATCTTAAGGAAGAGGTCACATTACAGTGTGATGCGTCTCAGTCTGGGCTTGGAGCAACGCTAATGCAGAATGGACAGCCCGTCGCGTACGCCTCACGAGCACTGACACCGGCCGAGACACGTTACGCTCAAATAGAAAAGGAATTGCTCGCGATTGTCTTTGCGTGTGATCGTTTTGATGCTTATGTCTATGGCAGAGACCTGGTAAACGTAGAGACAGACCATAAACCGTTGGAGCTGATCTTCATTAAGCCATTGGCCGCAGCCCCAAAGCGTCTGCAGCGGATGTTGTTGCGCCTGCAGAAATACAACTTACAAGTCAAGTACAAAAAGGGGAAAGAAATGCTTCTGGCAGATACACTGAGTCGCGCCTACCTGCCAGAGGTGAATGCTACCGAGTTTTCAAGAGAGTTAGAAGACATAGATCACCGTGTCTGGCTCCCGGTGACTGGTGACCGTTGGTAACAGCTGAAAAATGCAGCAGCAGATGACCCAGTACAGCAGAAGCTACGGGACATCATCAGAAGTGGATGGCCAGAAAACAGAGCACAGGCTCCCGAATGTGTGCGCCCCTACTTTGACGTGCGTGGTGAATTAACCATCCAAGATGAACTTGTCTTAAAAGGTCAGCAGATCGTCATTCCTGCAGTTCTGAGGAAGGAACTTATGGAGCAGACACACGCGACTCACATTGGCATTGAAGGATGTATACGCCGTGCGAGAGAAACCCTGTATTGGCCACGTATGACCACGGAGATCAAAGAGTACATCTCCAAGTGTGACATCTGTCTGACTCATCGCGCTGGCCAGGGAAAAGAACCTATACTGCAGCACGAGTTCATCGCACGGCCCTGGGCTAAAGTCGCTGCTGACCTCTGTGAGATTGACAACAGAGTGTTATTAGTTGTCAGTGACTACTTCAGTAACTTTATCGAGGTAGCTCGCCTTAGCAACCTCACCTCCCGGGCCATAATCAGGGAGCTGAAAGCAATATTTGCAAGATTTGGTGTACCCGACACCTTAGTCACGGACAATGGTCCACAGTTCTCCTCTGCCGAGTTCACACTTTTCGCAAAGACATGGTCGTTTGAACACAAGACGTCGTCGCCAACCTACCCTCAATCAAATGGAAAGGCAGAGAAAGCAGTCCAGACCGTCAAGAATCTGTTTAGAAAGTGCAAGGCATCCGGAACCTCAGAATTTCAAGCATTGTTGGACTGGCGCAACACACCCACAGCTGGAATTGGAACCAGCCCTGCCCAACGTTTGATGGGTCGCCGCTGTAAGACACTGCTCCCAGTAGCAGGCTCCCTATTGCAGCCCAACTTTCCCACAGAAGAAGATAGTCGCAAACTGTTAGGTACAAAGCAGCGGCAACTGTTCTACTATAACAAGCAAGCTAAACCTTTGGAGCCAATCAGTATCGGCGACACGGTACGCATGAGACTACCCGGTGAGAAAACATGGAGTCCTGGAACATGCACAGCAACAGCAGGACCCAGGAGCTTCAGGGTTTAAGTAGGGAACGCAGTTTACAGGAGAAATCGAAGGCAGCTGATGAAGACAGGCGAGCCAAACGAGGCTACCTTGCCAGAGGACGTGTGTTTCCCGGACAACCTGACACCCATGAGGGACGAAGCCGAAGCTACTGCCTCACCTGAGAACTACCCTGCATCAGTACCAAGTGAAACCGCTGGCCCGCGGAGGTCACAGCGGCAAACGAAGCCTCCTGGGTGGCTCAAAGACTTTATCGCCCCCTAAGGGGAACGTTTTTTGTTTGAGACCTCATATAGGAGTCTGTTCTCAGTTAACTTTTTTTAATTAGAGAATAGGGAAGATGTGACAAGTTGCGTGACTTGTTATGTGATATCTAACCACGTGCGTTTCTGTTATTATTGATGATTCAGTCAATCAAATGTCATTGCACAACCGGTGCTCTCGCATTACAGGGACGTCGCAGAACGGTGTGAGACTCGAAGCCATCTGCGTGTTTGATTTCAATAAATTATCTCTCAAATACTGAAATGCTGTTTCTTACAGGTACAGTGTGTTTGTGTAAGTGTTTCAAATTTGTGCGTTTGAATTGTAACAAATATGTATGTTATCTATTGTGTGTTGTAAAAAAACCTTTCAGTATGAAATAAATATCATTAAAATACAAAAAAAAGCTTCAACCAATTCAAGCGAAGTTGAATGACCTTGTTAAGCAAATGAACGACAATTATACGGCTCTACATACAAAACTTGAGCTACTTGAAGCAAGAAATAGGAGTTTAGAAGCTGAAAATGCTACTCTGACCAACAGATTGCAAACTTGCGAAACCTGTTTAAACAATTTGGAACAATATTCCCGCCGAGAATGTGCAGAGATTTCTGGTATACCTGAGGTGAAAGAAGAAAACACTGACAACATTGTGATAAAGGTTGGTTCATTAATCGGATTAGGATGAGTAGCACGGTCACCCTGCCATTTGGCAGTGATGTGTATTTACTTAGGTATATCTTCGCAAGGATTTAACCTCACTACCTGACACTTTCCACGATAGAAGCTTAACTATATCCCTTCATTTTGGTGTGAAGAAAACAAGGTTCGCGATCAAGCCAAAATTTTAATAAATATACATTTTATTAAAATGTATTTATTTCTGCGTGTAACGCGTAACATAAAATGTGTCTGATGGAAGCAAAAAATGAAATATTTTCATACTGATTGCACATAGAGACTTTGTTTTTTATATCTTAGAAGATTATCAACAGAAGCAAGAGACAATATGATTTTTAACAAGAATGGTTTATTCTAGAGTAAGATATCAACGTTTCTTTTCGTTGGAATACAATGTAACGCTTCACATTTTCCAAACTACCGGAGTACACAAAACTAAGAATAACTACATTTTGATCTGCGCTAGGATCACGAAAGTGACATAAACGTATTGGGCATACATCATAGTGTTTACAAACCAAGACTGAAGTCCCACCGTCGAATAGACTGTTTTCTAGATCAAAAAGAAATGTGCGGAAACACATTTCGTAATGCACTGGTCAATTGAAACCTCCACCCCCCGACCCCCGGGGCAGGGCGGGGAATTAACGCGGCCATACCGGTGATTTAACGCGTATTTAACAGCGTGAAATCACCGGGAGTCGGGGAATTTAACACCTGCCGTTTTTAAGCGGGGTATTTTAGCGGGGATTTAACGCTGCACCGGAAGTCTGGGTAGCTCGGTCGCTTTATGTTGAGGACTGGGTCCTAGTCTCTCCGACTCTCCTCCATGTGAAAGAAGATGGCGGACGGTGCGAGAAAGGTATTTACACGCTTCATTCTTCTGAATCTTTAATTAAAACGGGCCATCCTGTCTATATATTGTTCTTCTGTGAGAATTTAATGTTCTATAATCGAGAATTTATTTGAATTACGTAGATTTTCGAACTATTTTATAATGCAAATTACACAATAACTTGCATCTGAGAAACTCAAATATAGTTTTTCAGTAATTTATTTATTTACTTCCATTCACAGAAGATGTGGTCATTGTAGACAAAGATGTGTGGTGCTGGTGTCGTGAAGAAGAGCATGGGGACATGCTTATGTGCGAAGGAGATGATTGCCCAATTAAATGGTTCCACTTTGATTGCATGGGACTATTGTACAGCCCAGCCTTTTCTTGGTATTGCCCCGATTGTAATGGTAAGTGTTAGATTACTCTATTGGTTCAGTTAATGACATGAGCCACCTCAATTAAGAAAAGGGTGGCAGTGGCTAATAAATTAATGACTGCTTTCTACCTGTTACAGCAATTTATGGCATCTGACTGGGATCTAACTGACTTTTATTTGTTCTTGCTTTATCCACAGATGAACCTGAGCAGTTTTGCCTATGCAACCAGGCAGAATTGGGGTTGATGTTGGCCTGTGACAACAGTGAATGCACTATCCAGTGGTTCCACCTTTCCTGCGTGGGTCTCACAGTTGCTCCAAAGGGGGCATGGTTGTGTCCCAAGTGTAAGTCTTAATGGCAAAATAGCAAAAAAGCCATATAATCCTTCCAGGGAGTAGATGGACACTACATACTTTCAAAGACTCTATGGTGCATGCATGTTCTTGTAGCTATGACATTGTTACTATTTGGATATTGGTTAATTTGATTGTTTATTGGTCACTTTGAATTAAATTAGCGTTAAATGAAGGACCACTTAAAAAGCTTCCAAAGCAGTGTCACTGTATCAGATTTATTGACATTTGTAAACAAACAAATGAAGTTTGGTTGTTCATATGATACATGTTTATATTGTTTCTGTTCCTATATGTGAGTCGCAATCCCAACAGCTTTTGTCATATAAAAGCCTAGCAGTCCAAGTTTGTATAATTCTTCAAGCACAGGAAGAGCGACAACATCGCAGTTCCCTGCTGGACAGTGGACGTTCATTGAAAAATGTCAGTAAGAAACTATGCATGACTTATAATCTACTTGGGAAATATCTAAAAAAGGACAAAATCTGTTTTGTGTTTTTACTGTGAAGCGACCAAAAAATACCGGGGCCATGGTGACGGGGGTTTTAACAACGAATGTTTCCCCGATGACCGGGGGAAATGGCCAAGTTTAACACTACATAAATGTTAAATTCCCCGCCCTGCCCCGGGGGTCGGGGGGTGGGGGTTTCAATTGACTAGTGCATAACGGTCCTGTAGAGCTTGATTCCATCGCATAACAACGAGTTGATCTGTAGCCAGACGGGATACTTGGAGGGTTGAATAAACAAGTTTACATCCCCTTGTTGGGCTTGTGTTAAGCTAACATTGCCGAAAGTTTCGGCCGTTTTGGTTGTATCTGAGGCTGAAAATTTACGTTTCGTCGACGCGGAAACACTTTTCGCCATTGCTGCCATGTTCACGAACCGTAACGAAGGAAGGTGGTCAGAAAATATGGCGAAAAACTCAACCGAAACGTCCCCAAAACTCCCTCGTTCTCCTCTTCTGCTTCGCAAGCACATGATCTGTTTTCACAAGCATCAGTAGGGGGGGGTCTTTGAACAATTTGCAGGGGCAAATTATTGCATAACACTGAAATATTGCGTGATTTTTAACACGTTCGCTCAGAACTATATTCACTGAGGGAATTCAACCGCATCTGATGGAAACAAAAGAGTCTAATCTCAATACAGGTATTTCGCGAAAGAAAGCAGCTCAAGAAAGAAAAGCGGCGGCCAGAAGGGAAAAAGACAGGGCCTACTATCAGCAAAACAAAGAGAAAAAGATCTCTCAAGTTAAAGCACGGAGGAAAAAATTGCAAGCCGAGAAGCCAAGCCAGCCGCTCACGCAACGCGTTGCGAAAAAAAGTGAACGCCAAGAAAAAGAAACGCAACGCCGAGAAGCTGCCCGTATCGCTGCACAAGAAAGAAGAGAAAAGATAAGACAGCAAACGAGAGAAAGAGTAAGAAAATACCGTGAAAAGAAGCAAACAGCATCACAAGAAGAAGATAGTGTGAATTCTCCTGGTTTCGCAAACCGGACGTCAAAAAAACGTGTCACAGATAAAGTTAAAAAGGCACTCCCTTCCACTCCCCGAAAAAAGGCGGAAGTTGTGCAAACCATTGCCAAAAGCCCGCGGACAAGGAAGATTCTATCTGCGAGCGGTTTGTTAAAGACACCTGAAGAAGAAAAGGAAACAGAAACTTTAAGGGCACTTGCTTCGGATATTTCTGAAGGATTGAACGAAGTGAAGCGTTCTGGGTCAAATGAAAAACGGGCCGTTTTTAAAGCTTTTAAATCGCTTGCATTTGGGGAGAAAATTAAAAAAGCAAATGCAAAAAAATCTGTAGGAAAACTTGTTAACCTTGGCGAGAAGAGTATCGGCAAAGCTATCCAGCATCGTGAAAAAATTTTAAAAGGGGAAGTAGAAAACTGGCTGTATACTAAACGAAAGGTTAGAGGAGATGCATTGACAGACAAGGATAGCAAAGCAATCTATGATTACTGGACAAACACAGCAAGCCGACCAACAGGAGATAAAAAAGATTTTGCA
Source organism: Porites divaricata (assembly GCA_038088405.1). Lineage (NCBI taxonomy): Eukaryota > Metazoa > Cnidaria > Anthozoa > Scleractinia > Poritidae > Porites > Porites divaricata. The sequence continues at coordinate 16,079,323 of JBBMOI010000002.1, forward strand.
AAGAAGAGAATTGGCAAGAATGATTACATTCACCATGCAAAACATGTGCTTGAAAAAACACAAACCGAAGCATTTATTCAATTTAGCACTCTCCACCCCGAAATTAAAGTCAAGCAAAGGAAATTTGAAAGCTTGAAACCATTTTTTGTCAAGCAGGCCAAAGAAAGGGACAGAAAGTCATGTTTGTGCAGAAAACATGTGGAAACACAGCTTGTTTTCTCTGCATGCATGAAGTTTAGAAAAGCAGTCATGAAAAACTCTGCTGCAGGAGATCTGCCAATTCAAGTACCAGCAACATTGTCTGAAGCAGTGGAGTCCACTCTCTGCCCTAAACCTGAAGATGCTCCATTCCACAACATCAAGTGCTTACAAAGAGAATGTGACCAGTGTGGTGTAGCTTTGTTCAAGCTTCTTCCTGAGGAAAGTTCAGATGAGGGATCTACAAGATGGTCACGCTATGACTACATTCGCACAGGAAAGTTTCTTGCCAATGGTCAAGAAAAGAAAAAAATCGCCCGGATTCAGAAGGAAACTCCCCCATCAGAGCTCTTCAAGTATTTCAAGACGCTGCTTTCGGTCTATCCCAGTCACGCTTTCATGGCTCGATGGCAACGTGAGCAGCTTGACAGCTTGCTCGACAACCTTCCTGCAGGTCACGTGGTGTGTGTGCATGACTACTCCGAAGGCTACACTTGCCGGCAACAGGATGAGATCCAATCGGAATACTTTGATGTTGCCAAGGTATCACTCCATGTCACCATACTTCACCGCCATGCAGTAGAAGAAGTTGATGGAGTAGCAAGTACAGAAGACGACCCTCCCATTGTGAAGGAGCACATTTTTGTTATATCTGATGACCCAGTACAAGATTATGACAGTGTTCACAAGATGCAAGAGCTGATTCACAATTACTTAAGCACTGATATTCGCTACAACACCCAAATGATGCATGAGTTCACTGATGGATGTACTGCTCAGTACAAATCCCGGCACTGCATCGGTGACCTCTCCTGTTCTCTTGCTGACTTTGGCTTCCCCGTCCAGAGAAACTACTTTGAGACCTCACATGCCAAGGGAGAGCAGGATGCAGCAGGTTCTCACGTGAAGCAGAAAGTCAGCCAAGCTGTCCTTAGAAGAACAGCCACCATCAACAATGCCAGAAGCATGTATGACTTCTTGGTCCAGCATTTTTCTCAGCCAGCACGCTCAAGCTTCTCCGCAAGAACAAATTCAGTTCAGTTAAAGCGTCGGATTTTCTATTTTGTGCCATCTTCTGGGGAAGGATCAGTTGTTAGGAGTAGAGCTGGACGCAGATTCAGAGAATTAAAAGGAATTCAAAAGTTGCACTGCATGAAGACCACCCCTCAGCAAGGAAAAGTGCACGTGCGACACCGCTCATGCTACTGCATCAACTGTATTGTCAATGACGAGGAGAAATGCACCAACAAGGCGTGGCTTGATGAATGGAAGCAGGTGGAGCTAGCCAGGGAAGGTGATGTGGCAACAACTCGACAGGCTGCTGAGACCCCAGTGCTTGACCAAGATACTGCCTCCTACATAGCGGACCTCGCCAACAAGAGCAGTACAGTGGCCATAGCTGCTGAAGATGATCCTGTCTACGACTTCTATCTTCTCAAGATCATTTCAGAAGGAGTTGAAGAACTAGACAGTGACATGACAGATGACTATCAGTGTCATTATCAGCAAGGAGACAGAGTCCTCAGAGGTCACTTTTACCTCAGAGAAAACATTCACGACATGACTTTCACCATTGATGAAAAACATACAGCCATTGTATATGCTGCCACTGTCCGCCATATTTGTGGTGAACTTCCAGTCAAAAAGAGGGGGCGAAAGTTTATCTATAAGCTGCCTTTAAGAGAAAATGAGGAGATTATTGCCTCATTGTGACATTTTAGTTAAAAATCTTATATATTTTTTCATTTCATCTCACATTTTTTCAATGAAACAAGAAAAACAGAAATGTGCCATGCCCACAAGGGATTGTGGGTAATGGCAAAAGTGTCGATAATAATAAGAAATAAATGAAATATTTACAGGTATTGATTGCAATGTGCATTTAGGTCAAAATTAAAGTCAGCAAGTGATTGAAAACGAAAAAATAGAATAAAGGAAATTTATTCAGCCCACATGGGGAATAAATGATTTTATGCTGATTGTTAGTACCAGTCTCCCAGCAAACGGTAGGGGGGGTCATCCGGGTCTGTAAGAATTCAATATTTAAGCGTATGAGGCCAGGTTACTGTCCTCTTTTCCAAACTCGAGCTCTACTAGCAGTTCACAGTTTTATGCAGTTCGCATTTACAGACCTTGTCCTTTTCGCTTCTGGGAAAGAGATCTACTAAAGTCAGTGAGGGGACGCCAAAAAGTTAAGTCTAAACGTTGTTATCAGTTGAGATGAATATTTTTCGCGCACTAACTCGTTCGAGGCGACTCGATGGCTGGCTTTCCGCTGCCATGTGCTTTGTTGGTTGGCCATTCTTTCGTACGGAGAATGACTAAATTCATCGAACGAAACCAAGTCGGTGGTTTGTATTCACCCACCTTCGGCGTGGATGGCACATGTAACGTTAAGACGATCGGAATTGGGGGGAGAACCGTGGACAAACTGATAAAGTTTGATTTACAAGCCATTCAGGGTACCGCCCCCAATGTCATAATTCTTGACATTGGCTCGAACGATTTGTGCGACGAGCAAGCTGCCCCGGATTCAGTCGCTTTATTGATTCTCGCGTTAGTTGAGATACTTTTAAAAGATTTACAGCTACGAATTTTAGTTTTATGCCAAGTCTTACCCAGGGAAAACCAGCCATTCGCGGAATACAACGACAGGGTTTGGAGATTAAATGGCTTGCTAAGGGAAGCTGTTAAAGGCCTTCACGGGGTAAAGTTCTGGTTACACCGTGGTTTATGCAATCCTTCGCGTAACATTTTTACCCGGGATGGAATTCACTTGAACGATGAAGGCCAGCAAGCGCTGTATCGCAGCTACCAAGGAGCTATTTTATTCGCCCTGAACTGGCAAAGAGATGGGCACGACACGCAGTCTTCAATTGCATCATAGCTTCTGCTATAGGGCTCGCCTTTTAGTTCTCAGTTATTTTGGATTGTCCGTCACTCTTAATTTCAATGTTTGTTTAGTTTGAGCAAACCATACAAGGCTTACTACTGTATAGTATTAGGGTGACATTCTTCGTATGAGCATAAATGAAAGGTGGTTAGTGTTTTTTACATTCTGCAGTGTTATATTGCCAAGTTCCGGAGCAAGAAATAATGTTGTTATTTGTTTTAGGGTACTGGCTAGCCCTGCCCCCCCTTTCCTATCTTTATCTCCCGTGGTATGGGTTAACGGGAGATGGTGCCTCAGTAGGTTATTGTTTTAATCTCCCGTGGTAAGGTGTCCCATGCGATGGTGTCGCAGAATGTTATTGTTTAGGGTACAAGCTACCCCTTATCTCCCGTGGTACAGTGTACCGTGAGACTGTGTCTCAAAATGTATTGTTTTAGGGTGCAAGTTACCCATTATCTCCCGTGGTACGGTGTACCGTGAGACTGTGTCTCAAAATGTATTGTTTTAGGGTGCAAGCTACCCATTATCTCCCATGGTACAGTGTACCGTGAGACTGTCTCAAAATGTATTGTTTTAGGGGGCAAGCTACCCATTATCTCCCGTGGTACAATGTACCGTGAGACTGTGTCTCAAAATGTATTGTTTTAGGGTGCAAGCTACCCATTATCTCCCGTGGTACGGTGTACCATGAGACTGTGTCTCAGAATGTAAAATTTTTATTCAGGGAAAAAGTATGTGGTGTCTGGCATGGTAACTTTTCGGCAGGGGCTTTTTGCCTCGAGCCAATCATGCAATTACAGTGCCGCTGGGGGAGTAATAAATTCCTACCGTTGACTTAAGTCAACAGTTGATACCTCATACATTAGTGTTTCCCAACTGTTAGGGGTAATATAGTATAATCCAATCCGTAACAGTCTCTGGCAGGGTACGATAACAGAACACAAAAGATGCTACACTAAACATTGTCAACATTTGTTAACAGTATGCCACCAAAAAGGAAAGCCAGCTCCGCAGACAGAGTGGCCCGAAGGAGACGGGTTCCAGAAGATGATCCTCACCCGAGTCAGCTAACCATTCAGCCAGCTACAAGGGAGCCCCCACAGAGTTTGACAGCGGCCAATCCACCACCAGCACAGAACGAGCAAAGCGTTAACGCAGCCTGGCTGGCCATCTTAGGAAATTCCATAGCAGCGGCTGTGCAGAAAAGTCTGCAAGAGTCTGGTATCAGCCTCACCACTTCACAAGCACCAAGTCAGCCAGGAATACAATTTGTCTCAGAGGCACCCCAGACCAATAGGGTGGGCACCCATCCACAAGATGGCTCGGTAGGCCAAACGTCAGTTCAAGCAGCAGTGCAACAGGTGACAGCCCACCTAGTGGAAGGAGCTAAAGAGCCTCCAAGTAGTAAGAAGACATTTGTTTCTAGTGCTGTTCCCTTGTCACAGGGAGTGTCAGACAAGGTCAAAAAACAGATCTGGGGTAATGAGTATGTTGATTTTGCAGTGATATTCAGTAACGGTTCTACTAGTGATGATCAATATACGTTTAAGGTACTAAATGGGAGGGGAGAGAAACCTATCCTTTCCTTAGAACAAAATGTTAAAAAACAGCCAATTCACACCATTGATCACTGGACGGCTGCTTTTCAAGCATTTGTGGCCGTGTATTGTGACATTTCCCTTCAGAAACAGCCCAATTAATGAAATATGGTGCCACAGTCAGAGACCTTGCTGAACGGGGGGCCAATTGGAAATTTTATGACGAGAATTTCCGTTTGTTACGCCAGAGGGAAGTCATGCCGTGGGCCCACATCCATAGCGAGCTCTGGCTGAGGGCCAGTGTACCCAAAACCAAACAGCCTATCCCATCAAAGTCTACACAAAAACAAAGTGGGCAGTTTTTTCCAAAGGGGTTTTGCTGGACTTTCCTCAGGGGAGGCAACTGCCCAGGGTGTGACTTCAAGCACCAGTGCTTTAAATGTGGCCTTAATCACCCCGTTTCCCGCTGCAAGCAAAACCAGAAACGAGCGGGACAGCGCCCTTTCGCAAAACCAGGCTGGTCAAACAGAACCACCTCCACCCCCTCAGCTACCCACACCAGTCAAGGTTAGCAGACTAGCCATATATCTCACAGGTTACGATGACGAGCTTAAGACAAATTTGATTGAAGGTTTCACTTTTGGATTTAGATTGCACTTTCAGGGACCCTATAAGGCCTCAAGTTCACACAATTTGATTTCGGCAATGCAACACCCGGACGTGGTGGACACCAAGTTGGTTAAGGAAAGGCAAAGCGGGCGCATACAAGGGCCCTTTAATTATCCACCTCTCCTTGACTTGCGAGTGTCCCCTTTGGGGGTAATACCAAAGAAAGCCCCTGGGGAATTTCAACTGATTCATCATTTATCCTTTCCGTATGGAGATTCAATTAATACATTCATTCCCCCAGAATTTTCAACAGTCCAACATGCTACAGTCGATGATGCTATCAATATCATAAAATTTTTAGGCAAAGGCTGTGTGTTAGCCAAGACTGATGTGAGGAGTGCATTTCGAATAATACCAGTGCATCCTTCTGACCACCCCCTATTGGGTTTACAATGGAGGGGGCAATGGTATTACGATCGTTGTCTCCCAATGGGTTGTTCTAGTTCATGCAAAACTTTTGAAAGTTTAAGCACAGCAATGGAATGGATCGCTCGCAATAAGCTCGGTATTCCTCACATTTTACATATTTTAGATGATTTTTTTATAATCGGGGAGTCCATTCGAGATTGTCAGGCTAAACTACAAAGGTTTTACACTTTTGCAAAGACATAGGGGTTCCCATGGCTCCCGAAAAAACAGAGGGTCCTTCTTCAGTACTCGCATTTGCAGGCATTGAATTAGATTGCCTTAGGTATGAAGCCAGGCTTCCTCAAGAAACGGTAGACAAATGCATCGATGGTATCAAGAATGCTCGGGGGCGGCATAAGATCACCCTTAGGGATCTGCAATCCCTGATTGGTTCCTTGAATTTTGCCTGTTCGGTAATCGTTCCGGGTAGAGTATTTCTGCGTCGGATGATTAACTTGACAATTGGCAAAAAGCACCCCCATCATTTCATTCGGATTACAAAAGAAATAACACACAATTTGCAAATGTGGGAGATATTTTTCCAGTCCTTTAATGGCAAATCATTTTTCTTAGAGGAAGCTTGGGCAACTTCAGGTCAGCTAAGATTTTATACCGATGCGGCAAAATCCAAGGGTTATGGTATAGTCTTCGGGAGCCACTGGGCATATGGTGAATGGCCAAACAACTGGAAAACCGAACGCGATATTTCTTTTCTTGAGTTTTTTCCGATTGTTGTAGGGTTAAGCTTGTGGTGCCATAATCTAAGGCACAAGAAGGTTCTATTCATGACAGACAATGAGAGTGTGGTTCACGTTATTAATAAACAGACATCAAGAGACCCATCCTTGCTATCCTTGATTAGAAAGATGGTGTTAATTTGTTTGCGGAATAACATGCTATTCAGAGCAAAACACATATCGGGCGTTAAGAATGGGCTAGCTGATAGTTTGTCTCGGTTGCAGGTCGACAAATTCAAGGGCCTGTCTCAAGGGATGGATCGGGTCCCGACTCCCCTACCCAGACATTTGAGGCCGGAGAATTGGGTGATACCCTAAGACGCTTACTTGAAGCTAGCCTTAATACTGCTTCATTGCCAACCTATAGACGTCCTTGGGAACTTTTACATCGTTTTCAACGTGAGAGATTACCAGCGACGACTTCAATCTTTCCTCTATCAAGTGACATCTTAGCTCTGTTTCTGGACTATTTGGCGGAGAGAAAATATACAGGGTCCACGGTTATGACTTATATTTCAGCTTTGAGTTTTCCTCATCGTCTAGGGGGTTGGCCAGACCCCACAAAATCAGAAATGGTGAAACTAGCTTTGCGGGGATATAGCAAGTTATATCCATCACAAGACACTAGGCTCCCTATTACCCTACCAATATTAGAACGCATTATAACCGCATGTAATCACTTGTCTTCCATTTGTTACCAGCGAAAGCTGTTAAAGGCCATGTACTCTCTCGCATTTTTTGCAGCATTAAGAGTGGGAGAAATTACTGGGGGCCCTGGTCAGCAGGCAAAAAATGTAATAACGATTGACCAACTTTTCTTTTTAAAAGATGGTCTCAATAACATTGTTGCTGCCAAATTAGTCTTGACACATTATAAACACAGTGATCCAACAACACCAGTAGAGTTGATTATATATAGAGAGAATCCTGTTTGCCCAGTCTCTCTGGTGTTAGACTATGTTTCGATCCGAGGAAAGGCCCCAGGGCCACTTTTTTGCTGGGCTGATGGGGCATCTATTTCTAGGTCTTATTTTACTCGGTTTCTCAAAGAAGTGTTACAATATTGCGACCTCGATGAAGATAGATATAAAACACACAGCTTTCGCATCGGTGCAGCCTCATGGGCCGCAGCAAAAGGAATGCCTGACTCTCAGATAAGAGTGTTTGGTAGATGGAATTCCAACGCATTTCTGAAATACATTCGCATACCAACCCTTGGGTCAAAGTCATGACTTACAAAGGATAACCTTCCCATTATGCCCAGTGGCTTCACATCTTACAGTAACTGTTTGACTTAAGGTACGGGTTCAACACATTTTGAGCAGGGGCCAAGTGTGGGTGAACCTTTACCAATATAGCCCGTACACGTAAATTGATGAAGCATGTAAGCAGATTCTAGTTCAGCTATGTAGTGAATGGCTCTAGTAGTTAATATTTGGACCTTTTGAGCAGGGGCCAAAGGTCCAAGAGGTTTGTCAAGTCTTTTCGATCACCCTTCTCCCTCAGGGTGTTATGGGCCTGGCTCTGCATTCAGGAGGGATCAGGTTTCCCCCAAAACCAGGGGTTTTTCCTGACGGGCAGCAGGCCTCAAAATTATAAGACCTTCGGGTGAGCCTTCAGTTCTAAGTATGGATGGCCAGCTGTGGGCATTCACATGTAATTAGTGTTTTAGGTATCTTAGTGGGACCTTTTGAGCAGGGGCCAAAGGTTCATATCAGAGTTTTCCATAATCCATCCATTTCAGCATTGTTCAATACGTTACTTAATGTAGCTTGGTTTATGACAATAACGAGATTGTGATGTCGCGTTCATGTAGTCATTAATCCACACTCTAGCAGTAGCAGAGTGTTGGAGCTGGATGTCATTAATAGTTGAACTTTGAACATTGAACTCCACATTAGAGTGTGGAACTTAAAAACGTTAAGCTGAGGCCCAAGTTGCCAATGTTGTTGTTTTAGCAAATACTAAGCATGTCAATCAACATTACTAGATACAATGCAGTGGCTTTGGGTGGGGGGCCCCTTCAGGGCTTTGGCGGGTACTACCCCACCTTTGCTGGGAATGATTTTGATCGTTGAATGTTTTTTTTGAGTAAATGTTTTATTGTTATTAAAATAAACAGCCACCTGGTGGCCAAAAATGGCATATTATGTTTTGTCAGTTGTTCCCAGCAAACTGTATAGCAAATGAATCTAAGTTTTTACAATAACAGAGAGCATAAATAATATTTTTGGAGCATGTTACAGCAAATGGCTATATGACTGTGCTACTCATCTAGATATAACGAAAGATGATATATCAGCGAGTCATCGATTGCTAAAACCATCTTACAGTGCTGCGGGGTAACACCTATGATCATAATATTAAACCACTTGAACGAATGCAAAAGAAAGCAACCCGTCTAATTACCTTTTCTGATTTTGATGCCCATACTAGTCCTTTGTTTTCTCAACTCAAACTTCTAAAACTTCAGGATCATATCAAACTACAAACTCTTTACTTCATGCACCAATTCTTCAATGGCAAATTACCAAAGATTTTCGACTCCTTTTTTATTAAAACTTCAGATAAGCACAATGTCAACACTCGCTTTGCAACTAGGTCAACTTTCTATGTACCGAAAATTCGAACAAACTATGGCAAATTCAACATTCGTTACAATGGACCTATTCTATGGAATGAGACTGATAAGAGATTTAAGATTCTAACTCCTTACTCATTTACAAGAGAATTATCATTGCATTTAATTAATTTCTATTAACTTTTCTTTTAATTGCTATATTCTGGTATTTCTGGTATTCTTTTTTTTCTACTACTATCTTTTTTATTGTACTTAAATGCTTAAGAATTATTTGTTCTGTAATCTACTTCCTTAATTAAGTGAGTAAAATGTAAATGCCTCTTTTCTGACTAGATATTTACTTTAAATTAATAAATGTGGTCACCCAACTAGTTTAGCTTTTTAGTTATTTTGGGTGACCAGCAACTGTGTGTACTTTAAATTTATTTATTGTTTAAATATTATTGGCAATTTTGCAGTTCAAATAAACCTTGTTGTTGTACTGTACCAGAATGGTAACCTGCTAAGATGGAGCAAGAAAAAACTAAAATGGAGGCGATGCTGAGATCCATTTTGGATGACATCTTAGAATCCAAACTGAGGGCCATCTTGTCATCCATCTTGGATGCAAAGCTGAAGACTTATGAGGAATTGATGAACTTCTATAATACAAAATTTGAAACAATGAAAGGAAAGATGGAAGGCTTGGAAGAACAAGCAAAGACTTTAGTTCAAGAAAACGGGCACCTGAGAAGTGATTCTGCTAAAATGAAGAAAGAGATCAGCGATTTATGTTCTGCCAAAGAGACATGTTATTAACCATTTACAGTGAGAAGACTTTATCTCACCTATTATTTTGATTTAGTTACCATTCAGAACATTGGCATTTTTCACTTCAAGTTCTAATGTACTTCCTAAAATGATGGAAATTGACCCAATAAATAAATTTTATGAAATCTCTATACATGTACTGCTTGCATTATGTTCTACTGTCCAGCAACTGCTTGCAGCCTCTGTAACCTCTTGTATTGTATTTAGCTGAATGAAAAATTTGACAAAGTTATCCACCACAACCTTAGCAGTCTCTGCTGGTGTGAGGTCAAGTTAAAAAGGGTAGGCTCACATGGAATGATGTTGCTTTGTCACAACTAGAATCTCTGAGTTTTATTTTTCTTGTGAGTGACTTTTTGGAGGGGGTTAAAGCCATTGTTTTAGCATCTTTTCTGGCTGTTCGCTTCTTCCTTTACATTTTAAGCAACAGCATTTTAGCCTATGCATCAGCATTTTTCCTTTGCAGCATGCAAATTTGGTTTTGATGATAAGACAACAACAGCCCACCAACCACGCCTTTGCCTGTTGATACTACATCATTGAGTTTCAGCAGCAATTCTACCTCAGCACCTTAAGATACCTCAACAGCTTCTCAATCTAGTCAAACTATGCCTCTTCCAGACAATGACCTCTTGGCAAAAACAGTCTCAAGGGCTGGACAATAGATTACACTGGATCTTTATAGCAACAAACCTGGACGGTTTGTTTTAACGGCTGTTTTGGAACTCAACAAATACTTTTAGCAATAAATTTCAAAGGTAAATTTTTGTCTGTTGCACATCAATTCATACCAGCTATTATCAATGTAACAATTTTATTTATTGGTTTATTTTGAGCTTCGCTTAAAATATTTAATTCGACGTGCATTGTATTTAGGTTATCGCATTAGAGTAGCTGTTGATTAATTTGTACGCCAGTATATATAGTAACGTCACGACAGAGTTTGTCAGTTTTATTAGCAGATCGTGATTGTAACATCTGTAGTTTGTAAAGTCGAATCATTTCGTTTCCTGATGTCTCAATCTGCCTATTCCCTTTGTCCACGCAATCAACTAGACTGCTTTATTGAAAAGCGGAAAGCAATTACAGTTTCCAGTTTACCATATTTCTCCGCTCAAAGCTTTTCCGGACCCTGATGAAGACGGCTTGAGCAGCAGCAGAGACGCAGCGCCGGCCCCTCTGACATCGGATCTGGGAGAGGAGTTTATGGAGCTTCAAAAGCTACTAACCCAGGCCAAAGAGGAGAACAAGGCCCTGGAGAAAACGTTTCAACTGGAGGCCATGCGTCAGCAGTTACAGGTGCTTCGTCTTCGCAACGAGCACCTCAACTGACACCGTCATGCAACACCTTTAATTAATGGCGGTGCAAACCTTCTTCGAGAGGACACTAAACCAGCACACGTTCTTCTTTGAGATCCACAAAATCCCTTTCCACCCGGGCAGACAAATTACTTGCTACCCTGGAGGACTCATCTTCCGAGGAGGATAGTGACGGAAAAGACCACATTCCCATTTCTAGAGGTAGGTGCCACACCTTGAAATCAGGGAAAGACAGTAAAAGTAATTTTTAGTAATTTTAGTATATAGGATTTACCTTAATTAATTAACTCATTATTTATTTTGTATTGTCACTGAAAAGCCCCTATGGGGAGTTGTCAATAAAGTATTGTATTTTATTGTATTGTAATCTCGCATTTTACAATCACTACCAAGATCTTCGCGTTCGGGAAGTGGAGCTCCACGCTCGGAAAATCCTGCGTCCGTATTCTTCTGTCGTGATTTTCAGCATGGCACGTGTAAACACCAGAAAGATCACTTTGGCACACTTCGTGGTGAACGGAAATGGTTTCAGCACATTTGTGCCCATGCTGGGTTGATTCGCGGCTTCTCGCACGTCATTCAGAGTTCGCAAAGGAGTGTCCCCTGTTCATAGATACCAGTAAACAGAAGACGGCATCTTCTGCAGACAGTCAAGTTTGACTCTCTCGTGACCTTGGATTGTCGTCCTTCCCTTTCTCACAAGACTCTAGACTTATTTTGCTTGGCAATAGCCAAGCTTCATTATTGCATGACAGCTCTCCTGATGCACGGCCTTTTCACTCTCTGTTGGCTGACTCTACCCCAGTGTTTATGGAATGTAATCAAGACTCTAACCTTAACCCAGTTTTGGATGAATTTTCGCTCGACTCCAAGACTTTCTCGTTCTTGCGGGCAACTAGACTCTAGACTTAACTCAGTTTTAGATGACTCTTTGCGTGACTCTAGACTTACTAGTTCTTGGGTGTAGCAAGACTCCAAACTTACGTCAGTTTGGGATGAATTATCGCGGGACTAACCCTTTTCTTGCATGCAGCGTCAGTTTAGTGCAGACCCTCATTATCTGAATGGGAGTTCTGATCATTCAACTTCTGCAGCTACCAGTTCGGTCATGGCGATCTTGGCTTGCAGTTTGTTTCAGTCCCCATGGAATTTTTTCATTTGTCGGATTACTGCTGAATTGTTTTCTTTGCTTTCTCGTCCGTAGATTCTTTGTTCTCACAGTTGCATAAGGATCTCAAGAAGACTAGATGGGCCGCTTACGCCGCTGGAACATGCAAGAACCATAGAACTCAATGGAAGGCCTATTTGTCTTCTTGTCTTTATTTCGATCTGCCGTACCTTCCTGCCTCATTGGATACTGTGTGTTTATATTGTCAGTTTTTAAGTCGTTCCATGACCCCTCAGTCGGTGAGGAATTATCTAAGCGGCGTAAAACTGCTTCACATTGTTACCAGTTTCAATTTTCCTTTCTACGAGACGTTTGAGCTGCGTCAACTTCGCATGGCCTTGACCGCTTGCATCGGCATCTCCCTTCTCATGCCCCGCCGGTAACACCTGCTTTACTTCGCACTTTAGTGCAGTGCCGGGTTTCACAGTTTGATTTTGTTTTTAATTGCGCCTTCCTCTTCGCCTTTTTTCGTTTTGCACACATTTCTAATCTTGTGCCAGTTTCGGCTCGGTCTTTTGATCCCACTAAACATTTATGCTGCGGAGATATCAAAATAACTATTGTAGTTTCGGGTTATTTGTTTCTTTCAAATGGTCTAAAACTAATCAGATGGGGACCAAAGTACTCGCCCTTCCTCTACTTAGTAATTCTGACCACCTTTTGTGCCCAGTCTGGGCTAACTTGAAGATGGGCACCTTTCTACCAGCTCCTGCTCAGCCCCTGCCTTTTTACGCTAGCGGGCCATTCTGGACATTATATTATTATTACCAAGTTGCAATTCGTGTCGGTTTTTCGATCACATCTTCAACATCTTCGGATTTCTGACCCTTCTAAGTTTAGGGGCCATTCCTTCCGTAGAGGGGGAGCAACGTGGGCTTTTTGTTCTGGTGTCCCAGGCGAACTTATTCAGGTTTATGGTGATTGGGCGCCTGATGCCTAAAAAGTTTACCTTGAGTTTTCTGAGGATGCAAAGCTGCGCGTCGCACGGCATATGATAAGTGCTTTCGATGAATAGCTCCTTTCTCCTTTGGGGGTTTGGTGGTCGAGAGGTTCTTCGGTGGATAGATTTTTGCCTCTTTGTTTCTATCTTCTGTGATTTTACTGAATAAACCTCTCATTGTGCCAAACGAAAAAGGTGGTTATTCTTTTATGTTTTAGTTATTAATCAAGAGCGATAGGAGAATTATCATTATTAATCTTAACTGTTTTGCACCTTGATCTTTAAAAAGTTTTTCAACAAAAATTGTTCCAGTCAAGGAAAATAATCGTAAGTTTTCCACTAGGACACAATGTCTATAGGGAACAGTGTTTGGCTTATTTGTTAAGCAATGCTTAACACACATTTTAAAAATACCACTTTGTCTAAGAGAGTGGGCACAAAAATATATCAGGTTTTTATCAACAGATATGCTGAATTGCCCACCATATCCACATATTGCCACCATAGAGGCAAGCTAAAAAAGTGGGGAAAATGGCAGGTGTAATGTTACCAGCAGAAACAACTCAGTTCAGAGAAGGATAAACACCTTGTTTAAATTTCTATTGCTGTTGGGCATACAAAGCAAAGCACCAAGCAACTTACAGAAACCTAGAATTTGTGCCCTGAGCACAGCAACATGCATAAAATTAACAATATTACAGAAGGGAATCTACATCAACAACTGTTAATAACATGAGACATTTGGCGAAGAGGCAAGTGGGCATGATTGGTAAAATGAAACAGCTGTTTTAGCTTAAATTTTAATATTTTTTGTTCTACATCTGTAGTTTTGCTAACATTGTATACAAAGATACTAAGTACATGTATGTTTAATTAGAGCCAACATGTACAAAATCCATCAAGAGTCACACTAACCAGTAAAACTTTCACTGATCACATAGTTTCAAATAACCCAAAACCATCTTCTACATGTACATGTACTACCATGTGCAGAACAAACAAGAAGTGTCCAAGTCTAGCACATCAACAGGCCAAGCCCAAGCTTCTTGGCTACCATCCTCATCAGCACCTGAAGTAGGAGGACAATATAAAGGCATCTGTCTCATCATGCTTTGCTACTTTAGCAATACTCAGAAAGCTCAAACCCAAGCTCCCCTTACTTTGGGCAAAACTATTGTCCAGTCACCTGTGATATCGAAGCTGATGAACAACGTAATTTATCACATCCTCCCTGAATATCTCAAGAAACTTATTCCTTGTATACAAAAGGCAGCCACCACTTTAGTAGCAGGGAGATAAACTTCTGTATAATATGTTCCATCTCTTGATTGCTTTTTAATACAATAGCAAAGACAGTTGAGCTTACTTCAATTTGCACTCAGAACTCTTAACAGCCTCTTTTGGCCTGAGTATTTGAACTTTTTTACACTAACCGGTGGTATTCAAGTAGAAATCCTGCAAATAATAAATGCTTCCTGAGATCAGGCTACTATAACATTTTTTGCAGGGAAGCCAAGCCCTTTCTACTTACTAAAACTAAGGCCCCAAGATTTTAGCACATGTATTTTAACCTGATCAATTTGCAAGTCAGTATTTTCCTCCTTGATTATTTATCTTGGCTTGTGTTAAGTACAGTATACATATGTTGTGTATAGCATATACATTGTAGTATATTGCATAGTTTTTGATACATGGTTTGAATAAATATAGGTCAATGTAGAGCTACACTGTAGAGAAGTTTACCAATGAACCATCATTATTACTATTTCTATTATTAGCTTTACTATTTTCTCCTTGCAAAGTGACGGCTAGCTGTAAAGCCATTGAGTTAGCGAGACTTATTTTTTTGTTGGAATTCACATTGCATGTAACTCGTGCAAGAATCGCTGAGAGAACTGTGACCCTGTTTTGGCCATGAATATCTCTCTCCACTGCTCCACTGCGAATTTGCAGAGGGTTTTTTATCTCCAGAAGCAAAGTGCACACATTATGCTTGATGCCGACAGGTGAGCAAACAGTGGTGAACTATTTATAAAATTAAATTGGTGTCCACTTCACCACGAGGTGAAAGTAGACATTTGCATTCAAGTTTACAAGCATATTAAAGGACATAGCTACATGAATTATCTTTTGGTATCAAATTTGGACATGATTAGAATAGCCGAAATAGCTCCTTGAACTTAGTCTGCCCTGGCTTTAAGGGTGAAACCAAAGGGGGACATACTTTTAGTGTGAGGGCAGCAAGATTTTGGAATACAATACCAAATTCTTTAAAGAAGATTGAATTTGTACATACATGTGCAGTTTTAAAAAGGCCTCAATTGACTTTTATGTATGTTCTTAATTTTCTTTGTTGCAATTTTTATTATTTGATTACTTCCTACTTATAAATTTTTAGTTGTATTTTTACTATTGTATTTTTAATTGTAATTTCAGATTATTCTATGTATATTTTTAATTGTAATCGTTAACTGTCGAATAATGAGGGCCATAGGTTTGTCAGTTTACTATTTAACATTACCCTCAAAAGTTTCGAGAATCGAGAATCGAGTCTCACGTCTCGAGAATCGAGATGCAAGTGACTGTCAACTTACCTTTGAGCGGTACTGTACATACATACAACAAGCCACCAATGGCATGAAAGACAGCAAGAAAGTCCAAGAAAGGCAAAGCAGTGGTTGGACCTGCCCCCAGGAATGCTACTACCTCCAACTTAATAGACAACCAAGTTGACTGCTGGAAGCATATCAGTCACATGCATCCCAAACACAAGTAAAAACTGTGTCTTGCTGTGGATTCTCATTGATATTGTTAATCATTGTGGGAAAATTGTCTTTTTCACTTGGCATTCCCATTTCATACAGAAGAAAATTAATCTATGGCTTAAGTCTTTTCATGGCTGGTGTTTGATGAAAAGGAAAACTACGTGTCCTGCAGAGTTTGCAGAGAACACAAAAAGAAAAAATGACATGTCACGTGGTAATCCAAACTTCAATAGAGGACTCGTTGATTGGGTTTAGCACTGCTTCATGCATATGGATGGACTGGTGAGTCCCAGAACTCTGAACTAAATTTGTAAATGGATCACTGATCTGATCTGATCCTTTTTCAAAAGGTACAAACACAGGGTTCATACAAAATAATGCAACCATTTTTCGAGGACTCTTCAAGGACTTTTCAAGGACCACACTAGATTTTCAAGGACCACCTACTAGGAATATAATTTTGCAGATTGTACAAAAATGCACATTCCCAGTCTATTCTAATAAGACTTTAAGGCTTGAACTGTTTGCTTCACCAACTTCTCTACATTTTTCAATTCACTTGTCTTAAATTGATAGTTAATTATTACATGACATAGAGCACTTTATGTAAATAACCTTTAAATTCTCTGAGCTGTGATTTATATTCTGTCTTAGGCGACCAAAAAGCATTAAAAAATACTTTCCAGGCTATTACATTCAAAGTTGAAGAATATTCAAGGACTTTTCAAGGACTTGCACAGAGATTTAAGGACTTTGCAAGGAAAATGGAATTCAAGGACTTTTCAATACTGTGCAAACCCTGAAACAATTGTAGTAAAACAACATTTCTTTTTCCCACATAAAGCAACAATTTAAATAAAAAATGAAACCAAAAGAGTCTTGAATGAAGTAATAATAGGGCAGAGGCACTACATGAAAACAACATAACCAGAAATCAGGGACGGTAAGCGGTATTCACCACGGGTGCATAATCAGACTCAATCAAATGGCAGCCAGGGTGAAGAAAAGAGTGAGCAAGGGCTTTTATAAGGATTTGAATAACTTGAGCACTGCAGATTATCTATATGATCGAACATCAGCAAGGAAAAGGCCATTTTATGAAGTAGAAAGAGTATTGAGTTGGCGGAGGATGAGAGGAAAGGTAAATATAATGATTTTACTCTGTCAGTTCATTCATAGGAACATAATTTTATTGAATTTGTTTGTCATGTTGCTGGCATTGCAGGATATCAACCTTAAGCTCTTTTTTGCAACGGTTTTTCCCTTTCAGTGCGAGTATCTTATCCGATGGAAAGGCTACAGTTCACTTGCAGATTCTTGGGAGATAGAGGAAAACTTAAATGAAAACATCGTAAGAGCCTTTAGATATTTCAAGCCTTCTCCAGAGAGAATTTAAGAAGCCTCTGACATGCTAGCTTTAGGAATTCTTCAACATCTTAAAAGCAAGCACCAGACTGGCTCTGCAACCACAGTAATAGATGTTCAACATGTTTTTAATTATATCTTTAAAGGCAAGGGAAAACCTAGCAAAAAGGCAGGTTGCATTTTGCTAGACAAAGAAGACTTTCATAGGTGTAAGTTTTTTAAAGAATGCGATGACTGGGATCAGTACATTGACAGCCTTGGCGATGGAACAAGGATTATGTTCCCTGTGAGAGTAAAACCATTCCTAACCTGGGGTCCAAAAACACATAAACTTGTAAATGGAAAGACTGTCTCCAAGCCTAGGTATCACCTCCAAAAAGTGAGTTTAAACTTTAATAAGATGCCAGTTACCATAATGGATGTTTTTTTCAATTGAAGTTTTTTATTCCATTTACCTAGGCTTAAGTAAAATGTTGTCAGATATTCCTGTGTATTTTTTAATTAAGAAAGCTGAAGAAAATGTTTGGCAAACTTATTCTTAACGATTGCTGATGCAATAAACCAATCATGTTGCATTGCCTGTGATATATAAGTTGTCTATATATTTCTTATGTACATGATAGCTTAATTCCCTAGGTTTTCTTCCTTCGCTTCCCTTTCCCCCTTCCCCTGCACCCCTCTGCCTTTACCTTTTATTTTATTTGATTCTTCATTGGTTTCACCTACAAACGAGCCTGATTTTCTTCATAAAAAGGCCGTGCCTTAGCCAGCGTTTTTTGGAGAAAAAAAGTTTGTTTTACAAGATAAAGATCGAATGTTTTGAACAGGAAGCTGGGGAACTTGTCGGGAAAAGAACTTTCTCATCTCAAGCTTAGAAAACATGAAGGTAAGCGCTGTTTTAAGAGGTTACTAAGGGCTTCCATTGTGCCCGTCTAGAGTTATTTTGATCACAAAAGGCAGTGGCTAGAATGAAATTATCTTCATTTCTTGTTCAATGAAAATGTAGTCTGATCATTGCTTTTTTAATTTTTAAGCTGGGGAAAGTGGCCATTCGAGTGAAAATTACAAAAAACAGGAAAGTAAAATACAGAGGAAATTTAATTTCATTTACTGCTAAAAGAATACAATTTCAGTTCCACTGGTATTAGAGTATTAACATCTCACGAAAAAGGGCAGAAAATTATTTGTTTACTGCAATTTCATCACTTCATTTAAGCTCATCTTGCTAATCAAGATTCAAGTTATTTTAGGGATGGGCACATACACTGTAAGCTTATTCAATTTGAGATATGGTAAACACGTGTCACTTTGCTATGATATCTCAAAAGCTAAAAATCAACCTTGTAGGAGAAAATATTCCTCGGCCAAGCAAATTATCAAAAATAGTGATTATTTTACGCTTAAATCTCCAACTCACTACAAAAAGGAATTACTCATTTTAAGTGAGTAATTCTTTAATCAAGTGGTAAAATATCCTTGATTTAAGAATATGCTTCTTATTTTGAAACATCAGTTCTAAAATCAAGACACATTTGCTTGATTGAAGACCCATATTCTAGAATTAAGGGTAAATGTCCCTCTCTTCACTCTTGAATTAAGAGGGTGTTTCTTACTTCAAAACTTGATTCCTCAAAGTAAGAAATACTTGCTTTAATTTAAAAACCACATTCTTAATTTCGGAACAGCAAACTGAAGTCAAGGGGGTGCTAAAGGATAAACTTAATTGAAGGACACATTGAAAACTTTAACTCTTAAATAAAGCATATTACACTTATTATCAGACACCCTTCCTCCAAGTTAAGGTGTTCCTTTTCTTTATTCAACATGTAATTCTAATCGCAAACAGTTGAGAGTTCCAATTGATCCCTGTTTCTTCTGTCAATTCGTTTGCTGCTGCGCTCAAAAAGGCCACATGCTTGGACCGAACATGCTTGTAGAGACTGTTGTAAAGCCTGTATTTACTTTGGCAACCCTGGATTCCGCATTTAATGTAAAAGTTTTCTTCATTTTCATGTTGCAAATAAAAATGAGTGAGAAGTGCACTCAAAAAAGGCAGATAAAAGCACCAGAGCACAGCCTGCACTTCCAAACACGCAACATGATAGAAGTATACACGATCGAGGAGGTCTGGAAACAATAAGGTCATGTGACAGCGCCGGCTATCTTCGCTGCTTTACCGCCAGAGTCTCTGAGGACAGTTGACACTTTTTGCTTACCGGGCGAGTAGTCGGTCTTCGGGGTTAATTTACTTAAAACTGAGCAGTAAGTGTTGCTTTTTCTGTGGTATAAGTTAATTACTGTTTAGTTAAACCTTGAAACAGCGTTTATTTTGTTAACAACAAGAGACTTAATTAAAACTCACGTTTGGCTGGTTCGTCGTCCTGATGAAATCGTTCCTTCAGGAGAGCTGTGTACACAAACCTTAACATCCTACATTCCTATCTGGCAAACCAGAAGAGAATTTGAGATGGAAGTTTCCTTAGTCTTTGTTGAGAACTTGAAAAATGCGTAAATATTCCATGCTTAATAAAAGTCAAATGAAATACGCAGAATGATGAGGAATAACTGACAGTTGTCAGGACTGTCAGGCTCGCGCCATCTTTTGACTACAGAGTGCCAAAGCGCTTGGAGTTTCATGATGACTTTGCCTGCCTGATTACTAATTCTATACCTTTTTTGGTGGTTGCAAACGTTATATTGCCATTTCAACAGAAGGTTAATGTTATTTTTAACAGTTTCCATGCATGCACTGCCATGGATGTTCGAATTCTGGTGCAAGTCGAAAATAGACGCAAGATTGTAACAAATCCCACTGGTGACTTACAAGACCTAAGAGAGAGAGTTTTTACTGAATTCGATGGCATTTTGTTGCCGCAATCCAAACTAATCCTGATTTAAAGCAAATCATGGCTTTGAGATCTCTTCCCACAATTTTCAAGTTAATCAATGGGGCTACAGTACATGTACATGATGCAGAAAACCACTTCATATTCGTTGCCAAGGTATGTTTCTCAACCACTTGAGCTAGCTGCTGCTATAATGTTATTTTATAGTTTGGCAAACATAACTGTTTCCTCATGGGGCTTAGGCAAATATTTATTTATGCCCTTTATTTTTGTGCAGTAAATTATTCAAACAAGTCTTCTAGGACCTCAGTTCACTTTATTTTTTCTATTGAGACTACCATACAAATTTATGTTCCTCTGAGAGGAGATAGAAAACTGGCACTGAAGTAAGGAACATTAATGAAAGGGACACTGTAGTCATAAACTAGCAGTGACTTGCACAAACCTTAGAGAAATTAATTTGTTTTTGATCTGTTCTTTTGTAGGATGACACTGCCTTTGAAGCTGCTAGAGCAAAAGCACCATCATCCTCACCTTTTTTGATGGTTGTCAGAAACTCGACAATAGTATAGGGCGCCAATGTTTGATTTAATCAAGACCTGTCAATCGCTCTTTCAAATGTTTACTTTTATCTGAATGGCAGAGGTCACGTCGTGTCTCGTGTGATTGTGAAAGAGATTACGTTTGTTAGTTTCCTGTCAGAAATATCGGTTTAGCCAATCAGCTTATGTTTTATTCAAGGTGTGCCATAGGAAAGAGATAGCGCAATAGATTTTTGTAGAACAAAAAGAAGACGGTGATTTTTGTAGGGGAGAAAATAGCGATTAAAACCTGGAAAGTGAATTCTGTGATCTGTTGTGGGCCTTCTAAACCTATTTCCCACATGGTGAATCCAGGAAAACAGGTCGTCCTCATGCAAAGAAATAAAGAGGGTTTCAAGGAACTTTCTGCTGATTGCTTCGCAAAAGCTATAGTTTTTTTAGTTGGTATTTATTACATATTCCATCTTGAATATCCTGGACCTGCAAAGGGTGCATTTATGTTTTTGCAGGAACACATATTGCCTGACTTTCTATCTAAGAGGCCATTAAGGTATGCTATGCGGTTGGCAGAAATGAAGCTGTAGTTGAAATGTGTGTATGTATGTGTGTATGTCTGAATGTAACATTTGCAATTTTGTCACTTGGAGAAGCTCCTGTTATTTCATGAACTTGATAGGTTATGGTATGCGTTCTTATTTAGACTAACTCAGTAAGTAAAGAATGTAACAGATTCCAAATTTATATCATGAAAATAATGTCCAGATTTAAATCTTTGAACCTTGAATGTTGTGTTACATGAGAGCGTACTGGACCAGTCAAATTGCGACATGATACAATGTGTTGTGGCTGGTGACTTTTCTTGCAAGTTAATCTTTGATCTGGGTGCATAGTCGTCAAAAAATTTAGTTATCCAAGGGAAATCAAAGTGTTTTTGACTTTTGAATTTGCACAGGTAAACATGGACCATTTAATGGTTTTTTATTCTGCTGTTTTAAATTGACCCCGGAAACATTGAAGGCAGCAGCACTCCAAAAATAATGTTTGAATGGGATGCAGCTTCTTGCCTCTTTATCACCCAAACCATTTTTGTTTATGTTGTTAATTGTTGGTTCCATTTTAATATACAATGTGATGTTTGCAGACCATGCTTGTATACGAATAGTAATATTGTTTGTACTTTTCTATTGTCCGCTGATTAAACATGTTTCAGTTTGATGATAATACTGTGTTCTTTAATTGTAGTTCTATTTTTTAAGTTACTGACTAGCTTAATCTTTGGATCACTCTAATATCCAATGCCCAATTTTTTATAATTTGATTTTTTTAAACTCAGTACTCTTGGGGAGTGTTAAACATTTTCAAAACTAGAGCCTGGCATCCCTTATCTTTTTTTATCAGTCTTGTATAAAATTTTATTTTCATTTTTAGGAAGGGCTTGTTTGTGAAATTACGTAAAATAAGCAGATGTCCCCCTGTGACAGAAGTTGTTTGCTCCTGAAAAGAAGGTTGATTTTGAGACCATCCTTAAATTAACGACATTAGAAAAGTGTCATTTACAAAGGTGTTTCCTTAAAGGCAGAAAAGGGTTTTTAATTCAAGAGTATGTTCCCTTACAAGGAGGATACCAGGTTGCCTTGATAAAGAAAAGATGGTTTCTTAAAAGCAGTAGAAAAAGTTCTTAATTCAGGAGTACAATTCCTTCAAATGAGGACTGTTTGAAACGTCATTTTAAACAGGTCATTACTTAAAAGTAACATAATAGGTTCTTATTTCAAGTGTGTTAATTCAAGAGCACATGCCCTCGAAGCGAGGGCTCTCAGGGTACCTTGCTTTAAGGGAGGTATTCCTTACCCATCTGACGCAAATTTAAGTGCTATTTCCCCTTCATTTAGGTAATTCCTTTTGCAGTGCTAACGATTAGAAAGAACTCAAAAAGGTCGAGTCAAGCTCACCGTGCAAGAGCAACTACCAACGAGGTCCGCACTTACAGAATTTCTCCAACGTTATTTAATCTCTGCACCAAAGGAAAAGATAGCCACAAACAGAAACAAGGAAGCAACCAAAGCACTAAACCTACCACCAAAAACTTACCATTTTCACAAGCGCCAGTTCGAAAGGTACCAGTTCGAAAGCCACTGTTGGGTTGAAGTTGATAACTCGCCGAGAAGGTTTGATGCATTTCGCGCGATGGACGCACGTGACAAAATCAACACCCGTCCCAGGATCTTTTCACTTTGCAAGCTCACCGCTGACCGTAAACTGTCGGCTCGGTTGAATCTCTTATTCAAAGATGGCGGGCCCGTCTCCTTCAATACCTCAACTTTTTACTGAACTGGATCGATTTGGAAAGGATGGAAATTTCGAAAAGGCCCAAAAAATTGCTAATAAAAGTAAGCCTGATTTTTCTAGCCCACCACAGATTATCGTCTCGTTTTAATTGATCCTATTCTTTGTTTTATAGTTTTACAAGAAAAACCAGATGATAAGGAAGCATTTCATTGTAAAGTTGTGTCGCTGATTCATCAGTCTTGTTTCCGAGAAGCTGTGGATGTCATCAATTCGGCGCCCAAAAAGGGGTATGTACATCTTTAGCCTTTTTTCAGTAATATTTCATAAACAGGACGTAGTTTAATGTACTAATCCTTTTGAAAATATTTTTAAGCTTAGTAGTGAACATAAGCTTATTTAAAAGCCAGTGGCTATTTGTGCAGGACCCGTGCACCGATTTGTATTTGCCATTCATACGGGATTAGGTCTCCCTTGAAATCTGTATGAAATTTCTAAGTCTCTTGAAATTTATGCCCAATAATTGTTCATGAAAGTGTAAGTTTCTTCAATTTTAAGGAAAAAAATCAGTGGCAATTTTTAAGGAAAAAAACTTCAGTGTGGCAAGAAGATTAAGACTCGAACCCGGGACGTAGCATCTGCATCCGACTATCTAAACCATTATACCACTGAGCATTCAATTCTAAGTAAGTCTTTGATTTCAATTTATATAGCAACAACCCTAACCCTAAATAGAAGCTAGCCATTATGAGTCAGTAATTAACCCTAATCAGTATGGTCAGTGCTTAACCCTAATCAACATAGTCAGAATCCCGTATGAGTCACAAATGCAAGTCGGTGTACAGGTCCCATACAAAAAGCCACTGGGTATTTTAAAAATTACCCATACATGTAGGATGGCTGGACACCCTTCTGGCTAAAACCTTGACCACCAGGGATATTTTGCAGGAGAGACATCGACTCCTCTACAACAGAAATTCCTTACTAATAATGTAAAATCTGCCTGGAATCTGGTCAGTAGCTTTGATTGGTTGATGGAGTAGTTACAAAGGTTAAATGTAAAGACAATGAATGTATGGCAAAAAAGTCAATATTCTTGGAATATGTTATACCAATAGATTAGGAGAAACATAAACTCTAGGGAAATTTATATTTGGAACCCCATGACTACCAGATCAATTATGCAAACATTGATTTACATTGTCAGTTTGGTATTTCTGTCATTGAGGTGCAGAGATATCTGAGGATTGAGGAAATATGGCTATGCTTGCATGCTAACAGATACCTGATTTAATTTGACTTCAAGGGTTATTACAGCATTAAATACAAGTATCACTTTCATGTATGTCCCTGGTCATATTGTTACAGGCAAACCTGATTTCCCTTCTCCTTTGCTTGCGCATACCGATTTTTGTGTTTTCCTTCCACTTGAATGCCTGTGACACAGGCAGAACTCTCACTTCTTTTGTCTTTTTGGGTAGCAATTGTATGTATATGTTGCAGCTAATTTTTTATTTTAAGTAATTTTTGTTTTTCCTTTGTTTCAAATCATTAGCATACATCATCATACCCAAGAACAAAGGAAAAATAAAAATTACCTGAGATAAAAAATTAACTGCAATGTATACAACAAGGCTGGTTTCCATGTATGTGCATGGCACAATTTTACTTCTACCAGTGGATTATTTGTCACCTACTTGACACTGAGATTTAATGATAAACAAACTGAATCCAGTTCAGGGAGATTGCTATCCACCAAGGCCGATAACAGTCTCCAAGAAGTTATTAGGGACCTTAAGATCAGTCGACGGCAACAGCGATGAGAACATGAAAAAAGCAATAGGTTTAATAAGCAGGACAACAACTTTACATGTGCATCATGCTTTTTTGTACATTTCTTAACCGTTTTTACACGACTACAACATGAGAATACCTACCATAAACAAGCAATGCCAAAAATAATTTCCTTTCTCTTTCTTACTTTGGATAAGGCTCTTAGGAATTCAAATCCAGGAGAGCTAGCATGCATTCAACAAAGTAAGTGAGTTGGAATAATCACAATGAAGATTAAAACCGCGAACTCAGTGTTTAAGTAAAGTTTTACCTGCCATTGGCATTATCTTAAGGTCCCTACATGTATATTAATTATTTTATCTCATAGATACAAGTCTTGGAATGAAACTGGTATTTATATTAAGTGTCTTAAACCAAGATCAGTATTCATCAACGTAGTATAACAAGACACCAGAAACTTCATTCTGGAGACACTAAAAGTCTATTGATCACTGTAAAATTCAAACCTTTTTTGTTTATCCCTCAACAGGATAAACATTGAACTCCGCTTTGAGAAAGCTTACAGCCTTTATCGCCTTAACAAAACCCAGGAGGCTTTGAATATATTGAATAATATTGATGAGCCTACTCAGCAGGAGGAAGAACTCAAAGCACAAGTGGTATGAATGTTTTAATTTTTTATAAAATGGTGTTTCCCTGAAAGGACAGCTCTTATAACTCCTACTTGCACAGTCAATATAGAGAATTTTTTCATGATGTTAAGCCATATATTGATCTTCAAAAACAATGACATGGCAGTGATGTTGGTGTTCCAAGCAAGTATTGTGGGAGTTGAACTTTTGTCATATATAAACACTTTGATTTGTTCCAATGAATTTGCATTGATGCTGTCCATGTGAGTGGTTAAAATAAAATTTTGATTAACTTGTTTTAGCCTTGCTTGATTCTCAATTTCCTTTATCTTCTAGCTTTAGATTATGAAGACTGTATTTATTCAAATAAGCGCCCAAGCTCGAATTAGTGCCCACCTCAAATAAGTGCCCATCCTGAAGGCAGAAAAAGTTAATGAGCCCCCAGCCTCAAATAAGCAGCCACCCCACCCCACCTCTCTCCCACTCCCACTCAGACTCAAATAAGCGACCACCCCCACCCCACCCCCAAAAAAATTGAATAAGTACTAGTAAGAGACTTCTCCGAAGACAAAGTTATCGTCAAAGTATTTTACAGGAACCTTGCTTTGTTACGTCTTCGCGTGTTGTTTTTACCGTTTATTGTTTTGTTGCAAAATAAACATACTACACTTGCTGAAAATGTTGAAAATTTAATAAGTGCTCAACCTTGAATAAGCACCCACTCTCAAGGTCCAAAAATTTAACAAGAGCCCAGGGCGGTTTTTTAATAAATACAGGACTTAGGGGTAGGAAACAGTCAACCCTAGGTTTTTCACCTAAATTTTATTTTAACCTATAAACAACATCATAATTTACAACATACAACACAAGATGATATGATCCAGAGGTCATTGAACAGCCTTGTTCCCAGGCTTCTCTCCTACTTGTCTCTCATTATTTTATCTCACATATTTTTCTGTCTTGTTTTTATTTTTAGCTATACCGACTTGAAGACTACAGGGCATGTTTAGAATTGTACAAGCACTTGATAAAAAATTCCCAGGTATTGCTGAAAATTACCTTTTATTAATTTTTTGATTTCAGTACTTTGCTTCATTTTATTTTTGTTGCTGTGAAGCCACCAGGCTTCGCAGCACACTAATTTGGGCTGAGTATGTGATCAGCCTGGGTCACCTGTGCCCAAAGCCAGTCTCATTTGAGATTTTCAGATGTAAATAATGTATGTATATTGCCAAATTTACCTCGATTTCATGGTCCTCGAATCCAGGTCCTTTTTGGTGGCAGTCCATGGCCGGGTTGTTTGAAGGCCGATTAGCTCTTAACCATCCTCGGAGACCCAGGGGCAGATAGTGGGGACGAGGAAAAGTCTAAACGGGCGGAAAAATATATGGCACGAAGAAAAGTAAAGAACGGCGAGAAGAGCCCCTGGGGACAATGTCTTACCAGACCAGTTCCAAACGGTCGCCGCCGTTCTGGCTTCTTATTGGTGCCAGAAAACTACATGGCAATAAGAAGCCAGAACGGCGGCGACCGTTTGGAACTGGTCTGGTAAGACATTGTCCCCAGGGGCTCTTCTCACCGTTCTTTACTTTTCTTCGTGCCATATATTTTTCCGCCCGTTTAGACTTTTCCTCGCCCCCACTATCTGCCCCTGGGTCTCCGAGGATGGCTCTTAACCTGAGGTTAAATTTAACACGGGTTTGACCGTTTCTTTTTCTTGTGTTCAAAAGCATTTTCTCGGATAATTTTCTCTGTTATTTTTACAGCTTCCAATCACCAACTTATAGACCAAAAGAATTAAGGCTGAACTGCTTTTTAAGCTTTCAAATCTGAATTCAAATCTCGCACTAATCCTGGGTTATCTTAACCCAGCTTTGAACAACTCGGCCAATATGTATTGAAAAAAGAAAACTCTCCTAAGAGAAAAGTAAATCAGTAAGTAAATACTGTATCTGTATCCTAAGAAGACTCAACTGTCAATAAAGTGGAATGTCGAAAACTCAAGACCAAAATATCCTGGTTCATCTAGAAAGTCACGTTTTTGCAAGCGAAGAATTTGAAAGCAAGTGAAAGTAAAAAAAATTCCCATAAATTGAAGCAATATATGTATGTTTCTAAGATTATTTGAAGCAATTCCCAGCAATTTCTGGAACATTACAGTAAATAAACTTGATGTTTTCACTAAATTGTATATTCAGGCTTTGTTTTATTAATTTTATATATTAATTGATAGAATGCTGCTCTACTATTCCAGGGGGCTCCTGACCATACTTTTTTTTTTTCCCTGACCATACTTACTATCCAAAGTACTCTCAATGTTACGAGATACACTCTAAACACATCTTCTGCATAAACTTTACTCACAGCACTTCACATTCCAATGGAAACTACTAGTATGGCACTTGTTATTGAATGCTTCCACTATGTTTTTCCAGTGTTTAAAATTGAGTTGGCATTTTTTTGTTTGCAGGATGACTATGGCGATGAAAGAGAAACTAACCTAGCCGCTGTTTTTTCTGCTGCAGCTCAGTGGGGGGGATTGAAAATGGTAATAAAAGCTGGAATTTCAAAAGTCATACCATTGATTATTTTTATTTGTCAGTAAGCAATTTTTAGATGGTCTTTTGATAAGTTGTGTTAAAAATTTTCTCTTATAAAATAGTCTGTTCACGTCATGAGGTGCTACATCCATGTCCTCAAAGTGATTTTGGGTGGATTTGTTTATTATGCTTAAATTTGGTGTCAAAAGCCCTGGGCCAAGTTGTTCAAAGTTGGGTTAAGATAAACCAGGGTTAGTGCAAGATTTGAATTCATATTTGAAAGCTTAAAAAGCATTTCAGTTTTAATTCTTTTTGTCTACAAGTTGATGATTGGAAGCTCTAAAAATAACAGAGAAAATTATCCAAGAAAATTCTTTTGAACATAAGAAAAAGGAAACCCGAGTTAAGCCCTAATTGGCCTTTAAACAACTGGGCCCTGGTTGTTTAGCCTAAGCCACCGTCAATCCAATAGTCTCAATACCACTACATCTACATGTATACCTTCACACTTTAAATTTTTTTTATTGTTTGCAGCATGTTAATTGATTGTTTGTGTTTACTAGGATGACCCAGGTTTGCGGGAAGATACATATGAGCTGTGTTACAATTCAGCCTGTCTTTCCTTGGGAGAGAATGATGTTGAAGCTGCTGAAGTAAAATTAAAGAAAGCAGAAGGTGTGAAAGACACTGTCTGATAATTATCTACAGTATTTTACTTTATAGCATAGTGTACAAAGTAAGCCTAAATTTAGAAGGGTCAGCCCAGCCCACCGGTCAATGAGTTATAGGGGCTGATCTGATCCACTCCAATCCTGGTTTTGTCGACACCTACCACCAATCACATATCATGAGATTAAAAGGGGACCAGCAGTGCACTTTGCAATCTATATGCTGTCAATTTTCAATGAAATTAATCATTTCATCATTGCCCAATTTGGCTTTTTGTAGAAACATTAATTTTGCTATAAGCCATATACAAAGTTCGTAAATGGAAAAAAAGGGCGTGCTAAGCCTGTACCACTTTTTTCCTGAATTGGCACTGTACTTTTCACCCTGTATTTGATGATTTTTTTGTGAATTTTTTGTTCCACTGGCCCCAGCTCCAGCTCTCTGTGTTACTTGATTCTCAAACTCAAGTGCAAGAGCCATTTTCCCAAAACCTGTCAGCAAGTTAACAAACATCATGTTTCATATTTTTTCATTTCTGGTGATTCCTGTAAAGCAGTTTAAAAACTTTTGTTTTCTTATGTTTCAAATCATGGCAATGAATAGGAGACAGAGACACAGGCACAGAAAATTTGCAAAATAAGAATCTAAACCACGTAAACTCTAACCTAAGTTAGATATTACAGATCATCCACACATCAGCCATTTATGTGACAATGTGTGTCACCATATTGCCCTTTGAAAATTGCTGAATCATGATTATTATTAAAACTTTTTTGTACTTTCTAGAGTTATGCGAGACAAGTCTTCAAGACGACCCTGTAAGTTTTGTAAAATACAGCGTACCTGTAATAATAATTCACTGTTTTTAAGTGAAGTGTACCTTTGAAATATGTTGATAAAAAAAAGTAATATTAAGTTATCCTTTGGCTTAAAGTAATAAAAAAGGGTACAAACGTTTGACAACCTTTCTACAGTCTTCAGGAAGTAAAAAAATGAAAAGGTAATAAAAATTATTGTAAAATCCCCGTAACATGAGTATTGATTATCATATAATAAAACTATGTATAAACCAATAAATACCCTGAAACACACTGCATAGTGTCCATTGTAAATTTTGTTCCATATGTGGATATTTGAGAGAATTACAAGCACATTAATGCGATGGTTGTATTATTAATAAGAAATTTGGTAAATTACCAATATTGTGCAAAAATAATTCTTCACATCTGACACTGTTTGCCAACAATTGAATAACAGTCAATTGACAGTAGATTGTGGGCGTTGTTCTTCACAATTTCCCGGAAACTGAGGGCCAGTTATTTAAATGGAGTTTAGATAGTGTTTAACAAAACACTATTCTAACTCATTTTCAGCTTGCCAAACACTTTGATGTCAGCATCATTTATTGTAAAGAGTTTCATAAAAGCTTGTGGCATAGACTAGAAAAGGATTTTGTCTTCTTAAAATGACCCATTAAGGAAGAGATCTGAAGATCCAAATATTTCCTAAACCGCGGTGTACGTTATACTTCGTTTTAATAAGCGACCCTTATTGTTTGTTTCTTCAGGATATAGCAGAAGAAGAGATAGAAGCTGAAATGGGGGTTGTCAGGTGTTTTTTTTTTTCTTTTAATCCCAAATCCCTCGTGGCTTGAAGTTTTGTTTTAGCCTAAGAATGCAATCTAGTTTTCTTCCAAATATGGTACATGCACATAGTACTACATGTAGATCTAGAGGCAGAACACCAGTATTCTGTTCTTACTTTGTAAAGTTGCACTTTGTTTGATTAAGTTTAGCAGCTGCTTATAGTAGATTGTAACTGTGGTTTAGACACTTGGCCACTGAATGTATGAAAAATAATGAGCCTAAAAAAACAACAAGCATTGAAGACCAATTGTCTTCCTTATAATGTAATAAAGCACCGTGAGCCCAGTCATCTGTGTTATGTTTTGTACCATTGCACTCGTTTTAATAGGCCATTTCCGATTGCCAAAAAATCTCACTTTCAAAACGAGGCTAAGTGCGAAACCTTTGTTGTGAAAATGAGTTTTATTTGCATAATAATTGAAAATCATTTTCATATCAATGGCTTCGCACTTAGCCTCGTTTTGAAAGTGAGATTTTTTGGAGCTCGGAAATGGCCTATTACGATGTTGTTTATGTCATGTTATCAGGACGCAGCTAGCTTATGCTTACCAACTACAAGGAAAAAATGATGAAGCTCAGAAGCTCTATAATCAAGTTCTCAAGTCAAAGTATGGACATCATTCATTCTTGATTATTTTCGTACCTATTATTTAAACATTGCAGCCATTTATAACACTTCCAGACCTCTTCTTTGAGTAGCAGTAGCTATTACGTTGTTTTTTGTTACTTTTCACTTGTGACAGGCCCAATGACCTTGCCTTAGCTGCTGTTGCATCCAACAATATCATCACACTGAACAAGGTTAGCTATGTACAGTGCATTTTCATGAAAATGTTGTCATCAACTCACTTTCCAATAATAATAATACCTTCATGAGAATTGACAGACACGTGATTTGTTCGTTTTTTTTTTGGTGTAGGGGATTGGAAACCCATTTGAAATTCAGTATTAGGGCAAGGAGACAAAGAAAATTGAGAATCAGCCTGCCTAGGTTAAATAATTTTAACTTGAATTTAATTTTGACCTGTAACAAATACAGTCAATCCCTTATGAAATCTTTCTATCAAACGTTTGGAAGTGACCAAAACCCAAACAAGACAAAAATTCCAAAGAGTTTTTATTTGAATGGCCACACCCATGGGATTTGCTACAGAGACTCAAAATTGAGAACCACCTACGGGTGGATCTCAGGGGAGGCTGCAGAGGGTGCGATCCCCTCCCCCACCCCCTCCCCCCCCCCCCCCCAAGATGAATTGCGGCTTTCTAATACAATCGTTATTCTGCAAAAAAAGACTTTGTGGTTTATTGGTTTTGAGGTAAAACATGAGTTGAGGTTGTAGAATTTATGTTAAACACCGTAGAATTGGTAACTAAAATGGTAGTTCTTCAGTGGTGCACCCCTCCCAAGAAAAATCCTGGATCCTCTCCTGCCACCGTACAAGAATTCATCATTCCCTCTGGGATTGAAAAGGTTAAGCCACAAACTTTGAGGAAGGAACCCAGGAAAGAGACAAGCGGCTGGTTAAAAACGGCTGGCAGTGTAATAGAGGGTTAACTGTATTCATCTTTCTCCTTTTCATAACTAAGCTTAACATTTACCAACTTTTTTCAATGAAATACGTTTTAGCCAGCAAACACGCCATTGTGCCAAAAATGGAAGGTTTTTTTTCACTCCATCTTAGGACCGCGATGTATTTGACTCAAAGAAGAAAGTTAAGGCAACCACTGCTGATGGTCTTGAACACAAACTGGCAGCAGCTCAACAAAAATCTTTACTGTTTAACAGATGTCTCTTGTCCTTTTACTCGAATCAGGTGAGAAAAAGTCTTTGTTGGATTAAAATTTGACCTCCCAAATGCCGATACGTCACCTTAGAACACGTCAGAAAGACATTGAGTATTTGCTGTATTCTCTTCACCAGAGAGCTGTTCGACGTACAATGTATTTTAATGGTATTAAAAGAAAAGGGCATTCTGTGTTGTTTCTTATCTTTGGAATGTACAGAACATATTATTTTTTAGTAGCGAGGTTTGCATGAAGTGTGGAAAAACATAAATGCATAAGCAGGCGTTTCATAAGTTTACAACTTCTTCATGTGAAAGCCCTATAGCAAGCGATTCAAAGTTGTTTGTTTTCTAATAAATTTTTCTCGAATCCCAACACCCTCAGTATTCTCGCACATTTTTAAAACTTCTAATTTTCATTGGACCCCTGTAAGTTGCATCTCTTTTGTTTAAGGGCTAGGTTTCATTGTTAACTTTTTTTGTTCATTGCTTTCCCAATCCTACAAGATTACAGCTGCAAGGCTTCTCCATCCCCTGTGGGGACTTAAAAAAGTTTTGTGTCCAAACGAACTAATTTAATCAGCATCTGAGATGTCTGGATTATAGAAGTATCTGGTCTTTATTACAGCCTATAAATGGTTTGTCACGCAACGCTCCTCCCAATGTGGGAAGAAGCATTGCGTGACGATTCTAGTGACAGCTGCAAAGGAGCGAAATCATGGTTACTTCTCTTTGTAAACAGCTGGAAGCTTGCCGTAACCTGATATCAACTCTTGAGGCAAATTACGCTGACAGTGACTTTCCATGCCTTATGAAAGCGTCTCTTCTTCATCGAGAGAAACATTCAGACAAAGCTGTGGAGCTGCTTAAGGTACAATTAACTCTGAACAAGTACTTGTTGTCATGAAAGAACGTTATATGCTTACGTTACCAAACGCTTAAATCTCTAGACACCTCATTTTTACCTCATTTGGGACAGAAACTCTGACTTCTTTTGAACCTGCACATCAGTGTGACTACGAATGCATTAGATCGATTTATCAGTTATATATATGTGCGTGAGATTTCCGTGAAACGTTTACTTTTACCTTCAAAGCAAATTCATTGGTTGTGCTCTTTTTGTACTCTCATGGTTTTCCAAGGTTTGGGATTCGCGTAATGTATAGTTAGCGGCAAATTTTAAGGACTTCCTTGGGAGATTCTTTTATACTAATAGCTCCATTGATTATACTTCAATTGTCTTAGCTTCCTGCAAATCTGATCGTTTGTTGTTGTTGTTGTTGTTGTTATTTTTGCAGAAGTATGCAGCTGATCATGAAGATACTTCAATGAGTGTTAGGCTTACATTGGTGCAGCTTTATTTAGCTCAAGGTTACTGAAGTCCTTTTTCCCTATTCTTCGTGGAGTCTTCTCCGGTCTCGGTTCTTTCTCTAACTGTTTTGTATAACATTGGGTCATCCATTATTTTTTCCTACTTGTCTTAAAGTGTTGTTGTTTATAATTCATGAAAATTTGTGTTGATGTTAGCAGACACAGAGATATAGAAATTGTCTGAATCGTTGCTTTGTCAGGAATGTCCTAGATATTTTTTTGATAGCGATTATTATTAACTCACCTTGACTCTGAAGATGACTCGCTACCGCAAAGGTTGTCGAAGCGTCTCTCACTGTGTCAACATCTGTCCTATTCAGAAAAACAATCACCCGGATGATCATGCTCTACCTACTTAGTAATCAG
Organism: Porites divaricata; assembly: GCA_038088405.1. NCBI lineage: Eukaryota > Metazoa > Cnidaria > Anthozoa > Scleractinia > Poritidae > Porites > Porites divaricata. Next base: position 16,113,191 of record JBBMOI010000002.1, read on the forward strand.
AATGTTGCTCGGTCAAATTGCGCAGAATCAGTCTCTATTGCTTTTTGATTCATTCTGAAGTTGCGATCTTTTGAACTCTCAGGAAACGTTCAGGATGCCTGTACAACGCTACGTTCAATCAAAGACATTGCTCACAAACCAGGAGTGGTAAGTCATTACACTTTCTTTACGTCACCTCAAGTACGACAAAATGCCAGCCTTTTGCTTCAAGACAATCACAAATGTTTAGAACTTGAGGGACGCGTCGGAGACAGTTGCCACCCAAATAAATAATAATGAACAGAAAGCTGGCCCTAAGACCTTTGAACACAATTTTACTCCATGGTTATTTGGTTTGAAAAACAAACAAGCAAGAGGAGATTTAGTGTAAGATGGTGAAAAAGACGCTAGGGTTCGCGCCCTGTTGATCATCTTTTTCCTTATCGTGATGATTTTCATCCAACAAACCCACACATAGAGTGTGTCAAGTTCTGCTGACTCGTTTTGTTCTTTTATAACAAGGTATCTTCTTTAGTGACAATGTATTCCCATCTTGGCGACATCAACGCTGCTGTTGCTGTCTTTGACGATGCTGTGGAGTTTGCGCAGAAGAACAAGGTAAACAAGGAAGACTATTCCTGAGTAGTCCACCCATCTCAGACATGGCAACCCTTACTATTGTTATGGTGCTACTGTATGGAAGGAAAAGCTGTCTAAGGGTAGAGTGCGGCCAAAGTAGAATGCACGAGATACCACGTTACAATCTCGCGCGGCTCGGTTTAGCGTGCCTCTCGCGCATGATTCTTTTCAATGCCACCAAAAGGGGTCGTAGCTTGTGGACTAGAATCCAAGAACGAACAGTATACCTTTCCGTAAGTACTACATGAAAGCTTTTTATTTTCCAGCACACGATGCGTCAGTCTGAAGTTCTCACACTGATGAGGGAGAATGTAGCGTACAAGTTACATCATGGCAAAGCGAAAGAGGCTGTAGATATGTTGGAGAAGTTACACAAGTAAGAACGACTTTTCTCTTTATCGGTTGAGGTGTCACTATTTTGAAATAACAACTGATTAATTTACGGCCATTCCATTTACTATCCACACCCCACAAAGGTGAGATTTTCCAAGGGGTTGGGGGGGGCTCCATTTTTTTTTTCTGAAAGGGCTGCTGCCTCCGCGCCTTTGATCTTTTGAATATTTCAAACGGATATGGCGAAAAGGTCTTAGTTTTATGAAGCGGGAAAAGAACAAACGGGCTATTTCTCAGGGGGCAGTTGACTGTGATGGTAATATATTTTGGGGGGACTGGGTTAGGGGGTGGGAATATTAAATAGAGTTGGCTGTGAAAACGTTTAATACATATGTTTTAATCTTGAGACTCTGTCCTCGCCGTTCTTCAGGAAGAAAGTTACTTTAAGTGAGCGTAACTATAAGCATTTTTTGTAAATCGAGTCTTAAACCGTACACCTCTATTTATTTTTTTGCTACATTAAAGGGAAGATCCAAGAGATGTGAAGACATTAGCTCAGCTCATCAAGGCGTATTCCCGAGTGAATCCAAAGAAAGCAGAACAGTATCCTTTTTTTTCATGAGTATGATGCATCTGTTAGGAGTCTAACCTCAGAAAACAGCCGATGTTTTTCTGACGTCATCGCTGGTTTCCCTGCGTAATGACGTCTGAGGAATGAGCGTAGAAATTCCATACTGATAACGTGTCACTACCCAGATCTGGGTAGTGCTTCTGATTGGTCGTGCCTCAAGGGAAACTTGTTTCCACCAATCAGAAGCACTACCCAAATCTGGGAAGTGGCACGCTTTTAGTATGGATTGCTGCGCTCGTTACTTAGACGTCATTTCGCGGGGAAACCGACGATGGTGTCGCAAAATGTCGGCTTTTTTCTCAGTCTATAAGGGGCCTCTTAGTCTTGGTTTTATTACTGTGGTTTCAATGAATTCTCAAATGAAAGAATGAAAGCAAGCTAAAGCTCCTTAACCGCTGTTATGAAACAGTTACAGTGAAAAGCTGACACCTCTGGACGCGAGTTCCACTGAGGCAGCGCTTGACGTTGATAAGTTAGAGATGTCCCACAATGCCTTTGGGTCTCGGTATGGTCGATCCAGGGTTAAGCAGGAAGGCCGAGATACAGAAATGGAGGAACTAAGGTGGGTTTTGTGAAAACCGCGGAGTCAGCTTTTAGACCGATTACTGCGCTTTTCACAAACATGCGAATTCTGAAGTTCAAAAGCCAGCTGACGATTGCGTTTTTCGCTGCCGTCAATCATCTTGACGGACCTCTTAGAAAACAAAACTTTACTTTAACAGGTTCAAAAGGTCATGGTTTCTGATTTGTGATTGGTGGATTTGATCCGTTTTGTGTGTTTCTGTGTTTCAAGGTTCGTTGCTTGTGATCGTAATTATGATTGACGGCAGCGAAAAACGAAATTGTGAAGATGGCTTTTGAACTTTAGAGTTCGCATGTTTGTGAAAAGCGCAGTAATAACAATTAGCTAATCTCCAATATCATAAAATATTGAATTTCATGTTCCAAAACAAAGTAACAATAGCCCACTTCGGAAATGAGTGATAGCCTGGGACCCAAACTAAGCGCGCGCATTTATGGGATTGTTTTGGGGGACAAAGTGACCTGGGGCCCGTTTCTCGAAAGTCCCGGTAACTTTTCGGGCCCGAAATCAAATATTCAAATCGAAATGTAAAGAATAAAAGCGCTGGTCCTGGCTAGCAAACTACTCCATTTTGTTTCACTAACTGAGAGTTTTATCATGTTAGATGAAAAACTATTTAAACCTCTATCTTCCATTTAAACAATAATTATCGGGGCTTTCGAGAAACGGGCCCCAGCCACCTTGTATTATGACGGGGGCGGGCATGCAAGTTGTTGTGTGCCTTTTGTGTGCAAATTACTTCAGGAACTCCCCTGGTCTGGCATTTTATAGAATACCAAATACAAGACGTATCCAGCGAGAATATGTTCTTTTATCTCGGAACGCTAATTTGAAGTTGAACTCCGATAGCACACGGATTTGCACTCTTCTAGTTTTTCTCCAAGTAAAATATCCGAGGAACATGTTCCTTCACCTTCATATTTTCATGTTTTTTTCCTTTCAATTCCACCGTCCTTTTTGCTATTTTGAGCTGTTTTGACTCCGCTTAAACATTCCACTCCGCTTTCCGCCATGTTTGTTTACATTCACGTCCCCCCCCCCCCCCCCCAAATAATCCCATAAATGCGCGCGCGCCTAGTTCGGGTCCCAGGCTATCACTCTTTTCCGAAGTGAGCTATCGGAAAACACGAATGTCTAGATTTCTGATAAATTGAGGAAATGTAATAATGATAATGGCTTCACCATGTTGCCATGGGTACATTGATATTGAAAAAAACTGGTAAAATCGATTTCCTTGTTTGTTTGAAGAATCTTTTTCGTGTTCAAAGAGAGTAGGTATGGTTACTGTTAAATGGGACGAGCCACCTTAAAAGAAGAGCGTTAATTTCTTGGAAGAGTGTTGGAATCAAATTAGGTTTCCGGCAAACTGCCCGCCTACCCCTCCCCTAAGCCAACATTTGCACTTACTTCTCGCTTTGGGCACAAGTTTGCTTAGGGGAGGGGTAGGTGGGAAGTTTCCCAGAAACCTAAATTGTTTTAATTTCAGTAATATGTTTACAGTGGTGCAATCTCGTTCCCAGGTTCTCTCTCCTACCCGTTCCGAAGGGATGGGTAGGAGAGTACCCTGGGAACGAGGTTGAGAGTGGTATCCTAATGACAGTGTAAAAAACATATTTGTTTGGTGTAACAGGCAGGATATTATCGTGAAAAGAAGAAAAAGAAAGCGAAAGAGAGGTATGTACGCTACATAAAGCCTGCTTCCTTACGATTTGGCAAACAACCGGCGACATGACTTAGTCACCTCTTAGACAAGTCCTTTAATTAGCGTTGGCCTCTAATCCGATACGAGATCGTTAAACCTTATTGAAGTGTTTTTCTCAAGGAAAAATGAACAATGCGTTGAAGCTTAGCAACACAAAATTAACTGCTGCATTGTTATGAACAAATGGTTCATGCTACAGCTGTGCGCATATCGAGATACGAAACACGCGGATAGTTGGAAGATTAGAATCGTAGGAGTTCTTCGAGGGAACATGGCTTGTACGTGGTCGCTAAAATAAATAAGGACATTTGACTTTGGTGTCTGGGGTCATTTGAACACGTCCAACGCAGGATGCTTCCTATCGTACTGCAGGGCGTTACAGATTACACCATTATTATATGGAAACCAAGCTTAACTATCTTACCCTGTTGCTGTTGTTATCTTGCTTGTTCAGTTTTGAGAGTTTCATGAATCATGTTTTTAGGAAAATGTTTGCACCCCGTGTCGTAGAGTCATGAAATAATAAAGGTTAAGTTAAATATGCATATATACTCATTTTTCCTTGGGCAGATCTGTCCAAGCGGGGAAAGGTGCAATGAGGATAACCCTATGTGAAGCACCAACCCGTGAAACAAGGCCTGATCACTACACCGGGAATTCTGTGCCCTACTCTTTACAACAAGTGCGTGGGTTCTTTAACGTTCCCTGCTGACTATATATCACTGAAGATGCAGGAGACGGGGCCTACGATTTATCGTCCTTATCCGAGAAGACTAGAACATCTAACCATTTGCAGATGTCATTGCAAAGGCAGCATGTTCTCCTCAGTTATTTTAAGACCCTGAGTGTTGGTCCGGTCTAGGGCTCGAACCCGAGACCTCCCGCACAGCAGTCCGGCCGGCGCTCTACCAACTGAGCTAACCGGTCGGCGATAAAAAGTGTATTTGAATGATCACACCATAAGGTTCACAGACCCCGATGCTATAACACTACACTACTTGTCAACGTGCTAGCCCATTACTGATTTTGCCCTCACTCTCGTTATTAAAGCAAGGCCTTATTCATGTGAACCTAAGTGAAATTTGCGCCAGTGCGAGTGAAAAGTTATGGATGAGCACCAGGGACGGGTTGCATCTCGAGTGAAACAAATTCTGCAACCAATTCCGTTTTCCGTGAGAATTTCTTGCATGGTATTGCCGATAATTCGGCAGAGGCTGGACTATAAGAAACAACGTTGGGATGCAAAAAGAGGGCACGAAGCATTCTTCAGAAAACAGGGAATGGCTACAGAAAAAGTTCCAACCTTATCGTTATTTGCCTTATATAACTGGGCCCGGGATTCGCTTTTAAAATGAGATTTAAGGTAACTCAGAACGGACCGATTGACTTGTGGAGTAAAGAGGTTCAAATCTTATTTTTTTTCGTAGGAAAACTACCGAAAAACTACAATTCCGAGGTTGATCCGGACCCCGAGCGATGGATACCTAAAAGAGAAAGAACTTACTACAAGGGAAAAAGACAAAAGAAGGGCGCGTCTGTAGGTAGGTGACAGATTGAGTGTAATAAGGACCTTTACATTCAAGGACAAGGACAACTACAAAAACGACATTTAACATAAAAGTTCTTCGCTTATGATAAAACTTATTACATTTGATAACTTTTTTTTATTTGTTTGTTTTTTAGTCACACATAACAAAACAATAAGGCGTTACAAAAGGTGTTAATTAAAATTTAAGTTAATGTGACAAGGAAGCCTAAAGAAGCTAGGTTACTAATTTCTTACTCGAGTGCAGAGTGTACAGAAAACATAAAACTTACGCGACAGAACGGCTATAAATGAGACAATTTTTCAGGTTAAGAGCTGGTTAGTGAAATTGGCAACGAATTCCAGATTGTTGGTCCCCGATAAACGATGCTGAACTGCCTAATATTACTTCTACAAAAACGAGGTCTGTACATTCTCTCCGCAACTGTAGTAGAATGATGAAAGCCATCGTGTTTTCTCGCCAAAATGATTCTGATTCAAGTGCGCACTACTCGGTATTGAGAAAGTCTCATACTCGAAGTCGTCCTGGTCTTAAAAATCTAAAGGTCCATGATATCCAGTAACCTGCACCCGTACATCATGGACTCAAGTGCACAGTGTATTTATCAGGCTTCCTTGTATTATGGAGGTGTTGTTTGAACTGTTAGCGTTCGGTACGTTAGTAGTATGGTACGCACTGGTTATGCCCTCTTTCTTTCCTTGTAACTCCTTCTTCAAAAAGACGTTATTTGTTGGGTTAGTTTGTGGTTGGTTTTCTTCTCTGCTCCGAGCGCTTTTTCTCCAGGAACTCCGGTTTTCGCCTGCATTTCCGGAAAATTCCAACTCGATCAGGAATGGTACTAATGTGGTTGAAGAACCACCAAATGTTGATGTGTCTCCTTTAAAAGTTTAACATCTAGTTGGCCTTCGCCCTCATAGTTAAGCAATAATTTACGCACAGCAAAAAGCAGTAAACCAGAGCCGTTAACACCGCAGCAAGATTGTTGATCGAAGTTAGATTTGTATGTTTATCCTCTACACTGTCTCCGTAAAGCCAAAACGCCTTAATATGGACAACAAAGAGTCATGTGCCTACTTTACAGAAGTGTCGGAATAATAGCGGTAGGTATTTTGTGAAGCTGTCCTTTGGAACTGTCCGTCATTGAGAGGTGTCCGTATTATAGAAGTGTATATAAGAACAGGTCGACTGACACTCCAATCCTGCTTGCTTGTCCTGATACAGTCGTGACCTGACCATGGCTCCCGTCTGCTGTTTAATAGTTAGTCCACTTTGACCAATTACTATACGCTAAAGTTTTTTAATTTGCCTAATCTTCTTTTTTGTGCAGGTAAAGGAACGCAAGGTGCCGCTGCCCCCACGGAATCGTAAGTTCTTCTTTCAAAGCCGCACCTTTTTAGATATATATATTGTGGGGTTAATAACATTTTAATTCGTATGATCGCTTGCTGTCGAAGTTCAGACAAACGGCATTCGATTCTTTCCTCATCTCTCCCTCAGAGTACTCGGAGGCTGCTTCTTAATGCTAGTATTGGAAATAGTTCTCAGTGGTGGCACCGCAGATAGATAACCAGGTTTTGGTCTTATCTCTCCCTCGATATTACAAAATTGTGACCATCTCAAACTGATCAACGAGCTTTAGTTTTTTGCAATCGTCTGGTTATCTTTAATCACAATCCTTCTTGGCATAAGAGTCTTTAGCTACAATTTCGTGGCAAAATTTAAAGTATAGTCAATTCTTTCCCACTCAAGAACAAAATTATACTGTAACAGAAAAGTCACGTTTTGAAGAACATCTTCTGTGAAAGTTTTGAACCCAGGAGTCATTTCATAACTAGGTTGAGTTTGATCGTCCGGATGAACGTAGTCCTGAATAGGACTGTTGTTGTTGAGAGTAGCTGACGTTTCGACAACCTGTGCGGTAGTCATCTTCAGAGTCAAAGTGAGTTGTATCACGTCAGTTGATGGTGCTAAACTCTAGTTATTGATCTGATTGGTCAATTAAGTCGCGATGTTATCGGTCGTCTGTCAGTTTAGTAAAAGAACATCTTCTATTGACTAATTTGCGGACATCTCATCTATTGCTTTTATGTGACTGTCTACAATTCTTATTTTTTTATTTCTTGTAGGTCATCTAGTCCGAAAACACCTGGAAGTCCTAAACCCGCGTCTCCCCCGGGAACGCCATCCGCAGGAGGTGCCGCCGCCAATGTGGTACCACCCCGACAACAGCAGCCCCAGGCCGCGAAGAAGAAACAGCGACCCAAGAAGAAGAAAGGGGGCTGGTAAAGACAAGTGACTTGGTTAATGTGTCAGAAAAATAAAACAGCATTTAATTTCTGGTCCCGTCTACAAGCATCTATTATCTGTGTATTTTTCTGAGTAGGGTACTTCTGTGATCTCTACACAGAAGGTGGTTAACTGTCTACTTTGAAAAAAATAAACTATAAACAACATCTTTGTAAAATTCTCTGATTAGCTTAATTCACCATTTTCACATAGACCATAATCCACCTTGTTTTTCCCCAAAAATGTTGCGTAGCTATTGTCTTCAATTTCTCTTGGGACGACTGTAATACCCAGGAGAGACTGGACACAATGGTTATATGCAAAATTTTGGGGGGTAACCAAGGTGCATTATGAGTCTCCCTATTTTAAACTCTTTTTCACTTCGCAGCCAGAAAGTCAATTTTTTTTCCTGGCACAAAGGGCGAACGACAATAGCTAGCTGTAACACTAACCCAAACCCTAATCTTGACCCTTAGGCCCGGTTCAGACGCCGAACTTTTCATGAGCCGAACCTAATTCGAATTAAGGCCGACCCAAATCATTTAGACCGGCTGAATTGATTCAGACGCCGATCCTAATTCCATCCGAACTATATTCAAAAGGAGAAAAATGCTCATTTCGGTCAAACTACTTACAAAATACGTTATAATAATTTATGCATTAGGTTCGGTACATGAAAAGTTCGGCGTCTGAATCAAAGCCGTTCCAAAGTCGCTCCAAAGGCGAAATTCCCGGCCGGGCTAGGCGAAAAGAACGGCTGAGCCGTTCCAAATTGAAACAGGCGTTCCTAATTGATTCAGACGCCGAACTTTTCATGTACTTAATTCAATGTATTAGATTCGGCTCATGAAAAGATCGGCGTCTGAACCGGGCCTTATTGATTCCTGTTCAAAATGGGTTCACTTTGAGTACATCATAACCCCACTGATTATAAACTGCCCTTCCCTCAAATTTCCTTCAGGAAGGTCAACTTTGAAAAGCCTTAGATACCAATTTGTTTTCATGGAATTGAGTCATTTTTGACAGAGTTAACCACAATTATTAAATGAAATGTTGTTTAGAATTTTAGTGAAATGCGAGAATTTTCTTATCTGCTCTGAAAGCAAACGCAGTGGTATCTTTATTGAAATTTGTGCATATTGTGGTCATTTCGCTCTTAAAAACTAATGTAGCTGCAGCTTACTTTGATCCATTGTTTGCGTCAAGGCAAGGGCCAAGCACACATCGACCCACGGCCTATCCGCTGCTTCTCGCATGTTGTCCTGAGTTTTTTGTTTTAGCGCTTGGCCATCGTAACCAAGAAAGAACACAAACTTAACACGCTTGCCCCAGGGAAGGCACCAACTCCCAGAAAAACGATAATCATCAAGAATCTGAACCCCAGTGCAAAATTTGGTATCAAGAAATACTTTAAGGACAAAAATATTAAAAACGGGCTAATATAAAAAATCTTCCGTTTTTGAAGTAACCCTAAGAAGACCCAAGCCCTAACCCTAGTCCAAGGGTTAAGGTTAGCTCCAGGAAAAGCGATAATCGTCCAGAATCTGAATAAAGTGCAAAATGGTGGGTATCGTGAAATACTTTAAGATAAAAGTATTAAAAACGGGCTAAGATAAAAATCTTCGATTTTTGAAGTAACCCCAAGCGAACCCAAGCCCTAACACTAATCCTAACCTTAGCCCTAGGGTTGGGGTTGGGGTGAACTCAAACTCCTAGAAAAACGATAATCATCAAGAATCTGATACCCAGTGCAAATTGTGGGTATCGAGAAATACTTAAAGGGAAAATATTAAAAACGGACTTTAGCGGTAGTTACGTGAGACCGGGACGAACTCAGGCCGGTACGAATTTGTAATTTTTGCAGTCGTTTACACGAGACCGGTATGAAACACCCCGGTTTATTTCATGAGACCGGTACAAACTCAAAAACAGGACATTCTTGGAGATATATAACTTTCTTAAGTCGATTATTTAACATATTATTCGCTAAATGTCGCAACTAGTACACAATTTACGCCAATTAAGACAGTGAGTAGAGAAACGTACATTTTACTGCTCCTAGAAAATTGTAAACTTTATCTAACGCTCATCTGATGGCTATTAAATGCACAGCATCTCAAAACGGTGCAATCCCTCACATTAACCGAAGCAAAAATTCAGTTGAAGCTACTTCCAAGTCTTGTTTTTCCAGTTCTAACACTACCAGGTGATCTGTGACGTCATTGCGGGGGCCTGGGGAAAGAAATTTTAATGCCGTATCCCATAAACCAACGCGCGTACCAATTCAATTCAATTCAATCTGTTCCCGTTAGCTTTGGTTTATGGGATACGGCATTAAAATTTCTTTCCCCAGGCCCCCGCAGTGACGTCACAGATCACCTGGTAACAGCAACCCTAGGGTTAGGGTTAACGCCAACCCTACCCTAGGGCTAGGGTTAGGGTTAGAGCTTGGGTCCGCTTGGGGTTACTTCAAAAATCGAAGATTTTTTGTTCTAGTCCGTATTTATTATCTGTCCTTTAAAGTATTTCACGATTCCCACCCTTTGCACTGGGCTTCAGATTCTCTTTTTTTCAGGAGCTAACTGTAACCGTAACCCTAATCTTATAGGCTTAGGGGGTTGGGTTAGCTCCTGCAAAAATGACAAGCGCTGATAATCTGAAATAAAGTGCTTATTGTCAAATATTTAAAGAAAAATATAAAAAACAAGGCAGCAAAAAAATCTTCCAACTTCGAAGTAACCCGAAGCAAATCCTTGGGTAAGAGTTAGAGCAAGGATTTGCCTCGGGTTATAGTAGTATACTATCATTAGATTTAAGCCCCGTTGGTGCCTAAGGCCTACATATAAATTAAGTGGCTAGTCACTGTCTTCCTGCATATCAATTATGTGCCTAGTCAGTGTCCAGCTAGCTAAGTAAAAATGCGTTCTTCCATATTAATTAAGTGCCTTCCTCCATATATAATTAAGTGAATATTTTATATTGGAAGAACACAATAGAAACAATAGACTTGCCCGCTATAGTAACTTGAGCCTGGTTTTCAAACCGTCTATTAATTAAAAGGAAAATAGAGAAGCGATCACCTAGCAACCCGAGAAACGGCTTCCTATATCTTATTTAGCGCTAAAATTCAGATATATATAAAAAAACACACACACAGAAACTGGAGTTGAAAAGTCTTTATTTCAATTTAGTTTACGTCTTCTTAGGGACCGGTCATTATTTATCGAGGGGGGGGGGGGGGGGGGGGCTGGTGCAAATAAGGGGTGGGTCACCATTTTTTATGCAGAAGTTTAAGGGGGGGCCACAAGAAAACATGCAAATGTATAAGCCAATAAAATGTTGAGCTGCATCCTTATAATTAAATACAGCAAGAGAGGAGAGGACTAATATTAAAATAACTTCTAAAGATCAACATTTATTTCCACTAACTTTGCTTTACTTTGCTTATTTCTTAGTTAATGCATGTCCAATTTTTTATTTTTTTCTTTGGGGGGGGGGGGGGTGGGGTCTGGAAAGTCATGCTTAAGGAGAAGGGTGGGTCAGCAAAAATCAAGCAAGCCATATTTCATATTGCACCAGTCCCCCCTCTCGATAAATAATGACCGGTCCCTTATTTAGCGCTAAAACTCGGATATATAAACAAAACACACCCACATATACACAAAGTGGAGCTGAAAACACTCTATTTCAATTTTGTCTGACTATTATAAAACCGTTCTCTCCGTTCTATCTCGAGGAAATGAAAAACTATTGAAGTCTCGGCACTTCACGCGCCGTTGGTCCGGTAATTATTATGCGAGTTCACAAGCTTACATTTGCATACAAATTAGCTCTGCAGTAAAAACCCCAAGGGAGCATCTTGTCGTATTATTATAAAAACACACGCAAAAAAACATTTAATAACTTAACAAGGATCAATTGAAACAAGACACTAATAATTGCTAGCAATAAAACCAGCCACGTTTCTTAAGATACAAGAAATCAAGTTTATGACCCTTCAATAAAATAATTGCAAAAAGATTAGATTAAAGATTCTATTAAAATAGTTATCACTATTCATCAAGCTGTGTTGAAAAACAGTTGCACGGTCTAGGGTTGATGTAGGTTCGATGTAGGGTCGATAGGAGGTCGATGTATTTGTGGATGGAAAATATATAGAATAAATAACGAGGTGGAGGAGGAGGAGGGAAAATAGTAAAAATTGTGGAGGAGGAGGTGGGAAATAAAAAAAATGAAAAGGGAGAGGGGTAAGTAAAACATCGTGCGCAGTGTAAAAAAAAAAAAAAAAAATAGGATGGCTTGCCTTCTTTGACTATATACAACCACCAGCACATTTTTCCCTCTGGGGATTATTAACTAATACGTTGGACGAATCAGATCATATTTGAGGCTAAATGAACGTCCCGAGTGAAACATTTATCCAGAAATCTAGTGAAGAGAACAGCTCTCTGTCTCCTTTCGGCCTTTCCGCGTGTCAGTTCGCACCTTCCTTGTTTGTGTGAGTGTGTGCGTTTGATCGTGAAAAAAATGCTAAAACGGTAGGAAGGAAAAAAAAGACACACTCAATTGCCAGGATTCGAACTCACCCTTCTCTGCCAGCTGTTTGCTTCGAACGCTGAAAACTTCACCAAGCAGCTAAGGAAACAAAATAAAAGATCCATTTGAACTCTGAATATTATGTGACGATCACGTAACCCACCGTCTGAAAAAGAAACACTTCTCAGGCGGTTTCAAATACAAATATAGGTAGAAGGAAACTGTAAAGTTCGGTCGTGTAAACATCTTTTGCAGAAAAAATAAAAGTAGAAGGGAGCGTGACCTTCCAGAACATCATTTCTTCAACGGCGGACTTTCGTGCTGTAGTATCGGTGCTGCCATGCAGCCCGACTAATAAAGGTAAGGCCCGGTTCAGACGCCGATCTTTTGATGAACCGAACCTAATTCGAATTAAGGCTGACCCAAATTATTTAGAACGGCTGAACTGATTCAGACGCCGGTCTTAATTGCAGCTGAACTAAGTTCAAAAGTCGAAAAATGCTCATTTCGGTCAAACTGCTAACAAAATACGTTTATATAATTTTATATAATTTATGCATTAGGTTCGGTACATGAAAAGTTCGGCGTCTGAATCAAAGCCGTTTCAAAGTCGCTCCAAAGGCGAAATTCTCGGCCAGGCTAGGCGAAAAGAACGGCTGAGCCGTTCCAAACTGAAACAGGCGTTCCTAATTGATTCAGACGCCGATCTTTTCATGTACTTAATTCAATGTATTAGGTTCGGCTCATGAAAAGTTCGGCGTCTGAACCGGGCCTAAGAAGAATCTTTTGGGCTGTGTGGAAAAGGCTAAGGGACAATGAGCCTTCGTGGCTTTTGGATTGTCATCGTATGTCAACACTAAAACAGCGGCTGCGTTTGCAAATTGATTGGCGCCAAAAAAGGGCGCACTTTTCAGTTTAATCTATTTCTTTGGGTCATTCTGCATATATTACATTCCACATAATTATGCCATTCCGCAAGCCATGCCACATGCCATTCCGCAAACTGATTCCTCGTTTTACCCTCACCGCTTGTGTTAATCCTACGTCCCTGCGTACTGATAGTCAGTGAATAATTATCCTCAAAACATTCGAACTCGTAACATTGAGTTTTAGCCAATTCGATGCTCAACGTAATTGACTCCTTACCAATGCCTTACATATCTTTAATCAGTACATGATCGGGACTGCTATGCTGTTTTTGAAGCCTGAAGTGACTAAGAAAAATAGAGAATTCTTTTTTGACTGTTTGTTTCGTTAGACTTGTTATTCACTGCCAGTAACCTCATATTTGACTTAGGTCTAAACGTTTAGAGCATAACTGGGCTAATATCTCAGAGACAATGCCAGTTTTTGACAAGTACAAACATTAACCACAAGGGACTACAATGGACCGCAAACGAATATGCCGAAGAACGTAGGATCTGTAAAGACCTGATCAGCAAATATAAAAATGACATATAAAAGTAGGTCTCTTGGATATTGCTCTTTCAGAATATCCTAACAAATCCATAATTTCACAAATTAACACCTTACTCTTACCATATTTCATTTCTTACTATTCCTCCACATTTACAATTAATCAGTTCCACAACCACGACGCCGAAGTGTACGCTCCGTAGCGTCTTTAATATGCACACGAAGTTTCGAGAAAAATAGTCTGCTTCATAGTATATAGCTGTATATACTACACTATGTAACAAAGATGGAGCAGACTATTTTTCTCGACTGGGCCGGGTTGTTCAAAGCTGGGTTTAGATAACTCAAGGTTAGGTGGAACTTTGAATAATAATAATAATAATAATAATAATAATAATAATAAAGCTCTTTATTAGTTCCAAAAAACAAACGTTCTGGATTACAATAGACAATTAAATAAAATTGAAGAGGCATCTATTAATAAAACAGCGTTTAAAACGTTCAGTCCTAATCTGAGGAAGTACATAGGAACGACGACGATTCCTTAGTAATCTTGTTTTACTGGGTGGGATGAGATCTATCAAAGGGCCTTCAGTAGAAGTATTACACTCTTCCATAACTTATTACGTGAGGCCTCTAAAAGACTTGAAACGGGTGAAACCTCCTTAAGGAAACCAAAACGAACTGCTCTTTTCTTAAACTTGTCAGTTTTGGAATTCAAATATGAAAGCTTAAGAAGCAAATTCAGTTTAATTCTTTACGTCTACAGTTTGATGATGGGATGTTTAACAAAGACAAAGGAAAATTACCCGGGAAAAAAATTTTGAACAAGAGAAAAACAAACCCAGATTAAATTTTAGAGCGATTTTCGTATGACCCTTGAAAAATGGCTTTGGTAAGTGTTCGTTATTGGTTTTTTCAACCAATGGATGAAAAGGTCAAAACATGGACCCTTTCTTTTCCAGCCAAAGAAAACCCTAACATGGAGAAGGCATTTTTCGATTGGCCAATTGTGTTGTAATATGACGTCTAAGTGAAGTATCGATTGATTTCTAAGAAAGTTCTCGGGCGGTAAGTTTTTTCACCCGAGCCTTCGCATAACCAACCAAACGCCACGCGCGTTTGTATCCGTTCGATACACCAATCAAATCGCTTTATTTCCATTTGTTTTTTCTGTTTTGTTCGCCAATTTTCATTTCAAGGTCATACGAAAATCGCTCGAACCCCGGGTTAGTGCTAATCGGCCTTCAAACAAGTAGGCCCTGGTTAACTCCGTGTATCACTTGACACAGGAAAAAGGGGCATACTTAGTAACAAGAAAAGAGAAAATTATAACGACTTTTTTTACAGGAATCATTTCTGCTAGTTATACCGAATGTCTACTCTTTTAACACACTTTGATATGGCAGTTAATTCCAACAATAACAGTCACAACTCAGGAAAAGCCAGCCCATCTTTATTAACATTTAACCTTTGGTAGTTACACATGTATTTTCATTTCAAGGTCATACGAAAATCGCTCGAACCCCGGGTTAGTGCTAATAATTTCATTACTGGAACATCTGCCGCTTTCGCACTGCTCACAATACCCGCAGTTTGCCAAACAAAATTTTGCATCACCATTATTTCAAAATAACACATAGGCATAACAAAAGTTCCAAGAGAAAATGAAGCCAACGCTTATGCAAACATTTGGGGCAATTAAGCTATAATCATTATGGGCAATGCGAATGTGAGAAGTCTCACACTTGAACAGGGCATGCGTGTTTTCGACATGGGAAAATGCCCACCTACTCCTCCCATGAACACTTACAACTCAATTAGGGCAAAATGTTGGCTTAGGGGAGGGGAGGGTGGGCAGTTTCCCAGAACGTATAATTGTTTTTGACCAACAGTGAGCTCAAGATAGCTGAATACAGGTCATCCACAGGTCATCTGCAGGTACCGTCATCACAAAAGAAATAAAGGAACCCAACAACAGAGTTCTCCTGAGGGCTATATTGTTTAGCTAAATTGTTTCTTATGTTGAACGTAATCTGTGCCACGGTACCTACAGAAGGAACCGGATATTAGTCAAGTTCTTTTTTTGGACCATTTTTATAGACTAAGACGAAGTCCAGATCAATAAAGATGCAAAAACGAACAAAAAACACATTGTGTCCTGTTCAAGCGTGTGCCGCCACAAAAGTTTTTTTTCCTTTCACGACCAAGGCGAAAAAAATCCCGAGCAGGCAAGAGGCTTGTCTGCTCAAGTAGAAAATCATAATTCAGGATTTGACTCATTTTGCCCACCCACGGGTTCAGAAATACAATAATTATGTAAACACTGATGAAATACCAGGTGAGCTTTCCCGCGAAAACTTGATTTCTTCAAATGTGAAAATAACATGTTATCTTCACATGTGAATATATCACCGTTGCTATGGCTTCATAATAAATCGCGCCTTTCACACCAAAAAACTATTTCAGTGAAATGGTTTTGTATTTTATTGGTGTTTATATAATAAATAGAACATCACATGGCCGCTTGGAGATACGAAATTTCTCTTCTCGTGTTGAAAAAAATGGGCTCACTCGTGAAATATTTTTTCAACACTCGAAGAGAAATTTCGTGTCTCCAAGCGGCCATGTAATATCCTCTATATACCAATCACTGGTTACAGTGGAACCTTGATATAACGAACCTCTATATAACGAAGCCCTCGGTATAACGAACGGTTTTCTTTACCCCAATTATAGTAAAATATATGGAAAAGAACCTTGATATAACGAAACGTCGTTATAGCGAACAGATTTTGCCAGTCCCTTTGCACTTCGTTATATCGAGGTTCCACTGTAATTACCTACATAGATCATCACGAAACTAGTAGCTAGAAGTAGTGTGTTGGGGAACTTGAGAAAGAACTACCCCAAACGTAAATTTCACAAAATAAGATACCTTTCAAAACAAATATATGTTGTAGTTAATTTGTTATTTCAGTTAATTTTTATTTTTCCATTCGTTTTAGGTATGATAATATATGCTAATGATTTGAAACAAAGGGAAATAAAAATTTAACTGAAATAAAAATTTAACTACAACATACACATCTGTGTATTGCAGGTATGAATCATTTCAAAAATTCAAAATTTACTTTTTAGTCTTTTTAAGGTTCAACGAAGATTTATATTATTTTTTTGCGAGAAGAGAATTCAACCCTTAAGTATTCAAGAATATAAAAAGGAAATACAGGACACTATTTTAGGTGAAATTCCCACTTTTCTGTTTCGCCACTGTCGTCGTTTGGTCTCTTCCACAATCAAAATATATTCGAGGATGACTGACATGTCATATTTTCTTAAAGTCCTGTCCCTCACGGTCAATTGTTTAAAGTTTTCCCTCACCTTTTTTTTTTTTAACTTACTGTACCCAACACTTTACACTGTACATTTTAGACGAGATGAACAATCACAACAACAATAATTTTTTAACCTCGCTTTTCCTCACTATTAAACCTGACACATTAATTAATCATTTCTTTTAGTACTTAGGTGTTTTATATGTTAAAAGATATTAAACACTTAACTATAAAAATAAGTGATTTTTCAAAGCGATCTAGCAAAGATCATGGTGTCGGGTGGTGGTTGCTCTTTGAGCTGAATATTGTAAAATCCTAGTTTGCTGTAGAAGTCAAGAGCATTGTTGTTTGTGGGTGTAATTTCACAGTGGACACCAGTGCAATCTTCAGCTTTTAGCGCAGAAAGAACACAAGCCAACAGGCGCTTGCCAAGACCAAGGTCCTGTTCCAGAACAAAAAGAAAACAGAACCGTATGAAAAAATGTTTACAAACTAAAAAAAAAAACCACGACTATATAGGGATAGCTAAATTACTGGTAACACAGTAGTTTTCACTGTCGACCACAAATAAGGACAGAAACATAAATGAAATGAACTTAACAAGGTTAGGAATCCCAACTGGCCGGAGGCAAATCAGTTGGCTACTTACAAGCATGGCCAAGGAGTGGTGTCAGGACTACCGAGAACAAATACACAGAACAAATCTGAGAACAAATCCAGCTAGCGGTTGGGGCGGGGATTGAACTTAGAGCCTCTGGAATGCAATTCCAGCACTCTAACCACACAGCCATGCTGAAGCCCAATGTTTTCTTAATTAAAATTTTTGCTCCGAAGACTCCTTGTTTTATATTAGCAGGGTTCAAAATAGCAGCCAGCAATTTGAGCACACTTGGCGGCAACATTTCACCGAAGAAATAGAAATGTCATGCTTTGAATGCCCAAAGGCCAACTGAAATCGAAGACACTGTATTGTTGTAGTAAACATTTCACATCAGGCAGTAAAGCAGCCAAGAACCCTTTTAAAAACTCTTTGGAAACGTTTTTTTTGAGAAGAAAGAATAGAAAAAGGTGTGGAAAGGAAAGCCACAACAAGGATTTGAGGACACATCTAGGAATTGAACTAAGGACCCCTTGCACAGGGGGCCATGCGCTAAACAACTGAGCCAATCCTGGCTTCTTAACCTTTTACGTCTCAAAAGTGACCAACATCAACGTTCTCCTTACAATAATAATACATAATCAAGAGAGCGGTATAGGAGAATTGATTAAATGGTCACTTCAGTAAGAATGCTGATAATGGGGCTTAAAAGGTTAACTGAATGCAAATTGACTGTGACATACCTGTGCACGTGGCAGAAGATAAATTTGAACGTGAGCGCTATACTTGTTACACAAGTCTGGAGGAAGAAAGATACTTGGATTGTGGAAACTATTGGCAAGTTGTTCCGCATACGTCCACTCTGATGGATTTCCCTCTGGCATTTGGTATTTCTTGCACACCTAGAAATGAATCAAAGATCAACACTCACATTCCTTGTTGGTAAGGTTATGGATAATTTTATAGAATATTGGTGACCATGGGTTAACCCCAAACTGCGTTTGTAAGGTTGAGGGACATCTTGGGAAAATAAAAGGGTAATTATTAGGATAATTCTGGTCCCGAACACTAACGGGCTACACAGCAGTACCAGTAGAGGTTATACATCCTTGCAACTCATGCTAATTCTTAGTGCATTATTGCAGTCAAATGACATCAACCTATAAAAGGTCCTATTAAACTTTTCCAAAAAGACCATTTGCTTTTCTTGCCAATGATGCATTAAAAAGGAGTCTTATAGGGAAGTTGCCCTGAACTAACCCTGCAAAATAAAATATATACATGTACCTCTGGAAGCCAGTGTTTTTTAAACTGTTCATAAAAGTGTTTTGAATCAGATGCTGCAACTGCAAAACCACAAAGGCCATCACCATCCTCAACAACAAACACATGCTCAGGGCAGAGCTTCAAATATGGACCTACAAACCTAAAACAAAGACACATAGCTTAGTTATCAATAAGAACAAAGTCCAATACACAATTACCAGCCATTTTGTGTGCCTCCATCCTTGGGTGGATTACTAGTCTTGTTATCTTTTGCCAATCAGAGACTTGCCTCTGAGTGGCTGGCCCGAGTTGTTCAAAAGCTGGATAGCACTATCCACCAGATAAATCACTATCCACTGGATAAATATTAGGGAAACAAATTTGGGCTATCCAAAGAATAGCACAATCTGCTTTTGAACAAATGGGGCCTGGTGTAGTAAATGCATCATGGTTTGCTCCTACCAAGATTGCAGGGAGTGAGGAGGTGATGTTTAAAGAGACTTGCTGTTCTTTTTGAAAATGCTTCTCATAACTTTTAAATTAATTGGTGATACACCCATGGTTTTTTGTCTTTGAATATTATTTTCTCCAGTTTAGCACATAATTACATCCTGTTAATATTACTTTATAAAGGAATATGTTACTAAAGAGGAGAGAGTCACACCTACATGTAAGTTGACTAGCCCATTGTTGGAAGGGGAATGCAAATCAGATTCCCTCAAATAGCTAAAAATCTAGCACACTGCACTATAGCTGTAAAGAATAAAGTTTAAAACCTTTTAACAGACTCTGGAATCAGTCAGTACAGTTTTGCACTGTACATGAAGGATTTTCTGTCTTTTTTCTGACAAAAACATGACTGTAAGAAAATGACATACACCAACAAATTTGGAACGAGAGAAAGCTGATTCAAATTGCAGTAAGAGAGCTGCAAATGACTTCTTATGCCACTGTATCACCAACCTGTCTCCTGCCATGTTGAATTGTTTGCAAGGGAATAAATCATGTCCATCTTGCCAATCATCACAAGTTGACACACAAATTTCATACAGTGATTTCTGATTTGAAAAAAGAGAGAAAAGAAATTGCCATCAATTTAAAGGTCTTTCCTCTGTCATGCATCCTTTTTTTCTGTGCAAGTAAACCACTTTTTTTTGGGAGGGGGGAGGGGGGGGGGGGGTGGAAAGGAAACAGTCAAGTTAATTGGCACTGAAAATGGTTACTGCAAAATGTTTGAGCAATCTCAGCCTTTATGGCATTTCCGTGTGTATAAGACATCATAGGATCCAAATTAATAAGGCTGAAGGTTTTTTTGTATTGTCTATACACAATGTGTGTGGCCTGTGTGTTTTGAATAAAAGCAAAGAAACTACAGCTGCACTGGTAGTAAAAAAAGAGGGCTCATGTAAATGCTTTGCTTATAAAATGCAGTAAGGTTTTTTCAGTGAGTTTATTACAGGCACTCAACTCAATATTATAAATGCATCAAAATGGTGTGTACCTCGTCATTAGGTTGGTAAGGTCTGATAGTAGAGATGCATGTAGTAGGAACTTCTGGAGCCCTCAAGCTGAATACTTCATGTCCCCCATCAATGGGTAAAAGCCGCTGTAAACAAATTAAAAAAAAGAAATCACATTTACATTGTAAATTACTACAGTGGAAGCTCTCCTAATAGACACCCATGTAAGGGGACAGCTCCACTTACAGCCGCCTTCACAAAACCCCATTTTTCACAACTCAAATACAAATTCTGTATTTTTACATTCTGTAAGCGGCCAGCTCCAGTTACAGTAATTTTGTTTCAAATAGTTATCGCGAGTCCTGGGACTCATGTTGTGACAAATCACGTGTTCCTGTCCATAACCAGTGAGTCCCAGTTCATATAAACAAGGAGTCTTAAATTGAAACTGCTTGGGCCTTTATGTAACCAGACAGTTAATCTGAAGACAAATGCCAAAATTCTTAATTACAGTTTACTGAAATTAAAATATAGTCCTTCTACATTTTAAGCACAAAAAAGACTAAAATAAACATCCATCTTTAAACAACAGCCACAGAAATACATGAACAGGATATTCTACCAAAAGATCTTCAAATCGATTGATTGCCTTTGCATCCTATGGGACGCATGCCATGAATTATTTTACACCTTTGGGGATTTTTATGCATCAGGGATGCAGGATGCAGAGGTAACAAAATCACTGTACAGACACCTTTTTTGCATCCCCAGGGTGTCTGCTCATGAGAGCTTCCACTGACTGTATTATCTTTGAGAAAGGTTGTCGCAAAGAATTTGCACATGACAAACCCAAAAGGTAATGTGGGATATGACTGATACACTTTTCCTGACCCTGTAGCTGTCAAACTTACTTTTGTTGCTTTCCTTTAGCAATCACAAACACAAGTCCATAACCTCTTGTGCCATTCTTGCAAATGTATTTGAAGATCAGTGAACTCCACCTACAATACCTTTTGGGATTGTCAAGTGCACTTTTTCTGACAATCTTTCTCGAAATAGCTGTATACATGTGACCTCTGCTTCTGGCAAATTTCAAGATTTAAATAAATAAAATTGTTTTTCGCTGCTCCATAGTTAGTGTGGGACATGCAGCACTTAACTACTTCATTATTCTGCCTCTCTACATGCCCACAACCACCACATACCTGCAGTTCTCCACACAGTCCTCCCCTGAACACCCATGCTTCAGGGTCCTCAGGGAAAAAGCTTTGTTCTTTCTGCTTCTTTTTCCTATTCTTGGTGCTCAGCCAGCTAACAAATGTATCCAGCAGCTGCAAGACTTCCTTGACATCCCACACATATGGATAAAGGTCATACAGCAGTGCCCTGTTGGACGTCTCTGTCAGTCGCACAAACATTTCTTTAACTGACCGACAGATTTCATGGAACTTCTCAGCTCTGTCATTCCACTCAGTCAACTAGGGTTCACAGTAAGATTTAACAATGTTTTAGTAATCAATGACTTTGTCTAAGTATAGCTTGTACTCATCAAAATAAGAAACTGCAGAACTTCAAAATGTATTATATGTCATAATGTGCAACAGCTCAGATTAGCGTATATATTTGTCATCACAATTTTAAATATTGTATTTGAAAATCATCACTGCTGTCACAGATGTTAAATGTATATATTACATCCAGATGTGTTACTACATTGCCTGCTCTTTCCCCTTTGAACTTCATAATCTCTGAAACCCAGGAACTCTTTTTTTGACCTAGCATTTTTCAAACTGGTTTCATTGTAATTTTTCTTTGTCTCAGATACAAACGAAAATTAAAGTGGTATTGAAAACTTTAATCACAGATATCAAGATTTTTTTCGTTCAGAAAGGGGGGGCAGGAGGTGGGGGGGGGGGAGGTGTTGAAGGCTAGTGTTTTCCTGCAGTGGTGTGCTAGTACTGTTTGACAATGCAAATTTTAAAAGTTTACTAATGCAATTTAAAAATCTTGATACATCATTACAAAAAAAATTAATATTTATTGCCTTGGGTATTTGGATGTGCACCACTGGGGATCATACCTTAGTTTTCTGCTCTTGTTCAGTAAGTTCCATAAACTCCTCCGAATCTTCTTTAATAGCATTAAATTTGAGCCACTTAAAATCAACTATGATCTGCTTGGCCTTCTGACCATGGTTGTAGGGCAAATAGAATAAATCTACCAACAGCAGAAGGTCATCAGCACTGAGTGGTGTCACCACAGGCTTGTCCTTTTGTTCAATTATATCCATTGGCATCATCTCCTGCTCTTTCTTTCCATTCTCTTCGACTTTCTTTTCTATATGATTTTGAACAATACAACTGTAGAACAATAATTCATACTACACAGCAAGGGTATAGTGAAAGCAGAAACCAATCTGTAGATGATACTGGCTTAACATTAAATAGTTTTCATAGTAATACAGTGGAACCCCATAAAGTTACCACCACAGGGGAATAAAATCCTGGATGAATAACAAGGTGGTCCTATTAACAGGGTCTTCAAAATAAAAAAAGTGACTCGGTGGTTTTTACATTAATTTTAGGTTGAAAGAATATCAAGGCTGTGCTCTAACAGAGCCCGGTGGCCCCTGGCGCCCACCTTTTGCTTTTGGGTGACTAGAAAATCTTACTTTTTTCATACAAATCATATGCTGGGCATCCTAGTTTTTACAGGTTCTGAGCTCTGGGCTTCCACTAATTTAACTTAGTATAATTACATCGATGACTATCGAAAATAGAGCGCTGTGATTGGCTAGGAGCTTTGCTCCATCCCGTTATAATCACCGCACGGTGATTATAGCATTGAAGGCTAGCAGTTTTCAAAATGGCAGCCAGATTTTTTTATGTTTCGGGGTCGGAGATTGATCAATAATTTTATTTTCTCGAATAATCATCAATGTAATTATACTAAAACAATTAGTCGCCTCAGGCGACGTGAATATTGGCGAATAGTCACCTCGACTTCGTCTTGGTGACTATTTGCCGATATTCACATCGCCTTTGGCGACTAATTGTTAATTAGACCACAGCCTTGGATATGGTTGCAATAATGAGGTGGTTGTAACAAGGAGCACTTAAATCATAAATGTGTGTAGTTCTGGTGAAATCAAGGAAATACAAAGCAGAAACATAATTATGAACTTAAACTCTAGTATGAAAAACCAGAGGGATGCTACATGGATGACTCAATCCACTGTTTGAAAGAAAAACACTTCTTAACATTGAAAACAAATATTTATGTCGGAAGAACCTATAAAGTTACTAGTCACCGAATCTTTGAAAATAACAAAATTGAATGATAGACAACCCATGCTTCCAAAACATCTCAGCTGACTGACTGATGAGTACATGCACTGAAATCACCAAAACCTGACACAGTGCTCAGGTAATCAAGGGAATGTTTAGCCAAGTTTGTCAAATACAGTCTAACCTCTCCTTACGGACACCTCGATAATACGGACATTTTGTTTGGTCCCAGAAAAGCCAAAAATCATACATTCCATACCTCTATAATACAGACACCTCTGTAAAGCTGACACTTGGTTCTGTCCCTTTGGTGTGCTTATTAAAGAGGTTTGATTGTACTTATTAATACTCCTTCTTTGAATCTTTAATTTTGTATTAAAAATCATTTTGCTTAGGAAGTTAATTTAAAAATACTTCAGAACACAAGTCTGGTTGGCGGCATGAGGACACTTACATGCATGTAGGGTTTTTCTAAAACAGTGGCCTATCATAGCAACTGTCACATTACCAAGCAGCAAAATCTTGGTTGGACATGCAATAAGATGCTACCTTACCTGGAGACAATGAGCTGTTAAGTTTTTTCCTGCTATTCTCTTTTGCAACCTTGATAGGGGAAGGAGTTACCACAGGGGAACAAACAGGAACTGTAGCACTTGTAGTTCTTGTACTCGTTGAAATGGGAGCTTGTGCTTGAACAGGCATGGGTTCTGGGGTCATACTATAGGGACCGCTCTTAGCATAGGTTCTGGAGGAAGCACTCTTTACTTTAGAAAATTCCTTAAGCCAGGCAGACACCGCTTCTTGCAAAGCACTTTGAGGATCATAAGATGTGTGACTTGAGACAGTTTTACCCAATGAAGCAACACTTTCTGTGTCCATTTCACCTTCAACTTTAACAACCTCACTACTTGTTCCACTAGCAGCACCATCCTGAGAATCTTCCTGATCAGTCTTTTCATCAGAAATGCTATTAACGTTGCCTTCAATATTAGACAGATCTTCTTCCATTGGTTCCATAGAACCACTTGACTTTGGATCAATACTCATTGGTTCCTCTGCAGAAACTAACGACGCATCTCTCAGCCATGACGAAAGAGTGTGGACAGCAATAAAGTTACTTTCAAACTCGCAATTAGGGTTTGTCAGCACACCATTCAACATGGGGAAAAGTTCAACTGGCCTGCCATCATATGGTCCCAAGAAGACTCGTCTCTGATCATAATCATTTGCATGGATATTATCCCAAATGACAGGTCTTCGTTTAAGCACACTTGTTAGGGTCTTAATAGTTTGAGTGCTAATTATTTTGGAGACAACCTTTGGTCCTAACAAGAAGTGAAGCAGCATGATAAGAGTAATATTGTGATATATGTGATTACACACATACACTGATACACAGGCTGCTATATACAGGCACGTCTAGTCTTTCTTTCCCTAAGCCAGCACTTTGTTTCACACCAAAAAACTAATTCGTGGTAATTGGAAATTGTAAAAAACTAACCAACTCAGTTCATTCCATGCAAACCGTGAAAGTAAAGCATAAACCCAATGGAGTTCGTTGCTAGTGAATCACAAATAGTTCCAAGGAATCATTACTTTTATCAGCTATGGTAAGCACAGACTTTGGAAAATGGTCAAAACTAGGTTCTTTGACCAGGATGACAACCTCCATCAAGCTAAGCTTCAGTTTGCTGCATTGAAGGCAAGTGAAATGAATTCTCTTGTTGATCTTTAGCCTGCAAATACAGCTGTCTCTCATAACTCCTTGCCACTTGGGACATTTTGCAGGAGAGATGTCTGTGCCTCAACAACAGAAATGCCACACAGATGACCTAAAGCCTGTCCAGAATCTGGTCAGGGGCTCTGATTGGTCGAAGTTGTAATAATATTAATTTTTGTTGATATTTTCCCTAATGACAGTCAAAAGACAAAAGGTCGCAAAGATCAAAACTGAATGTAAATGTGAAAAATCTACTGAAAAACAGTCAATACTCTTGGAATATACTCTTCTTAAAAAGAAGCATTTTGCATTTAGCTGGCACTCGTTCACAGTTAATAGAGAAGGAGAACCATAACCTTGAATAAATCTACACTTGGAGCCCCCATGACCACTAGATTAATTATGCATCACGAGTACAGTAATTCTGTTGCTGAGGCACAGATGTCTCTCCCACAAAAAGTCGCAACAGGGAGGAGTGAGGAGAGATGGCTGTATTTGCAGGCCAGTTGATATTCACAGTTTGGTCAGATACAATGCATTCTAGGCCTCATGAGATCATACCATCATGGAATATGTGTTATTTTAGATGGACATGGCCATTAGACAAAACAAAGCCTTCACCCTCATTGTCTGGGACTAACCTTGCAATATTGCAGCCCAGGAAACTAGAACCTTTGTCACTGAGTTGGCTTGTATTACCATTTACCACGCAAAACAGATAAACACTACACAGAGACCACAAAACAACAAACACAACACTGGACATTCACAAGACATCACAACAATGTAAAAAAATTTATGAAAAGCACCATGCTGCAAAACGCAAATAAAAATAATATCGTTTTTCAATCTTTGTTCTTCTGTAAGTGGAAACAAAGAAGATTAAATTTAGGCAAATCTCTAGCTTTCCTCTACAATCAAATTTACTGAGGAAATAATTTTCAATTTCTCTGCCATTCTTTAGGAATACATTAAAGCTACATGTACATTGTATATGAAAACAAATGTCTCTTCTGGGTTGACTCTGCCACTCTAACCCAATCACAATTTTGAAAGAGAAACAGATCTGGATCTGGATCTGTCTTTGTTTCCAGCTTTCAAGGCAAAACAAACACTGAAACTAAATTATGTTTCAACTGTTCTGTGACACAGAGAAGGACCAATCTTTTGTTACTAGATAAAACTGTTTTGCCACCATAATAAATTATTTTGATACTTATTGGGTATGATAACCCACTGTTACAACATTCCATTCACATTTTGTTCGGCAAAATGGTTTCATTTAATACACTTAAGATAGCCTTCTGTGTGTTAAAAGAAGCCTATGCTTTCACTGTTATTTGTCATAATGTTAATTTGCAGTTAAAGAAAAGGAGGCCAAAGATTTTATTTCATGATTTAAAAAAAAAAAACAGCTTTGAGCCAACCATCAACAAATTGGGTCCTTACAGAATGTAGGTCTCACTGATAATCACCGGTATTGGTCCACTCATTTTGCAACAACTGCAAAAAACATCACTGACAGTCAAACATTTTTCACATAACTGACAAATGAAAAGCCATGAGAGGCTTCAGTGTTATTTCTGAGAAAATTGGTGCAGTTTATGTGGTTTAAGTTAAATTAGTCAAGAGTGAAGGCATTGTACAACAAAATGGCAAGCTGCACTGGAAACGAGGTTCCAAAAAATTTGTTTTCAGTTTTGGGATGATATTTAAATTAACCCTGAAACAAAGGGATGGTAGGATTTTAAGACTGGCAGACTGCAAAGTACTAACCAAACCAGGAATATGCATATTGTGCTCACTCGATTAGCACATCAACATGCTTGCAAGACATATTTCCCCTGCTTTTTAGAAAATCAGAATAAGATAGCATATTTCATTAGAGATGCTGTGTTACAATTTCCAAATAGACAAGGGAATAGTGTTTATTCATGAAAAGTGTGCCAGATATTTTCTGTTAACTTTTGATAGAAAAAGTTGCTTGAAAAGCAATAAAGGATACACTGCAATTTGACTTCAAAGAGGTCAAACCTCCTGTCACAAGGCTAGGGAAATGTAATCCAGCAGGCATGTTCTGGGTTAAAGTTTATATTTTAAAGGAAATTAAACCTTCTTTGAGTTGGTTAATTTGGCACAGTTTTTTAATCTTGTTTAAATAAGTTATATGACCTAGTTTGTTTTGTTGTTTATTGGTTCAAAATTTCTCTGATCAAACCAGTACTGGCATCAGAGAAACTTTGAACTAAGAATGCATTGAAGTTATAAATGAAACACATGAAGTCATGAATATGTCAGCTTTTGGACGATTCTGTTTGGCTAGCTGGCCGGCTGGCAGGAAAGGAAAAACTAAGATGTAACTGTACCTTCAACCAAGCATAGAAGAATCAGGAATGTCCATCACCAACACTGCTAAATGAAACAGTACAAGTTGACAACAATGCAAAAACACATCAACAGATAAATCAAAATGAAAGTCAAACAAAATCTATTCATTTCAAAACAGTTTACCTGTCCACATAATGTTGATCTTCGGATCAAGGGTATTTCCCAAAGTGATCAAGTAGTCTGATGTCTCAACTGTTGGAACAGCTCTTGTGCCACAGTACTCTAAATGCCAATAATAATACTAATACACTCACTACAAGTTGGCAAGAGCACTTTTACTTATACCGCATTAATACAGTTATACACAAACAATGGGAATATTGGAAAAAAAGGGTAGGGGAAATGTACATGTATCTTCAGATATGAAATTTAAGACATGTATGAGCTTTTGCATGAAAACATTGTGAAAATAACATGTTATCCTCATACTTGAAAAGATCAGTGTTGCTTTGGTACATAATAAATTACACAGTTTGCCACAAGAAGTTATTATTAGAGTGAAATAGTTTGGTATTTTATTGGTGCTAAAATTAGAAAAAAAGGAGTTAAAATATACATTTGTACACCTGTCAAACACAAAATTAAGGAAAACTGTAAAATACAAAGGCAAATAATGTGGAACTTTTCACCAATTACAATAGGCATGTATTCAAAGACGGAATTTTACAAAAAACACTTGTAATCAAAGTAACATAGGGAGAAGTTACCTGTCGGGCAAAAGAGAAAGCTTGGACACCCTAGATGTTTATAGACATTATTGGTGATTTCCACCTGTGCATCTCCAAATGAAGAGAATGCATCAACATCAGGGCCATGTAACTGTGGATCAATATCATCAAACAATAAAGCAAAAGCCACACATCCAAGCTTCTGAACCTGACAAAAGACGAAAAAAATAGTAATAAATTAAAGAAAGAAAGAAAAAACCTGGTACAGTGTATGTTTCTGTTGTTAAAGCCTATTTATCATTGTAAACTTTAAGTTGTGTCATGTAAGAAGGCGGGATTACTTTTAAGGTTGCCATGCTTTTGAAAGTTTTTAGTGATATGTTTATCTTTTTAAAAAAAAGATGCTACGGAGCGTACACTTTGGCGTCGTGGTTGTGGAACTGATTAAGTGTAAATGCGGAGGAATAGTAAGAAATGAAATATGGTAAGAGTAAGGTGTTAATTTGTGAAATTATGGGATTTGTCAGGATATTCTGAAAAGGGCCATATCCAAGAGGCCTACTTGCCAAAAACTAGTATTTCGGGACAAATTGTCTTTGCGATAGTAGCCCAGTTATGCTCTGATGACTCCATACAAATCCTTCTAAATTTGACTTGGGTCTAAACGTTTAGACAGACCTTAAACTCAACACCAGGCCGGATAGATCAAGAAAAATCTCGCTATACGGTTAATGAAGTGATGCTGACCAAGTCGAGATTAGGCTACGGGCTCCTCTTGTTGCCCACAATTACTATTCAAAAATGTAGTTGATCAGTGGACTTGTAACAATGGAAGCCTGCACGCAAGTAGCTATAAAGCTGTATATACAGCTGTTATATATGTCATACCTGATCCATTTTCCTATGAAGCAAATGAATGTCTCTTGAACTTGAAAATGAAATATCAAGGCCAGGAGACAAGGCATAATAGAAGGTTATTCCGCATTCCTTTGAAGATGCTATCAACTGCTTTAAATTCTCTGAAAACAAGAAAACAAACAATCTTGCTATTTTTATGACCATACTTTTTGTGAGTTTAAAAAACCTTCATCAAGAACAATCAAGTAAAATTTCAACTACATACATGTATTTCAAAAACTTCCAGCTGTGATTTGCATTCTTCTTTTTGGTATTCTTTTACATTGTATGCATCATAATCTCATTATGGCCAAAAATGTGTCTAATTCTTAAATTTTACTAATATTACAATGTAATTCTCAATTCTCAAGGCCCAGTTCAGACGCCGATCTTTTCATGAGCCGAACTGGGGGGAGGGGGGGGGAGCTACTTCCCATACATTCCCTACGATGTTCTCACAACTTGCAAAGCAATCAGCAAGGGTCTTGCCAGCAGATTTGTGTACTGATCATGCGCATTACGTCAAAATCCACAGATCAACGGTCTTGAGAAGAAACAAAAACATGGCGGTCGAAGGTGGGAGCGTTTCTCACCATTATATTTTGGTAATTCGGGCATTTGTTGATTTTATGTCGCTTTTCAGACATCGTGTGTGGTTTTCTTTTTCTGTTAAACAATTTCCCTCTGCAGAGTTTGGAATATGCAACATATGGCTCCATACAGCTGATAAGAACCGCCGAAGAGTTGAGCTATCGAGCAGTGTTTTGCTGCAAACCTTGGGAAAGTTTAAGTTGCTTCAAGGTACAGAGCTTTCTGTAGTAGTTGTGATTTGTTTATTAGGATCGTTTCGAATTTTAACTTTGGATTGAAGGTGTTGACTGATCGTAATAAACGAAGTGAAATGTTATAAAGTGTGAATGTTTATTCAGTTATGATATCTAGAGCTGTAAGCTCATATTTTTAAAGCTCTCTGAATATACTTGCTTCCGATAAATTTGACACTTTCTCCAGTAACTTTTATCAGCATCAAGTTATCCTTGGCCGGCAAAAACAATGTAACCTGTCAATCAATCGAGCGCGTTGTTGTTGGTTAAGATCTAACAAGGTTGCGTTTTAGTTTCCCCCGTAATTTCAGTACCGAAAGACAGTACGATATGCAAGAAAAACAAAGATGCATGATACTATTTTTTTCAATTTTTTAAGCATTTCTCATTTCCTCTACCGGTTCGCTTCTTGCTTCTAACAAGTCTAAAAATATTTACTGTGGGAAAAATACTGCAACTATCCACTGACCAGCACGCAGGGTGACCGCTTTGCAAGTTGTGAGAACATCCGTTTCTCAGTTCCATACCTCATCTCTTCCCCCCCCCCCTCCCCCCCGGCTGAACCTAATATATTGAATTAAGTACATGAAAAGTTCAGCATCTGAATCAATTAGAAACACCTGTTTCATTTTGGAATGGCTTTGCTTCAGATGCCGAACTTTTCATTTACCGAACCTAATGCATAAAATATTATAATGTATTTTGCAAACAGTTTGACCGAAATGAGCATTCTTCGCCTTTTGAACTTAGTTCAGCTGCAATTAAGATCGGTGTCTGAATCAAGTCAGCTGGTCTAAATAATTTGGGTCGGCCTTAATTCAAATTAGGCCTGGTTCAGGTGCCAATCTTTTCATGAGCCATACCTAATGCATTGAATTAAGTACATGAAAAGTTCGGTGTCTGAATCAATTAGGAACACCTGTTTCAATTTGGAATGGCTCAGCTGTTCTTTTCGCCTAGTCCCGCCGGGAATTTCGCTTTTGGAGCAACTTTGGATGTACCAAACCTAATGCATAAAAATTAATAATTAACTTTTACAACGTATTTTGCAAGTAGTTTGACTGAAATGAGCATTTTTCACCTTTTGAACTTAATTCAGATGCAATTAAGATTGGCGTCTGAATCAATTCAGCCAATCTAAATAATTTGGGTTGGCCTTATTCGAATTAGGTTAGGCTCATGAAAAGTCTGGCGTCTGAACCGGGCCTAACTCTTCTTTCTCATTCTTAATGAAACTGTGTTTCTAAGACATTGTGTCCACAAATTGTATTAAATACAAAATGAATATAATAACTATAATTTTAACAAAATGAATTTCTTTCCTTAATAACTACAGCTGCAAGTTAAACAACTCTACCTGTTTCTTCGGGACCATAAAGGTCTCTCCACAAAGCCCGATGTTTGAGATCATCTTTGGGAGCATACAAATAAGTATTCATTCCCAGACTTTTTATCCTTTAATAAAAAATTAAAATAAATGATTTTAAGTTAACATAAAAGTATGGGGAACTTGTAGATACATAGGGTACAGCTAGACATAGGCTACCTGCAGAAAGGTGATCTTGAGGCATCATTTTGTGAATTACACATGTGGGTGGTGTAAAGGGTAAATGTACGTGTTGTGGAACAATTTTTCACTTGGTTTAAATTTTATTTTCCTTTGTTTAAAACTCATTATCATACATTACCATACTCCAAAACAAAGGAAATAAAATTTAAACCAAGGAAAAAATTGAACTACAACATATGCACTTTTCACAAGAATTTTGGAGCTGTTTTTGAAGCAGGTGATAGTCTGATGGCTGATTGGTGATTCTGTCCTCCCTTACTCTATTACTTTGTCTCGGTGACTATTCGCCGATATTCACATCGCCTTCAGTGACTAATTGTTAAATAGTCAGATAAGATGATGCTATACTGCTCAAATCATACTGGAACTTCATAGAAAGAAAGACAACAATGCCAGGTAACAATAATTAGTAATACATTGAAGACAATGTGAACTGAGGAAATAAAAATTTTGAGTGAAGATATAATTGTTGCAGTGGTTATTGCAATTTAAGCAATAACACATAATACTGAAAAAATTTTGGGACTGAGAGACCATGGGTTCAAATACCATTAAAGTTCCGAAAATCTCAGGCTTATTTGCAATTGCTTAAATTGCAATAACCACTACGACAATAATATCTTCATTTAAAACAAAATATTTGTACTTTATCTCATTTGTCAGAACACATCCTAATGTGGTGTTCCTGTGGCACAAAGGCAGAAATTTTTGAGCTGTCATGGGTGACTGCAGATTAGCCACCTCTATTATCACTAGTACACGACTATTAGAGGTAGTCCTCTAGCAGTGAAAAAAACAATTGAGGGAGATGCATTTCTTTCCCAAATAAATCTTTTTTTCAGCAACTATTTAATAGCTTTACTATTGCCTTTTTGTCAGACTAATTGGGTGATAGTAAAAAATAATATAAGACCCCTTGCTCTCAAGGGTGACAGGACAATAGCTGACCATACTACAAAGTAAAGGGCAATACAAAACTAGCACCTCCAAAAAATGTAATTTCCTCCCCCCCCCCCCCCCACCCCCTCACCACTCTTCCCATTTTGCCCAAATCCGTCAGGCAAGAGAATAAGATGAATGCAGACCTATAATCTGTGACTATTACCTGTTGATAACGTTGCCCATTTTAGTTTATTTATTTGGAGCAAGTCCTTTATGTGGATAAATGTAATTTAGGCTCAGTTAAACACAAAACAATGCTGGCCAGCAGTTTTCTACCAAAGGTTGGTGTGTGGGGTTGCTGGGGGTTGCGTGCAGGGGCTCATGTGTTTACAGCCCAGCTTTAGATGTGGAGACATTCTGCGTTTGTTTCATGCTACTCGGCGATTTTCACTGATTTTGCCTCCACCCTACCCATTCCTCTTGGCATGGTAAGAATGTGGTAAGTATTTTTAGTTTCCACCGATTTTAAGTGTGACGGTGCCTGGTGGTTGCCACTCCACCTTGTTCAGGCACTATTTCCCATGCTCATATATTGTTGATGGGTTTAATTCCTATACTAGTAATAACCAAAGGCAACAACAATTGATGGTCCAAATGCTTTTGCTCCAACCCTATGCTCTTTGTAAGTTTCACTTGACAGATGGTCAGAACACGCATGATCAGAGTACGAGGGGAAGAAGGTCAAAACACACGTGATCAATAGTGGAAGTCCAAACGAATACCAATGCCGGGAAGCCGGCGTTGCCCCACTGTCCAAAAAGCCTGAAGACTCTGGGTATGAGATTGAACGAATACTGACTACAGGCATGCAACGCATGCGTAATAAAAACCTGGGGATTAGGATTGCGGGCTCTTCTTGTCGCCGCAACAAACTCTCATATTACGCTTGGGGCATTGAACTTGGCATTCAAAAAATAAAAGCTACCAGACTCCACCGAAAAAGCGGACGGCTTACATTAAGTCTATAGGCACTTGAGATAAGTAAATACAGAGTGAAGGATATAATTTAGACCTAACAGAAAAACATAAAGTCAAACGAGGAGAATCAAGGTAGAATCACAGCCTGATTTTCATAGGAGTTGTATCTTCTTAATTCTATTAAAGCTTTTACCTGTAAAAGAGCTCTTTTCTTTGCTCATACGTCCACGGTCTGCCATAGAAACCTGTTAACGATTTAAAAAGAGAGAGCAAGAAATTTCATCGCATATCAAGTCTTTCAATTATGGCTGAATTCTTCGGTGCCGAGACGTTCAACGAAAGAAGATCTAGAACAGTGAACCTCGAAAAAGGCCCAAAAAAACAGTACTCACCTTCGACTACACCACTAAGAAACGTTTCATTCTTATCTTTAGATAAATCTGAACTCATTGCAAGCTTTTTCTTTGAACTAAGACGAAATTTTTGCTTTGAATTCTTGAGAACACGAACCCGACCAGATAACGCCTTCATTGGTGATACCTGCTCGTTCAGAAATTCACAGCTCATTACTGATTATGCGCAGTTACAACAAAAATCAAGTTTTTCCGGTTTCCCAATATCCAATCTCGACCCCAGAGCTCTTCTGCGGCGTTTTTCGATGCACCCCGACTGCGTAGCCAGGAAAGAACGGGGCGCGCGAAAGACACACGTCCATGTACTGCACGTGTACAACTGTATAGTACCGCAAATGATCCCCATTGTCGACCGCAAATCATCCCGTGAAAAGTAGAGGAATGGAATGGATTTTAGGCATGGATGGTGAATGTGCTGAGAACTTGAAAAACGCGTAGAAAAATGAAATGAATAAAACTATTGTTGGTTTTCACATGACGTCACTAAAATTCAAACTAAAAAACTATCGATCCTACCGAGATTTTACTTTCACGATGTATTAGGGCAGCTCAAAACTACTTTTCATACAAATTTTCGCTTCAAAAGGGTTCTTGGTTTTGTGTTAGAGTACGCTTGAATTTCTAAGCTTTTGCGTGACGCGGCCAAGAGAGCTGTCATATAGGTTTAAAAAATGACTTATTTCAGGAAATTTTGCTATCTAAAAAGTTCATGTATTAGAAAAAGTATTAATTTAATGTTTATGAGTTTCTCGAAGAATTAATTCACGCTTTTGTAGCAAAACTCGGTAACAGATGTTTCTGTTGGTTTCCGTCCGCCATGTTGGAGCTCATCCAGATGGGCACCAGCATGGCGTCTCCATACAAATCTCTATAAGTTTGGGTAAAACATTTCTTTGGATATCTCGTATACGAAATATTCCTCTGACCTGAATCTTGGCGAGGGTCTTTGTATATGTACCTCCTCTCATTTCCCAGATTCTGGACTTTATCTATTGAACGGTTTTCATTTTTATTTTGATCTATTTTGAATGGCGTGACACCGAAAACCAACCTTTTTTCCTTTCTTTCAAGCATTTGATGTTTCGTTGCTGTGAAAATTTAGGACAGGAAGGACGTTAAGAAGGAACTGGTCTTTCACCACTGTGTTTATCACTCTGTAAAGGTTTCCGGTTTATCTCGAAACACATTCTCATGAAAATATCGCCTCTGGAGGTAAGCCGGACCCTGTCGGCGCAAACCTGTTAGACTGTTTACAGTTCTCTATTTTTCCGCAAGATCGCCGAGATCGAGGGCTTTACATTACCGGTTGCCATCTTGCATGAGTGTCAAAACTACTCCTCCCCCTCGACGCCCACCCCTTCGGTACATTTGGAAACCAAGATTGACACCGTTAACAGTAACAAGACGCACTATATTTCGACAATCTCACGAAAAAATAGGGGACTGTGAACAGTCTAAAAACCTGTATATTCATTTCTCGTACTTTTGCTGCTGGTGATAGAGACAGTTACCTTCAGGGACCACCGCAGTTGAACTTTTTATAATATCTTCACTTTAGCTTTTCTGTTTTAGGAAAACACAAGAAAAACAGAGCGTGCATCGAGGCCACAGACTTAATTGACAGCTACACATTCACAGTCGTGTTATTTTTGCATACATAAATAGTAGGCGGGATGACAAAAACAAACGCGTCCTTGTAGGCGTTTCCCTCCTTCGTCCTCCTTCGCGCGCGGTCTCGCGCCCAAATTCCCTTCCCCTTCCCTTCCGAACGCCCACCTCGAAGGCCAAACTAAATCCATTGCTTTTTTTGCCGTTCTCGTTGTCGTCGCTCTCGTCGTTGCTTAAGCTCCCTAATACCTCTCAGATAAAAGCACATATGCAGAAGCCCATCAATGACGTATACCGTACATTAAGTGAATTTTAGAGAAACATGTTAAGTCATCAAGCTGATCAAGGGTGCAAGAGAGAATGAGCTCTTGAAGTGGTATGATTATTTGTGGCATCCAGAGACAACGTGGCCTGGTGGTTACAAAAAGTTACAGACGTTAAGTGATTAGAGTCTGGCGAGGACAATAGGGAGCGCTTAAGCAACGAAGACGACGACGGCAGTGAAAACGTCGCTAAAAAAATGAATTTGCGTTCTTTCAAACTTAATCGCGTCTATTTGGACCCGCTCAATGTGTCAAATACAGGCGCCTTTTCCTGGAGTTAAATTGGTAAGGATTTTATTCAAGTTTAAAAAGAGGAAGGAAAATTCGTCGTCGTATGTCCACGTCCTCCATAAAACGTCAAATTAGGAGGTTTCACCTCGTAGTTGTGCAGTGGACGTCAAAGAAATGCACTAAAAAGCGTGATGTACGTGCAGAGCTGTTGTTTTGATCATTGAACCTATTGTTTTTTGAAGTTGTCGTCGTCGTCGTCGTAGTTGCTTAAGCTCCCTAATGTTTCAGAAGTCATGAAAGTACGAGGGTGTGTGCAAACTACAATGCAGAAGATTTGTTAAAGCGGAATGGCCTTGTCAACATGGACGAATCGGACACCCACTGAATACGGGGGGTGACGAATGGTCTTTGCGAGCATTCGCGAGCATGCCGAGCACTGCGATTTTTTTGCGACACGAGCAGAAATAAAAAATTTGCTTTGCGAGCTTGCGAGCAACGCAAAAATTTGGGGAGCACGAGCAAGCGAGCACTCGTTTAAATTTTGCGAGCAAATCGAGCAAAGGTAAAATTTTGCGAGCAGTTAAAAATTTTAATGGACCATTCATCACCCCTAATACGGACACATCATTATTAGAGAGATCGAGTTCGCTTTGCCCCCAACATTGTTTTATATATTCAACTCCGTTTTAATACGAACAAATCTTGAGAGGACCTCTTGGACAAACAACAGCAAGAGAAAGCCGGATCTTTGTAATTGTGTAGATCAGGATCTGCAATTTTGAATAACACTTTAAAAATTAAAGGCAAGGCTGATTGGACAGCTAAGGATTGGTCAGTGATTTATTTGCCAGTGCAAATGACAACACAGTCGCACACGGATACTCATTACTTCAGAGATGGAGTTTGCTTCCTCCATGGGGAAATCCCTTACCCCGGTGTGTTACTTTCTACTGAGTAATAAGCTAATGGGGATGCGCCGCCGGATGGGATCGCTTTTTCACGACTGGATTCAGACTATAATTAATAATAGGGTTGCATTTTCAATTGAATTACAAGAATGGGGTCACACGTAGTAGGGAATTTTTTTTTTGTTGGGGGGGGGGGGGGGGGGAGGAGGGGGCGGGGTTAGGGATTCAAAAATGGGAAGATTTTTTACTTTGAGTACGTACATGACTAATCTGAGGTTTAACCAGAAATTTCAAAAATTATTGTCGTTCTACGCTTTTAAAGGGTGACCAACAGTAATTTTATGTTTCTTAAAAATCGCAAAGTAAATGAAGTTTCAGTTTTATTTCTGTCGGATATTGCATTCAACGCCCATCCTAACTATCCAGGTGAATATGTTTCTATTTGAAGGAGCTATCTACAGACAGTATATTCCTTTCACACGCGGGGGTTAAAACTCTGCATGTGCTTTACCTCCTGACATTTACAGTGTACGTGTTCAGAACACTTTCAGTAAAATACGGGTTGTGTACATAAAAAGGTATTCATGTTAAAGCGAGCTATGAGTTCTTTCAAGGTTTATCGAAACTACAGCTGAATGTTAACATCAATCGTGCTTGTTGAACTGGCGATCACTCCGACAAATTTAATGATACAGATAGAAACAAAAGCAAAACCTTTAGGCCACATTGAGAACAACTGTAAGCCCTAGGATGCTAAGTCACCAAACCTTGTACTAGTAAGTTGGTATTTGAAGCTCCTGGTGAAGGCTACTGACATGAACTTATTTCGTCGGACGAGTCTTCTCAATCCTAATCCGAAATTTAGACCTCCAAAAAAGCGTGTGTTGCATTAAACAGAAAAAACTCAATCTTTAAACAGACTCTTCAAAGATGGACAAACATGCCTCATGGATCAGGCAACGAAGGGGCCCTCCGCAGGCAGCCCAGTTATAAGCCTCCTCAAATCTGTGGTCACGTGGTGACTGATGACGTAGCAGAGCAGTCGCCATTTTGGATTTTTTACCGGAGCAAAACAGAGTCTAGTTCTCCTTTTCCGTTTGACTTAAATTTCCTTTCAAACCAATTACTAGGCTGTCCCGTTTCCCTGCCTAGTGTTTGGAAGCTAAATTTTCCTTCAGCGCAAGAAAGAGATTAAGTTCAAAATATATAGTAGCATATTTATTTGTTTCATTCGCCGTCGAAGAACTTTGGACACACTTTAGCTTCTATTTCTTATGCGCTCCTGTTCATTGATTTTAAACGGTTCAAGTATAGGGTGACAGTTTAAAAGAAGAGAACTTGCAAACAAGACATCCTGTGTATACGGTTAAAGTGAGCGTATAAATGAGAACTCTACGGGTGAAGATGGTATGGCGCTGTGGAATAAACAACATGGCGTGTGGTGATGGATCTTCAGATTTTACGAAATGATCTTATGTGGCTATTACAGCTTATGTCGTTTTTTGCCCACTTCTAGCCGGACGTCAGGAGTTATCTCCAATGTCTTCCTCAACAGAAGAAATCGATGGGAATGATAATATCACCAGCGATCTAGAGGAAAAGGACCTAGGAACGAAATATAGAGAACATGAGGAAGTTGTTCTTGTCAATGGAGGTGAATGTACGGAACATGAAAATTTGAATGGCGTTGAACATCATGAATTGGTACGAGATAGCTTGACTAATGGGATCCCAGACCTTTCTTTGCCTTTGAATGGAATCAAACGCGAAACGGATCAGGAATTAAAGTTTATTTTAGCAGAATATGAGCAGACTAAAAGTGAACTTTCCAATTTACAATCGGAATACAAATTGTCTCTTCAACGCGAAAGGAGTTTGTGTGAGAAATTACAGGATTATCATGGTAAAGAGAAC
This sequence comes from Porites divaricata, assembly GCA_038088405.1. Classification (NCBI taxonomy): domain Eukaryota; kingdom Metazoa; phylum Cnidaria; class Anthozoa; order Scleractinia; family Poritidae; genus Porites; species Porites divaricata. The sequence goes on from JBBMOI010000002.1 coordinate 16,152,116, forward strand.
TCGAGTGTGGCTGATTTAAACCGAATAAACGGAGACTTGAGATCAAATTTAGACAGAGTTCTCGACGAGTTAAAGTGTTCGAAAGAAGAACTGAAAAGGTAAACGATTATGTAGATTTCATACATGCATACTTTCATTTTTCCATATTACGGGTGTTGGTACTATATTGTTATTATTTTACATGGTTTATATCATGTTGAGCCTGAGATATTTTGTATTCAAATATGTTTACCCCGAATGATGTTTCGTTTTATTTTCATTTGATACTTGTTATATCATTTGGGGCCAAGGCTGTTGTGGTTATAAGGACCTTTTATCTCCTTTTTGCTAAGTCATGAGATCAGAAGATCACAGTTTTTATGCCTCTGACAAAATCAAAATTCTAAACATCTCTCTCCTGCTTTATTTTCATCAGCAGTGATTTTATGGAAATAAGTCTCTGTAATAGTTTTCCTTCAGAGAATCCATTGCTGTTGACTCAATAGCATACAGAAAATATAATTATTGTTGGACTCTGTTCAGTTTAGCATAATATTTTTTTATTGTGTTTTTGTTTCCCAGATACCTCAATAATTTATTATTTTGATCAAAGATTGTCCAATATCCTGTCACTTAAACTAAGTATGCATGATATTGAAGGCTCCCTTCCCTGCCCCCTCAGAAGTTGCCTATATTGCAGACTTATGCACCGATCAATGGCAATTCGATACTTCAACATCCAGCCTGGGACAGCCCCCTGGGGTTTTGAACTTTCTGGTCAAGATAGTGGTCAAATGCCCTACCAGAAAGCCAAGTTTGTCTTTCAAATGCTTCTCCCAAGGAATAAATGAATTTAAAATATATCTTGCAGATAATTTTTTCTGGTGGATGGCTTTTTTAGTGAATGTTCCAGCTGTCTGAAAGTGTGGTTCACATCTCCCAGTAACACTGTATAGTAAAAAAATGCAGTGTTTTATATTCTTTGTGAGGTAGTGGTAACATGTTTCTTGATCATGACCACACCACACTGAGTGTTTTCTCAGACTTGAGTTGGTACAAATACAGGTGCATCAACTATAATAGTCAAATTACAAGGCAAATATTTACCCTAGCAATGTTAATATTGTAATCCAACAATTAAAGAAGCTATCACTCTTTTGAACTTTTTGGAAAAAAAAAAGAAAAACTAAACAAAAAGTTTGACTGGCATGTTTCTCAGGTGAACTACTGACTCTACATGGTACAAAAGGTCAATCAAAGGATTTTCTGATCACTTCTGATTCAAATTCCCACCTCATCAAGGCAAAAGTCATCTTATGTGTCAAATTACCTACTCCCCTGGTATAATCAATGGTCAGATGCCCTGGGTTTTGCTCTGGAGGGTGGATGTTGAAGTTTTGAATTGATTGGCAAATTAGCTTTGAATGTTAGCAATCTTCAGTGTCTGAGAATCAAATGTGATCATATTGTGGCCTATGTTATCAACATACTAAAAAGTTAGTGTGGGTTACTTTTCAATCAAACAAGCATCTTTACTTTAAAGCTTATCAATAGTAAAACTTTTACGTACCGGGTAAATAAAGAAAAAGGTTTTCTGTGAGAAATTGGTCAAACTTTTCCTTATTACTTTCAGTCCAGGGAAACATTCCATAGTAGCTGTTTTGAAAATATTGTTGAAACACCTTATAGATTAAAGCATGTTCTTTAACTAAAATTGCCGCTAGTGTAAATAAAGAAGCAGATTGACTCCATGCAGTCCCTCTTTCTTTTATCTGTGGTTTTCAATTCATCATTTCCTTCAATTCTTTAAGTCAACCAGTTGATCAGTCTTTTTTGTTATAAAACTTAACGATAAAAAGTCACGACGTTTCGACCTCTCCGAGGCCATTTTCAAGTGCGAGAAAAATATGAAATTAGCATAAATATATTAAAATGGTAAAAACGGTAAAAACAGGAAAAATTGTCAGGAACGCTAAAATGCGATAAAATATGTAAATAAGTAAAAATAAGTAACAAAACATTCTACGGAAACAATTAAAAAGTAAATAGAAACCGACCTAAACAAATAATTTTGCGCGGATGGAATCGCATTGTTTGTTTAGAGTTGGTTTCAGTTCTTTGATAAAAAACATTTCAAAAATAAGACAATCAAACTTGCTCTGGCACTTTTTTAAAATTTTAAAAAACTGCGCAATGTCAACTGGGGCTATATCGTGTTCCTCCTTGAGGTGATTTCCAATGGCCGATCCTTTGTGTTCTTCAATCCGTTGGTGAAGATGTCGGCACGTATAGCCGACATACCCTGCATCACACAGGTTACACTGAAAATTATACACAACGCATTGATCAGTCAGTCAGTTAATTGGGCATTTGATGACTACTTATTATCAAAAAGTAGTTAAAATGAAATAATAATAATTATAATATTGTTATATTATAATAATAATAGTACTGTTAATAAAATCTTTTCTTTTGATGGAGCCATGTTAAATATGGACCATGCAGCCTACTTTTGGAACTACAGTTTGAGGACTTAAAAGCAAAATTTAATATCTGGCCACAATATTGAATTAGTTTCGTACATGGCATCTTAAAAAAGTAGCTTTCTTCTGTTTGAAATTTGTTTTGTTATTAGTGTATTACTATAAACTAGGGTTATCTAGTAATTAGTCAATAGTTCAGTTTTGTTTTACATTGTTAAAATGGCTGAATGAATTACACCGCATTTTAATAAAGTTGCCTACCTATCTTACTACAATAGTTATTAAAGAAAGGCTAACTTTTGATTTCTTTCATTTTCCTCAGGGTTAAGGAGTCAAACAATGAACTTGAGAAAGAGCGAAACAGCTTAACAGCAGAGGTAGCAAAATTGCAACTGGGGGGAAGTGAAGAAATTGAAAAACTTAGAGAAACAAATAAAGAGTTGAAAGAAAAACTTTGTGATCAATCAAAGGAACTGGATGAAACAAAAGAAAAACTGCAAGCACATGATCAGGCGGCAAAGAGAGCCATTGCAGCTTTGCAAAAAGAAATGGCACTGAGGGTTGATCAGGTTAGGAAGGATATTGTATTAGCACTTTGTTTAATAGCGAGCTTTAGATTTGAGGACAAGGACGTGTACGAGTATGCGATTGTCTCAATACTAAGTAGTGCACGTGCTGAACCAGCGTCATTTTGGCAGGAAAACATGATATTAGTTGTCATTCTACAACGGGTTTTAGCAAGAATGTCATAGAGGCGGGAACAAGTTATTAAATTAATGTAAGAAGTTTTGTCATTTTGCCATCGGGAGAGGGCTTCACCCTCTTTATTATAAATAACCTTACTAACTTTTTTGGTGAAAAAAAAGTAAAATGAAGCTTTCCGGGGTGTCCTTTTTTAGAACACGTGCAAAAACTTTTAAGTTAAAAAATCTTGTACTTGTACTCATTCCTGTCCTCAAATCTAAATCTCTTTAATAAACATGTAGACACAGTCGCACCTCTGTTACTGGATGCTTCCCAAAAGTGGAGCTTTAGTCAATGTCCCAGTCACATAAAAGTACAGGATGGTTTGGCCAAGGCAGACACCTCTTTTGATTTTGATTTACATGATACAACTTTCTTGTATGCAGTGAGCTTGCAATAAGTTTATAGCAGGTTTTTGTATCCTGTAAATAAAATGTGTCACTTGCGACTTTAGTTGGTTTGATTTATATGGCAAATTTATGTTGTAAGATTATCACAAGCCTGTTGCATATGACAGAGTTGTACTGTGTAAGTCTGCCTTTAAGCCGAACTATACATTGTACAGCAGGAAAACAAGAACTGGATTTGTTGTGTACTTAATGCACAGGAAATGGGTGAAAGGAGGTAGAGAATGATGATAAGAGATGCCTGATAAAAAGGCTTCAATTGACATCTTGTTCCACACAGTTTTAGCTCAATTCAGCTTCAAAAAGCAGTGGATGAAATAATGAATCTTCAACTGCCAGATGCTAGAATTTTCTTGGCAGTCAAGCATGTGCATATACATGTATGGTGGACACAAAGTTAATGCTCATAAAATGGGCATGAATTTAAACTTTTGTACATGTTCACAGGGTTGTCAGAAGTAGCCGGCTGCTGGTGGAAATCGCTGCCTACTTGGTTGATATTGGCTTAGTACTCTGCTTAGCATTTCTTTACGGATGGTGGTGTTAAAATAGAATATCCCTTGACTGGCCGCTTACTTTGACACCTCAGCCATCTACTTCAAAACTTTCTCACAACCCTGTGTTCATATACTTGTTTTGTTATATTTACTAAGCCAGTCTACCACAAGCAGAGAAGACATGAAACTACCAAAAAAAAAACTTGTTACCGCAAAGACATACTTGGTCATGTAAATGGTTTTCAACACAACAGCAGATTGATAATAATAGGGCCTCTCACCCCTTCCCAATACCCACCTTTCTAAGATATTTGCATTGTGTACTGTTCATATCAAGGTGACAAAGATGTATGAAGATGTATTGAAGGAAAAGGAAAACCTTGGAGTCAAAGTGGCTCAGGGAGAGGAAGAGAAGAAGAGACTTTTCAGAGAAAATGAGTTGTTAGGGAGAAAAGTCTCTGAAAATGCAAAGGTAAAACATTTTGTTTCTCATCAGTCTGAATACTGGCAGATATACCAAACTTTGTTAACCTAACTTTTCATCTAAAATCAGCTTTGATTATGAGCCTGCACACAGGAAATCAGAAAACATACCAGATATAGTTATTTTAATTACATGTAGTTAGATCGTCCTATTCCACATCAGTTTTATACTCTTTCAAAGGTAAGGTGTGGGTAGAAAGTTTAAATTTGCTCTTTATAACACTCTGTAGCGAATACAATGCTCATTGACATCACAAAGTTCAGTAATGCTTTTTTGAGGCTGACTTTGTTTTTAATCCCTATCCAGGAAATAGAGAAGTTTCGGCAAAAGCTGAAGACTGTTCAGACAGATCACAGTAAGCTACAGACAGCATATGATGAAAGGGTAAGGAGCTATCCCAACCCTTGAGTAAGACAAAAAAGGATACTTACTGTGAATCCTCTACTAAGACCCCCCTTTCTACAGGTTCACGGTTAAGCACATGCTGACATTTAATTAATTATGTTACTTCTTTCCAATTTATTATTAATTCTATTGGTAAATAATTTATTATCCCACTCACATGTACAGTATCTCAGTGATCTCAGAGTGTATTTCAAAGTAGAATTGTATGTCAGAGTAACCTGAAGTAGGAAGGGGTAGTACTAAAATCGCAGAAAAATTAGTGGATTATGCCAACACTACCAGTGTTCAATAGCCCGGGGCTAGTGGATTTTGCTATTGGGCTAGTGAATTCTTTTTTTAACTTGCCTCACGGGCAAGTGATGTTTCTTGAGGAATTTGAATAACAAAAGAACTGTAAAATCAAATCTGCTCGTCAAAAAGCTTTTGGGGCTAGTTGAAATGACGTCTGGGCTAGTACATGCTAGCTTCAGCTTGCCTGAATGGCAAGCTGTAAAAATGATTTTCTTTGCACCCTGCCAACATTGAATTTATTGTTGACCCAAAGGTTTTATTCCATGGTTGATTAATTTACACCTATTTGCAAATATTTAAATTGATCAAGTGCAAGTGACTGCCAGGAGAGTGTGCAGATTAGTTATTTGACAACATTATGACAAGATCATATTGCTTTCATAGACAATAAAGCATGTCCCAGCAGAATTACAGCATTTTGATAAATGAGCATGCGCTAAACTGTGAACCTGTCACTTTAATAAGTCCTCCTCTCTTTTGCATGTAACCCCCCCTCCCCTTTATTATTGTTGACATTGAAAGTAATAATTGATGGGCTGTTTTAGTTAATCACGACTATAACGCTTCATGTGAACTGATCTTGTATGATTTATTCACATTCTGGAAGTTCACATTATTTTGCTTTTGATCTTTGACTACATGACCTCCAACTTCATATACTTCAGCTTTTCCACTTTGCATTCTGGTTCTTTATGTAAAGTTGACAGCATCATCTTTGTTTAATCAAATACACTGAGTTGACTCCTGATAACTCAAACCTTCTAAGGAAATCGAAAAAAAGGTTGAGTTTTCAGGAGTTTGAAGCAAATAACTAGAAATTAGCAAGTGGATGGGTAGAGAATCCAAATATCATGCATACTTCACTTTAAGGGGCAGCAAGTGATATACATAGATATTTTGAAAAAGGAATTAAGCAACAAAGCTTGATTTATATACAGGGATGGACACTGAATTTGAACTGGGGTGACAAACTAAAGACAAAGAATTCACATGGTTGTTTTGAAATGAATTCAGTGTTTCGGACTTCAGTAAACTCTTTTTTTGAGCTTGACACGCACTTAAAACATTGTGCGAGTTATCAAGGGTAAAATTTTGTAGAAATGATGTAAAGTTAAACGAAAACTTCTTCGAGTTACAGGAGGTTCGAGTTACCAAGGGTAAAATTACAGTACCTGTGTGAAGGAAATCCAGGGAAATTGACTTTGGTTCGGGTTAGCAAGGATTTGAGTTATCAGGAGTCAACTGTAAGCCCCCTTCAAAAATGCTTGAAATAATAAGTTACCAAACTTATTCACAAACTGTCAAAGTCAGATCACATTGATGTCAGTAACAGCTGTTTTGTTTGTTTGATGGTGGATATTTTTGTAAATTGTATTAATTTTGTAACTTATTGTGTTAGTAAACTGTAGTTTCTCAGAATTTCCTTCTCTGAAGAAGAGAAGATCGCTTCGTCAGCTTTAGTTTTTGAACTTAAGCCAAATGGAACCAAACGATTTGGGGATAGCATCTTTTTAGTATAGCCACTTTTGAAACAGTTCTTTCATGCATTGCACTTGTTCACATAAATAGTTAAATGAAATTTCAAACAGGGAAAGGAACTTACGGCTGCTTTGCGGGAGTCAGACAAGATATCTGAGGAAGTGAATTCACAAGCTGTGAAGGTTAAGTGGGCACAGAACAAACTTAAGACAGAATTAGAAGCACACAAGGTACATATGCTAGTTTTAAGATTTATTCCTTGTTTTTAATATAACACTACATTTTTGGGATTTTGCAGATCCATTAAGGCCTTTGCCTGTACATGTAAATGCTAGAAGTTGACATTAGCAGCTAATATCAATAAAAAATTTTAAGACCACCAAGGGGGTAGGTGGCAGGTGGGCGATAAGGTTTCATGATCTCACTACATTGCTGTATGTACCTTATTTATGTAATTATTCATTTTGATAATGCTTTATTGAAATACATAAGTGATGTGTTTGAAAAGGGAGACCATGAGGTTCTAATTATCCCTACCAAGCGCCCCTAACTGAAGTTATAAACTACAAAAAAGTAGTATAGATACGAACTGATGTAACGAAAATGATGTTTTAATACAATGTAAAAAAATGCATAATAATATATCAAGTGTAATACGTATTAATGGACATTATTTCCTGAAATCGTGGAATGTTTTTCCACTTTTTAAATTGACTTTGTTTTAATCTATTGATATTTATATCATTTTCAGATAGGTGCTTTGGTAATTTGTTCCAAACTTTGATTATTCTATTCTTACAAATAGGGGATACTTTAGGGAGTTAACTCAAGCTAATTTTGTTCAGACCTTTGACAAAAAGTTGTAAATTTTATTTTTTTTAATTTATATTAATTTATTCATTTATTTTTTCACGTCAATCAGGAAACCAAAGCCAAGCTTGTGCAGATTACACAGAAACTGAAAGAAGCCAAAGAAGAAGGTAGTCAAATCAGAGCTGATTGCCAGGCCATGATTAAACAGTATCAGGTAAAGTTCTTTATTTTTGACCGTTATGTTAGTCCTGGTTATACAATGTACCTTTTGACTTGATGCTTCTGTCCCTCCTGCATGTAATGGATTTTTTTTGACTGATTTAAATATCATGCCCTTATTTAAAATGATTTTGCGGGCCGTTGTTGTGGAAAGTCGCCTTTTCCCATGTTCTTGTCAGTGTTGTACTGTTGGTGAGGTACTGTGGGTAACAAGAATGCAACATTGGATACATGTATGTTACAGGTCAAAATTAAATTCAGGTTACGCTTTTTAACCTTGGTTGTTTCTTAATTTCCTTTGTCCCCTACCCCTAATAATCATGGATTAGGAGACAAAGGAAATTAAGAATCAACGTAGGTAAAAAAATTTTAACCTGAATATAATTTTGACTTGTAACAGATAAATTAATTAAAATTATTTGTGTGTTTGTTTGCTTTGGGTGGGAGATATGGAACTGGCCTAAGAGTAAGAAACAACATTTTCTTCTAAAAAGTTTTTTTTTCTTTTGAAAGGAATCGGAAGAAATGAGATCCAATTCACTAGACAGCAAACTAAAAGCTAAGGAAGTGGAACTCAAAAGACATGAACAGGAAATTGCAGATCAAGATGAGGTATTTTTCTTTCTGTTATTCAGTATCAAGATGATACACTGTTGATTATAAAGCTCTCCATGGTTAGCCTGGTCTAAATATTGAGTGCTAGAACTCTTGAGAGCAACATCAAGAGGGAAAAGATATGATTTAATTCTTTCCAGTTTTATGACTGTTAACACCTTTTATGAGTTAGAAAAGACTCAAGAGCTGTATCTTTTGCAAGTGCTCTTTAGTTGCATAACTTTTTTGCAGATGTACAAATGTATGTGCATTATTTGCACATATATGTCGGTAGCACGGCATAGCTGAGAAATACAAGGTAGTTATGTTCTGTAAATAATTTTCTTCTAAGGTTCACAAGATGAAAGTTCTGGAGCTAGAGCAGTATAAAGAACAGTACAAGAAAGGTCAAGATGAAGCGAAAATTCTAAAGGCCAAGGTTTGTGCATAAACATACATCAGAGTGAATAAAATGTGTTGGGTCAATTTCATTTTCCTTTGTTTCTACATGTCGTAATAGCCCCTATGATTTGTTTATTCAATTTCAAAATTTCTCATAATTTTTTAGTATGTGAGTATGTTGACTTTAAGTTTGATTTCAATAGAGCTTTCTAACATTCCTGTGAACAAAGGCACCAACTTGAGGCTTGGCTGGACAAAATACAGTGATCTGTCTGATTAATTGTCTACCCAAACCTAGACCTCACTTCTTTTTGTTTGATTAGTGGAGTGGAATGCGGGAAAGGTCTAAAGTGGGTAAACGTCTGCTTTTCAAGTTCCCTTTTCAGACCTGCTCTGTCAAACACTGAATACACCCCTTCTGGTTAGAAGGAAGTGAACTATGCAATGCAATAACTACAATATTGTTTTTAACTTGGCATATATTACACCATACACCGGTAGATTAGTTCACTGGAAGAGAAGATCACACAGTATGCCTTGAAGGTAGCAGAACATGAGAAAAGTGCATTAATGAACATGAAGGAACAGCAAAATCTCAAGAAAGAGCTTGAGGAGTGTCAAGTTTTCAAAACAAAGTATGAAAGGTAAGCAAATAGAAGCAAACCAACCACCTTGATTTTCCTTGTTAAAGCTCCAAGCAGCCAATGCATGACTGAATTGAGGTTGTATTCAGGCCCCTGTTTTTACTCAAGTTGTGATTTTCTTTATTATTGAAATCCATACATCTTTGTTAACAGGGGAGAGAGGTATGAGTCATGGGAAGTCTCATTAAAGTAACTACATGTATGTTTAGTCTCAAAAAAAAAACTGTAACTAAGGACAATTATTGTCCTTAGTTACAATTTCTCTAGCCATCTTGTAACTGTTTGTAGTTCTGTTGCCTGTTATCAAAGCTCGAGAAGTGGTGAGGAGCAGCCATCAAAATTTAACATTTTCACTTCATTTTGACAGTGAAGCAGAAATGGTGAAGCATTTACAAACTGTAGAGAGTGAACAGAAAAAGACCATATCTGACTTGGAGGCCGATATATTGGCTTGCCACAGTAAAGAGGCAGAGTTGCTGACATTCTCTGAGAAAATGACAGCTAAGAATGCTCAGCTTCAGTCTGAAGCCAGTGGCACCCTATCCAAGGTATTGAAGCTGGCAGTTTCATTGATAAAATTTAAAGGGTTCGCACACACCTTGAAAGTCCTTAAAAGTCCTTGAATTTTAAAATAAAAATTCAAGGCCTTGAAAGTCCTTGAAAATTGCGGTCGGTGCTGGAAAGTCCTTGAATTTCGGTGTTAACTTTATAATTTAAGTAGAACTCCAAAGGAAAAGAAGCAAACACAGAAAAACCTTCAAGATAAAATTACCTATGTTGTGGAAGAACTAAAAAAGACATGGAATGAAGGCTCTTTTTGAATTGAATAGAGTCCTTGAAATATGGGAAATGTGTCCTTGAGAGTCCTTGAAAAGTCCTTGAATTTTTTGTTCAAAAACGGGTACGAACCCTGTTTAAACGTTTTGAGCCTTTTGATATCATAGTAACACAGAGTAATATTTTGAGACCGAGGAGGCACTGTGGCTAAGTAGTTAGAGCGTTGGAATTGTAATCTGGAAGCGCCAAATTCAATTCCCACCCTAACCCTTAGCTGGAGTTGTTCTCGGTAGTCTTGAGTTTAGCTCCTCAGTCATGCTTGTAAATAATCAACTGGGCCCAGTTGTTCGAACGCCGGTTAGCGATAACTTGGGGTTAAATTTTAACCTGGGTTTCTTTTTCTTGTTATGTAAAGCAGTTTCTCGGATAATTTTCTCTATTCTTTTTAGAGTATCCAATCATCAAATTGTATGCAAAGAGAATTAAACTGAATTTGCTTTTTAAGCTCTCATATTTGAGTTCAAATTTCGCGCTAACCCTGGGTTATCTTAACCCACCTTCGAACAACCCGGCCCTGGTTTGCCTCTAGCCAGTAGGGATTCTAACCTTGTTATGTTCATGTTGCAGTTAATTTTGAGTTTTCCTTTGTTTTAAATTCATTAGCATACATTACAATACCCAAAGACAATGGAAAAATACAAATAAACTGAGAAAAAATTAACTACAATATTGAGGTTCAAATGACTTGTTTCTGTCCTTATTTGTGGGCCATCTGGGTTGACATATAAATGTTTGTAATGTTTAATTTCAAACCCAAGAATTGCGAACCGTATAGTTAAAACGCAGACTGACATATGCGAACTGACTTCTACAAGTTTGCGAACTGACTTCAACACGTTTGCGAACTGACCAGAGACGTTTGCGAAACGACCGTTGGCGAAACGACTCGTTGGCGAAACGACCGGACCTTTAACTACAGGGTCACTAGTAATTGTGTTGCCCCTATAGCGTCAATTCTTTTTTACCTAGTGCTAATTCAGCTGTGGTGTTGTGAGTGTACGTAAGTTGCTTAGCTTTAGGCTTAATCTACTTGGCTATCAGTGTAACAACTAGGGGTCCTCCAATATGAAATTTAATACCTCTGTTTTTCAAAGAGATGGATTTAATTTACAAACTGAAATTTGTTGTAGTGCTGCGTTAGTCAAAAGTTATTATCCTATAATATCCATGTATATGTCTAATCTGTGCATGGTGATTTCTTCAAACACATTTGAATAGATCGATGCAGTTCTTCTCGAGAAGTCAAAAGTCGAGGAACAGCTTGAGCTGGTAGAAACCACACAAAAGAAACTGGTAAGTCTATTATGACATTGTTGCATTACACCAGAGTGAAGATGATGTCGAGCTTTAGATGTGATTGATTGTGATAATTTTCTTTTTTAGGAGGATGAGATTAAGGAGAAGACCTTACAGTTTGAAAGTGAAATTAAGTCCTTGAACGTTTCTCTAGAAGAGAAGACAAAAGTTGGTAAGAATGAAGAACAAAGCATTCATGTCTACGTTCATGGTTTTCTTGTCCTAACTAATCTTTTGCTTTGTTTCCTTCAAAGTTTCTGAACTGACTGCATCACTAGAGGAATCACAGGATGAGTTTCAAGTGTTAAAGAGAAAAAACGCAGCACACATAAAGGTAAGCTTATAAATGATCTTTAAGCTTATATATTTCAATCCTGACGGAAAATGGCAACTTTAGCAAAGACAGCGCAACTTCCAATGAGAATGAAAAAGTGCGCGGAAAGTACTAAACGTGACACCCGGTGCTCAATTTGCCCCTCTGCCATTGATCAGTTTGGTTTTCACATGTGCGCGCGCTGCCGTCGTCACAGTCTTCACGTTGTCTTTGGAAAATTTGCCAAATGATTATTCGGAGTCTTTTTCCTTGTTTTTTTTTCTTTTACTTTTCGTTGAAAGCACCCATGACTAGTGATATAATTTGTTGCATGACAAGTCGCATTGCAGTTTTTAATATAACGTTCTAACTGTGACTTCAACTTAGACCAGATGCAGTTTTCCTAAGCAGTTATTTTCTTTTTGCTTTTTATATTTAGGACTTAACCAGACAGTTGCAGCAAACTAGAAAGTAAGTTACAGGTTTATGGTAAATTTGATGAGAAAAAACATGTAATTTCATCCTAATGGACTATGCTATTGCATTTGTCTAAATGTACGTTGCTCATATACAGTTCAATTACAGTCTCCCCAATATAAGCTAACTTCGTGACAGTGCTTGCGTAGATTTTTGAGGATTCGAAAATAATTGCCACGATCGTTTGTTATTTTGTTTTTAAGGCAAGTGGAAAAACTTGAAACAAATGGACTTGGTTCTAAGGAGAATCTAAGTGAAGAGTCCAAATCGTCATCCACTAACTCCCTGGATAAAATAACCAGTTCCTGTACTACTCCAACGTCAGTTACATCACCTGTGTCAGTCACATCATCAACAGACGGTGGGGTGCGTACTCAGATAGTTATTATTCATTTATTTATTAAAAACGGAATCATTGGATAATGCAATTCTAGTGCTCTGATTGGCTTAGCCATCATCGTATATGAGCCATTAAAGCATGCTCTCCAAATATGGTAACTGTGCGAGTCTGCTCAAAATTAAAAACAAGCTGAAAATCGGTTGTTTTTACGAATAAAGTTTGGAAGAATTCTCGATGTTTTGTGGGCGTTTTAATAAAACATTAATTCTATTCGCGCTTGTTGGATGTGAGATGATTATAGCCAACTCTAATCCAACGCGCAGTCGTGGAATAATTGTTAAATATTTATCAATTGATCAATGAGCTGATCACCTCTTTGCGCAGGTTCAAACGACATAGAAAAATATAGATGCGACCAAGATTTACTTTTAATACTCTTATTGGCGACGTTCCATCATGCCACGCCCATGTAAGTTAGTGTCGCAGTAAACTAAACCAACACTAGAAATAAAATATTTGGCCATATACCACGGAGAATTGAATAATCTAGTCATAACTAAACTTAAAATGGACACATTCAACTAGCGCCAAGTAATAAAATAACTTAAATAACTTAAAATATCTGTACATCAGCTCGTGAGTCTGGACAGGTCTACTTTTTAAATGTTGCCCTTGATCAAGTTTGACCCTATTTTTCTGGTTCTTCTAGTAGGATAATATTTTTGTATCCATTCATAAGGGGTAGTAATACAAAATCAAAGAAATCATGAAAATACTTTGGAAACTCAGTTGAGAAAAGCACTAAAATTTGTACGTATTACCTTTGTCTTTTCAGTGGGTTGTTGTAAACAGCTGTCAGTCAACAAGTGATCGGGTAAGCCAGGCAGATTACTTAATTAAGCACTGAATCTTGGATGGGAAAGAAAGCGGAAGGACGACCGGCCGTTTCGATACAAGTTTATTCAGTCGAGGTGTAAAGAGATTCACGCCCTTGTCCTAAGGAACGAAGAATATTTACACAAAATGTTTTTCTTGTTCACGCGAAAACTATACTTCAAGTGAACGAAATTTTTGTGTATTTTCACTGCTTGAGTTCGTATTGAAGCGACTTGTATCGAAACGATCGGTTTCCGGAAGGACGCATTTCATAACGCAATGTCGTTTGCTTCGCAGGCATCATACGACGCGTCCAGTGGTGACAATGTACAGATTTTGCCACACAGCCAAAAAGAGCACAGAGTGAGCACAGAACTGGAACCCAACAAAGCTGTACTTGTTGAACGCATCTGCAGACTACAGAAAATACACGCCAAGAAGAATGAGAAGTTGGAATTCATGGAGGGTCATGTATCGGCTCTAGTGGAGGAAATACAAAAGAAAAGCAGGTAAGTACAGACAACTGCGACATCAAGAAGCTTGTCTTTTCATGAAAGCACACTACATCACTTGTCTAAGGCCCAATTTTACCCTTGGTGCGATATCTATTTTGCTCTCGTTTTGATATGCTTATTACCAGCAAGTCTATGATTTCAGTGGCTGTTAGTTTGTAAAGAACAACCCCCCACAACAACTATGCCACAACCGACAATCGACCAACGGTCGGCCAACAATCTCAGCATTGAGCCTGCTCACTAACAACTTTCACCATCTGTCGGCCGAAGGTTGGCGAACAGTTGGTAAATTTTTGGTTGACTGTGAGTGTCAACCAATCTGTTGGTAAGTTTTTTTCTCATAATTTTGATAAAACTCGCATATTTCCTACCCCATCCATTTTGAGCTCATACCGATCCACGATCTCCTAGCGTATTTATACATTACGATAATGACTCGTTGAATTTAGTGTATTGCTGTGATAGGTACATGTATTTTAACCTCGCCATCCCCACCCCAACCCCCGTATTTTCATTTTAATTTCGCTTATCTGTATACAAGAAACCCAATGGCTATTTGTTACCATATCTCATTTTCAGAATTATCAGTTACTATGTGTTGCGAGAGCAGGCTGGAACACTGGCCCCACCTAAATCAGACATACATAAGGTACGTTATAACTGTAACAACAAGGCACTGAAGCAACTTTCGACTGTGCTAGAGGAAGGTGTAGTCTTCCAAGCAGCTGTTTTTGTCTTGTCACGCAACCCAACGAGGAGCATTGTGACGAGAAAAAACGGCTGCGTGAGAGACTAGAGGGAGGTGGGGATTGTACTCGGAACTTACGTAAGAAAGAAATGATTTCTCCATTGCACGTCTTCCTTCTTTTCTTCCCTTCCTTCCTCCGTCCTTCCGTACCTCCGTACCTCTTTCCTTTATTTTCCTGAACAATGCACAATGCTCTGGCATGAAAAACGGTTACTGAATGTATTTGATCTATAGAATTGTATATCCCATGTGTTATAGGGAGGAGAAGTCTTTACGTCACGTTGCCATGGTAGCAAAATTTCTGGATGACGACAAACCGAAAACGTCACTTAAAAAGTGAATTCGCACTGTTTCAAACTTTATTAATTCTGTTCCATTTCATTTAATTTGTCAAATGTTCGCAAAATTTCCGGGTTGAATCCCTTAAGGCGGTATCTAAGTTTACAAAATAGAAAATTTTTGTGTTGTGTTCACCTACTCCATAAAGCAGGCGCGTGAAATTAGGAGGTTTCAGGTCGCAGTCGTGCAACGACGGCTAAGAAATGTACAAAAATTAAAAAGCGTCGGATTTAAAAAGAATTCTTTCACTTATTCATTAACTAAGTTATGGAACAGTTTGCCTTCTCAAGTTCGTCTTTCAAGTGATGCTAATGACTTCAGAAGTAGATTGCTCGACTGCAGCTTTTTAGAACGTGTCTTATAGTGCACGGTTGTAGCTTTCAACTGTTTTGAGAACGATTATTATAGTTCTCCTAGTCACGTTTCTAGTATGTGGCTTTTTAGTCGGTTTGAGCTTTTTAGCTTTTTATTTTTCATGTTTTTAATACCAAGTTTTTTATATGTATCTATTTATTGAGTTGTTTTTAAAATTGAATAATATTATATAGTTGTAATTATTATAGATTTTATTTATACACGTTCGTATTTTGATCGAGTTTTTTAGCTCTTTGACGCAATGTGTTAAAATAAATGATTGACTCATTGATGCAGGTGCAAATTTGTTGTTTAACTAATCTAAACCTATTGCTTTATTGTCATTCTCGTTGCTGTCGCCATCGTCGTTGCTTAAAACTCCCTTTTGTTGTCATGCAAAAATTTTTCTACCATGGTAACGTTACGTCACACTTCTCCTCTCTATTCCAGGTGATCTGTGACGTCATTGTGGGGGCCTGGTGAAAGAAATTTTAATGCCGTATCCCATAAACCAACGCGCGCACCAATTCAATTCAATTCAATCTGTTCCCGTCAGCTTTGGTTTATGGGATACGGCTTTAAAATTTCTTTCCCCAGGCCCCCACAGTGACGTCACAGATCACCTGGTTAACAAGCTCACTTTCACTTTTAACATGCGAACACGGCCCTGTCTCTTCGCTCTTCGTCGCTAGTTAGTTGGCTTTTATTTTTGAAGCTATTGATAAATCTAATTCAGGAAGGAGGTAGTATTTAACCAGTTGAATTGCAAATTCAGTTTCCTCATGTGGCTTGTAATATTGATGTTTGTATGATCTACACGTGTTTGCAACCTAACGATGCGATTGCTTGTCTCTAGTAGTTATAATCTTAGGTGGTACCATGATACATTAACGCTTGCCTAAACTGATAAAAGTTTCTTTCATATTTCAACTGCCATTTTGAAAGACTAAGGCAATATAACTTACATTAAGTCGGGTTTTTGGCTCTGTTTTGGAGCTTAACAGCCTTGCCCTTTTTTGTCAGGTAGGGTGGATTTCCACTGCTCTGTAATTTTTGCGTGCGTAAATGAAATAGATGCAATAGTTGCGGTTATACTAGCCATCAAATGGCTTTTTCCCGGAACGGGGAAGCAACTTTTTGTTTGTGACCGATTTCCCCAAGGTGAAATTGCCCTTTCAGAATGGCCGTTGTAACATTGCTTTCAACATAAAAGTTTTAAAAATTGCACTCTCTAAACTTGCACTTTCTCTTTCCGTGTCTCTTCCATAAAAGGCTGGCCCCGAGCGTGGAACACATTTTAGCGCCTCCTCCCCATTCCTCGCGCGGAATAATTCACAGGTGCCTTATTTGACCTTACCTTCACTTTAAGCCTAAATGCAGCTAAGTTACAATAAAGGGTTTAACGGTACTCCTTCCTTTTCCTTGGCCTAAGCTAGTATGGTGCTTGCGCACTGTGTTAATAGGAAACTATTGCATTCTAATGCCTCTCCACACACAAAAACTGAGGAATTCGCAGGCTACAAAGTGACGCGTTCCAGTTGAATGTCGCGGAACCGATTGGCAGCGACAGCTCTCCTCTCCTCGCTCTCCCATAGCAACTGTGACAGGAACGTAATTAGGTCGCCTTAACGAATCGTTGATCGTTAACTCACTCAGACGAATTTATTTTATCATAAATGACTGTTTAATCAATTTACAAGGACCTTGTAGTTTTGAATATGACGACGACGACGACGATGATGATGATGATGACCCCTTAAAATACCATCAAACTAACTACTTAGTGGACTAATATAAGAAGAATATTTACAAGAATGAAATTTAAAACACTACCAACCTAACTACTTAGGATAAGGAGAACAATTTGCGGAGAATAAATTACAAAAATAATTATGCTTCCTAAAAATATTAATTGAAAAAAAAAATGATTAAAAGTTTTATGACATTTCATATAAAAATAATGCTAAGTAATTAAAAGTAATTAAAGATCCTTAATGTCTCGAAAATGTCCGTTAGCCAGAACTCAGAAAGCAATTTTTACAGCCCTCTATAATGATATGTTGGAGATCTACCTTTCGGATTTTCTATTCAGGAGAACAAGTGAATGGGAGTGCAATTTTAGCTTGGATTCCTATTGGGTTAACTGCGTATTATTTTGCAGGCCCAGGTGGCCCGTCATGGGGGAATCATGGCGTCTGTTTACTCATCCAAGGCCTCGGACCCTGACATGACCTTAGAGTTGTCCCTTGAGATTAACCGGAAGTTACAGGCTGTACTCGAGGATACCATTCTGAAGAACATCACCCTTAAGGTAACAACAGTACAGGTTACCCCGACTGTGTTTACTGTTGGAATGAAAAAAGATGATTTAGAACTATTCTCGAAGAACAGTAGCGTGTTCCAGGTGTTCAGATTGTGGGTAGAGTGGAGGAGAAAAAAGAGGTGACTTCGCGTCGCACTCCATTAGAGACCTTTAGATTCTAAGTGCGAGATTTTCTCAATACTAAGTAGTGCGCGTGCGTGAGCCAGGGACATTTTGGCGGGAAAACGAGATTGACGTCGTCATTCTATTAAGAGTTTTAGCGAGACGACGGTAGCGGAAACGAGTTATTGAGTGTTGGAGGTTTTATCATTTTGCGGCCAAGAGATGGCCTAACCTCCATCAATAAAGACAATAGGGCTAATATTTTTTGGTGAAAAAGAAGCACAATGAAGCTTTCCGAGGTGTCTATTATTTGAGAATACGCGAAAAAACCTCAAGTCAAATCTCGTACTCGTAGTCGTTCTCGTTGTCCAAGAATCTAAAGGTCTCTGTTATCTAAACGCCTGGAACAGGCTACAACAACACACACCTTGTAGGCGAATACCTATATTGCCTTCACCACTCAACCGGACACACAACAACTATGGTATCTGGGTGCGTTGGCTAGTCAAGCCACCGTGGCATTTATTTCGATTGATCATGTATACAATTCTCAACCGCGATGAGGAAAAACCAAACTCGACAATGCCAGACACAACAAACCTGTAAAAACAAGCAGGTGGCAAAAACGGGGAACGTGTATCCCCAAGCAAGGCAGTGATGCCCCCCCCTCCTTGGGTTACTTACACAAATGAACGACTGACTACTATACAAAAGGAACTAAACATAGGCAGACCTAAGTAAATTCACTAGTATTTTTGATCTTTTAATGACGTTTAGTTTTCCCTTTTGATATCTTATACTTCGAATGCGCTCATAGATGGAGCAGAGCTTCCACTTTCGCGGGAAAAACTGCTCTAAAATGTATCAAAAAATATACCGATTGGTGAAAACGCTACAACACAGGCCTAGTTTATATGGGGGTTGCTCGCTCCAGGTTATTGACTCCTGGTTCTTCTTACTAGGGTATTTTATACCTGCTAAGATCATGTTGCCTGTGATCAAGACCTTTTTCGGTTCAGATTATCGCGTCATTGGGTAATGACGTTAAGCCGTTGGCCTTGATTGTCTCATTTATCCCTCTTTATTAGTTTGAAAGACGTGAAATAATCCTCACTGCTATTCGAAAGGAGTAAGGGACATAGAGCCCGGTGGTGTGGTGTATCTTCCATGATTTTTTGGGATACGTGCTTGCTATAGGACAACTGTAATAGTCCACTTTCAAGTTCTCTTTGACCGCTGAAATGAAGAAGTGAAGACGCATTTTTTACGGCCTTAGCCTCCATCTGAAGTAATATATTCACAAATTCCAACGAGAGAAAGACCCGTTTATTACTCTGTCTATTGTGTATATTCAAATTTCAAACACTTACTTGCCAGAGTTTCTGAATATTTTACTTTACGTCGAGGCTAACCCTGTATGAATGTGTCGTTAATGTTTGTATTCAGCGGTAATTTTTAATTCGAAACTGGACTATTGGCGCAACCTGTTTAGGTGTTTCCACCATTCCTGGCGAAGCTGACATGTGCATTTATTACATTTCTCTTACAGGAGAACCTTGACACATTGGGAGACGAGATAACACGACTCAACGAACAACTTCAAACGTTACGGAGAGCCAGAAGATCATGATCCGTACGATGCAGCTGACTTTCCGCTTTATTATCCCTTTGGTTTGATTAGCGTCTGTGGAAAAGATGGCATCGTTATTCAGTCCGATTCCTCTATTAGATTCGTTCAGCATCTTTATCAAAAAGCTTAGCATAGGAAATAGGAAATATGGTTCTATATTCAGAGGTAGAACACTTTGGCACACTAAAAAATCTTCATGCGATAATTCACTCAGTTGCCGAAGTTTAAACTTGACGTGCAAATGGACGTTATGGTTCAAAATGAGCAGTTGAGGTTAGTTTTAAAGTAGCAATGCAATGAACTATAGCTCGTTAGCAGAAAGTTACTTCAAAGCTGCGAAGTCAAGATGAAATCGTGAACATGTTGTTATCTACTCTGGGAGGAAGAAATAATGTTTATGGCATTTTTAATGTGATAATTTGACTGCTGGTAACGTTAATTGTCTTTCTTTAGTTCACCTAAAAAGCAAAAAATAAATAGGATATTACTGAACGACATTGCGGTCCCTCACAACGGCACAATTGGTAGCCGTATGAAACCCAGTCATATGTAGTCCTTTTTCCAAGAGTTCATCACGTGATATGCTTTAACCAATCATAAGATGACACTTTTAGCACGTGATTCCACGTTCAAATCGTGAGCTTAGTGTTTTCAGGGAGGGAGGTTTGTATTTCCGCAGACTGATTTGCCGGTAAGTGAGACTCGATCACCTTAAAGGTTTGCAGTACTGTACAGATCGTTTCGGGGCAAATCAGAGTCTGTGTACTCTAGCTTTGTGTTTTTCACACTGTCTTAAAGGCCGCTTTGTCGTTACTAGGAAACAACATTTGACCAAGGAGACTATCAACCCCCTTCCCACGGTTCTCTCCTACCTTTCCCTACGGAGCGAGAGAGAGAGAACCTGGGAATGAGGTTGTGAGACTATATTTAAACAGGTCGTTAAGAAAGATGGACATTAAGTTTATTATAATAGATATAAATGGAGGGAAATTGTAATTAAGAAATTGAGGAATGAATTTAATTTAGCATTGCAGCCTATGTATTGTACAGAATGTATATAAAAAGTTGTTTCGTTTTGAATGGCAGCCAAGTGTATTTTGTTCTCTAGTATTGCATGTTTTACCTCAAAGAGGCTTTTCTATTTAAAGTCGGTGTGAATCTTGACCCGCTTTCAAACGAGAGGAATTGGTGACCTTGAAAGCAAAGGTCAGTATCCACGCACAGTTAGGAAGGAAAAGGAATCTCTCTTAGCATCTCCCGCTCTCCTTTCTCTCCTCTTTATAATACCCCTGCTGATACAGTCCATTGGCGAAAGGTTTCACTTGTTTGGTCGACAAATACATGTTGTAACCGATCAGTCATCGCAGCTGTTGATTACAACGATGCCTCTGCACCTATAACCAAACCTGAAGGTGGATGCAAATTTACAAACTTTTCAATTTTTTTTCTTCCATTTTTTTGTTTAAAGGTAATGGAGCCCAACGACTTCAAATACGTAACAAAAATTTTTGTAACAAGGTGTTACAATACTACCGTAATTTTGGCGGTTTCCGTTGTCCCAAATCTTGGTAAACTGCTCAATATTACGTTTAACATTTTTCGTTTTTCTGCGCCTCCTTCTGGGGAGAAGCGTTCAATGACGACAAAAAGCAGCTGCGAAGGCATTCTCGTCCCCAGAGCCACTCGGCTTAATTTGTAAGGAACCAGTAACCACGTGACCAAGAAACGACGGGCTCTGGGGACAAGAATGCTGCGGAGAAAATCCTTAAATAACAACGACCGAGACCAGGTTTTATGAGCCCGCGAGACTGAGCACCCCACCCAAACCCTTGTTTTCACTAAAACCGCTGGACGCCAACCTGGTTAAGGTCATTGTTATCTAAGGTCTTCCTGCTGAGGAGGCTAATCAAAATTGCCGGTAGCGTCCATCGAGTTTTGAAAGGTGAGAAAAGGGCGGGGATCTCTCCTCGCTTCGCCTTTTCAAGTTTTCTTTTCCTCTTGCCCCCTTATAGGGAGGAAGGCTCGCGTCGTAAAGCAAAGGCCGATGACCGCGAAACATCTCCCTTTGCAGCATTCGCCGCACTTCAAACTTTTTGAAAATGGCAGAGATTAAAGAATTGTCCCCGTCCCTGGCCCTCCCTCGTTCAATTTGGGATGGCCAAAAGAAAATGGACGCAAGTCGCAGGTGACATGTTGAGCCTGCCAACAAACTGCCCAGCACCTTTTCGCCGAAATACAAAATGGCGCGTCGTTTGGCGTCTGCGGTGTTCAAGGTTTTCTTAAAAGATGCTCTTTCAGGTCTTAATGCCCCAAAAGTCACTGTTCCCGACGGTGTCGTGTTGTTGCACCAACCTCCCATTTGTGACAAAGTTCCTATGTTTTCTAACTTTGCTGTTAAATTAGAGACGTACCTTCGAATGACAGAGATACCTTACGAGAATTCCTTTGGCCCCAAGGTTTCCTCTAAAGGAAAAATACCTTCGATCAAATACAATGGAAAGAACATCGCAGATTCTAACTTCTGCATTAGATTTTTGAACGAGGAATTTCAGGTGACCCTGGACGACAAGTTAAGCAAAACAGAAAGGGCTGTTTCTCACGCTATCAAAACCATGGTGGAAGAGAATACCTATTGGTAAGGTTCCTGACACTAAAAGCAAAAACTTATCCTGGGGCCCGTTTCTCGAAAGTCCCGGTAACTCTTCGGGCCCGAAATCAAATATTCAAATCGAAATATAAAGAACAGGGGTGCGGGTCCTGGCTAGCAAACTATTCCAAATTGTTTATTAACTGATAGTTTTATCATGTATGTAAACAAGAAAAGCTTTACGGGCCCGTTGATTATCGGAGCTTTCGAGAAAAGGGCCCCTGGTCCTAGTGGTTTTTCTTAATTTTTCTTTGCTGGAATCGTTTACGTCACTTTGTGACTCGTTCATTCCTGGTAGAAAAAGACAGACTCACGAGTGATGTAAAACAAAGGAAACACAGAATAACAGAGAATAAATCAATAGCCACAAGCCTATGTGGATATCTAAACAAAGATTTGCAAGCTTTTACACTGTGGTAATCCCCTGTCCTGTAGAATGTGGGTAAGAAGACGCCTGCATAGTGAAAGTTCCCTGGAGG
The DNA here is from genome assembly GCA_038088405.1 of Porites divaricata. Taxonomy (NCBI): domain Eukaryota; kingdom Metazoa; phylum Cnidaria; class Anthozoa; order Scleractinia; family Poritidae; genus Porites; species Porites divaricata. The sequence continues at coordinate 16,174,833 of JBBMOI010000002.1, forward strand.
GCAGGAAAAATGCCAAAGTTGGGGTGAGAGTCCACATTACTCAAGAGTCTGAGCACTATACCCTGTTCAGTGGCACATAGCTGTTTAGACCAAGTAAGGAAAAAAGAAAATATCCCCACCCCAGGCATAAAAGACGGATTACATTTGGACAAATAATCCATCAGATTTTATCTGTCTGTTAATCAATGTCTATTAAGACAGATCTTGAAGAGGGAGTATTTTGTTATGGATTATCTGTGTCTAGTGTGAGAACGCTCATTTCTTAAGTATTTGAGCTTTTAAAGTACATGTGGTTCTCCTGTGCATCACTTAATACCGGGGTAAGTGCTACCAAATAACTTCATTGCCTGAATATGACCAGCAGTAAGCAGTCAAAATGTTGCAGTCTGACTCATTTGTGATCCCAGAATGAGAAAATATGAAAATTCTCCCAATTCAAAAATTCACTACCAAAATGACTGGTTACGTCTTTCTCTTTTGGAGTGTTTTTTTTTTTTTTACAGTATGTGGTGCAATATGCGTGACCTTTTTTCCATTTTCAAGTTCCGTATTGTGATAACTCATTGGCTTAATTGTTGGTAATAGGCCATTTTCTAGTTCCAAAAACCCTCACTTTCAAAATGAGGCTAGGTGCACAACCTTTCTTGTGAAAATGAGTTTTTTTTGCATGAGAATGAAAAATCATTTCCATATCAAAGGCTGAGCACCTATTGTGTTATGGTAATGGTAATGTTACAGATGTCTGAAAAAATGAGTGAAATACTATGGAACAGAAAGCTCAGATGTCAGCTGTACTAAGTCACTACCAGCTGCCACTATCAGTTCCAAATTAAGCTATTGTATTTATTTGTGGACTAATGCAACAGGACAGGAGAGGATAGAGGACATCAAACCATGTGCGACAGAAGTGACAATAATTTTGTTTGAGTAAACTTTCTGCCAAACTTCACCTTCCATTAAACAGATCTTTTTGTAAAAGACCAGAAAACATTAATGTTAAGTGAAGATCACAACAAAACACACAAGTAATAGCCCTGTCAGGTTTGTCACACACAGGCATTTTGCCACCCTCTTTTTCCAGCCGTCCTGTTGCATAAACTCACCATTATGTGATAAGTGAAGTGTTAGCAGAGGTAGAGGTGGACCACACCAAAGGGGAAACTCCCCCTATTCTTTTCAAACAGTTGAGTGGGCTCTTTTACATCCCCTTCAAATTAACTAGAGAAAGAAGGATGAGGGATTGAAGGCCAGTGGCTTAAGGTGGCTGAACACAGTTTCGCAGGCGGTCTTCGGTAGCTCGCGTGACGGCGCGTGTTTTAAATTAGACAAACAAACATGGCACCAAAAAAAGCAATGGTACACAGAGGACAATCTCTCAAAATCTACTCATTAAAATTTTGTGATATTTGGGCGAATTTTTCCCTTTATCGTACTTTCAATAATAAGAACTTTAAAATGGAAGTTGAACAGATGAATTTTGTGACACATTTAATAATTACAGTACAATCATATTATTGATTATCTAAAAACCCGTCTGTTAAAATTTGGTCAAATAAGTTTCAAATGGTAATGGTTAATTATAGTAAGCTGTGTGCAAGTTTATAGAAAAATCTAATGAGCGATTTTTGTGTAAACTGAGCAAGAGTGAAATTTTAAGGTTGTATTCAATCGCTCATGTTGCCATGGAAACTATGAAAACGTCACATTTTATGTGTCAGTCAAAATCTTTCATCAGTATATTTTTCACTTGCCAAGTTTCAGCTTGTGAGCTCCAACCTTTCTCTTGCCATGATTTGGCAAATGACATATACTTACAAACTGCCAAAACTGTGTTCAGCCACCTTGCATGTTCAGCCATGCTTGACATGAAACTGTCCCTATCTGTGGGCCACAATGTTAACTTTGTGATTGATGATTTTAAAATATTTTTTTGGGTTTTTGGGGTAAGCACCTTCAATTGATTGAAGTGTAGGCAAAGTTAAAATATATACAAAAGTAAGCAAAGAATTAGACTTTCCTGGTGATATCCTTGCTGACCTTTTAGTCCCAATAGTGGCCAATTATATCATTTTCTCCTAACAATCTCCATACATTGTAAAGAGAAAAGTTCATGAGAATTAATAAAATTATCATCAGAGAGAACATGCTGTAATCTTTTATAAAATTCTCTTGACTATATAATACAAATTGTGAAAATCTCTTCGGAGAATTTGCATGTGGTTATTGTAAAGGGTCAAAGTTCTACGCTTTTGCCCCAGAAATGGTGTCATACTTTATTTCGTCGCCTCCATAATAGTCGCCTTTCTACTTTTGTTTGTTATTGCAGGACAATGGTGTATTACCGTTGGGTTGAGGATCCTCATTATACAGCAAAAATTATATTTCCCAAGCTGTCTGAAAGAAAGCTTGCCTTGATCCTCTCTGTGGCACAGAGGATAGTAAAACAGCAGCTACATGCACAGGGTTTGGGTCGCCATAGTATTGCTGAAGTGCACAGCATTGCTAGAAAGGACCTGCAATCATTGTCTGAAGTTTTACACGATAAACCGTTTATGATGGGTCAGGAACCTAGCCTTGTTGATGCGTCAGTGTTCGGTTTACTGGTCCAGTTTGTATGGCAAGATGAATCATCAGCTCAACATGCCATGGTTCACAGCGAATTCAAGAACTTGGTTGGGTACTGTGACCGAATGAAAGAGAGGTATTGGAAAGATTGGGATGAGGCAATTGCCGAACGGAAGAAATTGTATTATGAATAGTGACATAACTGCATTGCATAGCAGATGAAGGGAGTCATCTTTAGGTACGGTCGTAGAATTTAAGAGAATTATTCAGTTTTTGCGAGTAAACTACGGAAGTTAAGGTGACTCTACCCAGTTATTTTGGGGCGGTACCGTCCTACTTTGAAGCTCTCTGGTATCCCCACCTTTGCTTTAATTGTACGTCTAACATGTAGCATGGATAACATATAGATCAATCTACAATACAGCAGAAAATTTTTGGCGATCGGAGTAAATGTCACGTGGTTATAATGCCTGGTAGATAGACAGACTTGCAGATTGTTAGGTTAATGAGATAGACAATGGCCATATTTATAGTACAGGGGGCTGTGGACGAATTAAAAAGTCTGGTTGTAAAAAGGCTGTGTTCTAACTCAAGGCTGTGCTTAAAGAAAATTGAAGGGAGCTTAGTGCTCTGAACTTGTGAAATCCGGGCTGCCCAGCATATGGTTTCTATGAAAAAGCTGTGTCATTGGCACATTTCAAATTTTTTTCATCAAAGATGTGCTGAGAATATAACTTATCACCCAACTAGTGGACTAATGCAAATCCTGCATTTTAATTGGCTACGCTACTAGTGGGCTATTAGTAATAGTCATCGAGTAGCGAAATTCGCCGGTTTTGAAAACCTACCAAAACAATGGCGACCGCTTTGTGTTTTGTGGAATGCCACAGTCTTTTAGCTTTCATGGCTGCTCTGTTTCCATCGTAAACAACAACTACATGCGATGAAATAAAAATCGACAAACTGTTGAAAACTTGGCCCAATTATCAATCGCCAACTTGATCTGTAGTTCACTTGAGCTTTTCTTGCAGCTCATAAAAGTATTGTGGGTCACTGCACTACTTTGGAGATGTTTTTTTTCTATGAACAGTTGTGGCTAGATTTTCACCAACTTTACAGCTGAATGAATGAATGAGTGAATGAATTTTCACAAGCTACGCTTTTGTATCACGTGTTTCAAAAACGTGACAGTTACGTACATTTATGCAAATTTGCGCAATCGAGCGTGACGCTTTCTTTCGTTTTATTTGAATATTTTTTCAACTTGCATTTGCTAACTTTATTATTATCTTTTCTGTCCGACTAGTTGGGTGATACTAAAACAATTAGACCCTTCGCCCTCAAGGGCCACGGGTCTAATTGTTAACTAGTCTCATTCATCTTTTCTCATACTTCGATTCTAAAAGAAAAAAAAGATATCAAATGATTCTAAAAAGGGAAAGTAGAACATGATCGGTTTTTGGATTCCTTTTTGAACTTTTTGCAACGACTTCCCGTCACATACCCATGCAGCGACGCTAGTTGCATTTGGTTTTCTTGAAGAAGGCAAAAGGGCATCAAACAATCGTGGTTAGAAAGCTTTTTTTTATTCGGATTGACAAATATGTCAGGCTTAATGCGATGTTTAATTACGGAATATTTCGTGTCCGTTGTAAGATTTTCCCCTTAGAATGCTGAACACTCTAGAATCCTTTCCGATTGTCTTGCTTTTTTTGTAGAGTCAAATTCTGCCACTCAATAGAGGCGCCATCTGAGAACATTTTCCACCGGGTTACTCCAAATTCATTTATAGAAAATTGATTTTATGTCAGGTAGAGAAATACTTAGAAGATTGTTTATAAAGCAATAGAAACAAGTGTATATTGGTTTGACTTCGAAAACAGAGCGTCTTGACGCCTTACAACTTATTCAGTTTGTGTTTTTTGGCACGTGCTCTAGGAATGTAAACTGTAACCAGGGTTTTTAGTCCGTTCAAGTGGCATGTACAGTGTGTTCCGTCAACAAACTAGTCTGGGTTATGAATAATTTGAGCTCCTTTGAAGCAGCTTCATTTAAACGACAAATGCCTCTTGTTTGTTATTTTGAAAATACGTTTTCGAAAGCTTAAAAGGCTTAATTTGGCGCCCTAGCCGTTTTATCACTGAGCGCGTGCGAAGTGGCGTCATTGAAAAGATCTCTATGACGTTTATCGAACGAAAAAGAAAACGAAAAGAGTATGATTTAAATTTTGCGTGAAGTCTGAATGTCTGAGGCAAGTATTATGAGCCCGGTTGGACAAGAAATTGAAGAGCCTTTGAACAGTTCGATATTGTTCAATAGCGATTCAACATGCTCTTCATTAGAGGTTTCTCAAAATTCGATAGCAACGGAAGGAAACTGTTCCGATGCGAGCATGGATTTTCAAATTGACCGTTTCTCTGCTTCCGATACAGAGGCCGACTCTGCGATTACACTCTTGAAAAGTCTAAATAGCGAATCGCCTTCATCGTCGTTTGTTTCCCGTCGCAATGACAATTCTGCCATCCTTAGACTAAACTACGAATTACTGAAAGCAAAGAGGAGCAACTGGGAAGTAGTGGACGCTTTGGGAAAAGCTTATGAAG